>VZDJ01000173.1:0-48850 GCA_008694505.1 Cyanoderma ruficeps
TCCCAGATGCAAGATGCCACCAGTTGGAAACCAGGCCGCCTTTGTAGTGCCAAATATCTCCCACAAACTGACATCCGGAACCTTGGGGGCTGACTTTGTTTTCCCCTGGAAACAGGCCGTCGTTCGTGCCCAAGTCCTTGTGCCGGGCTGGTTTTTTTTTTATTGCCTTCCATTCATCGTTTTTATTCTCTAAATCTAAACTGACAAGATAGCGATGAAGGTAACAGAGGACTGCTGCAGGGATTGGACACTACATCTTTTGTCCAGTTCAAGTATCCCTGTATTTTTCTTTGCAGTACAAGCTGTATGCGTCCTTCTTTACATTGGCTGCTTATGCGAGCTTTACCAGCAAAATTTCATGTTTTCTGTTGTGCACATAAGTCCTGATGAGCGCTTCATGATCTCATCTGTTATCCTTGTCATTGGAATTGCTCAGTGTATCTCAGAGTAGTTTGAGGACAGCTTCTCATCCTCACAGAAGAAAGTGAATGTCTGATGTGATAGTCAGTGGTCAGGTGTTACTGACTGACACTGTATTCCCTCTTTGGTGCATGAATTGCTTTTCAGTGACAGCCGTGGTCTGATCCCTGAAGTCGTTTTTCTGTCATTTGTCCCATGTTTGATGGCATTATTGAGGATCAGCACTAATTAAACTCCCACCACCAGTCTTCCTTTTTTACTCTACTTCTTTTGCATGTCTCCTTTATGCCCTACGACCTTCTGAATCTTTCAGCAGACACAGGGCAGATACATGGTTCTGTTTGTCTAAATGGCAACCACCTATCAGAGTGGGAACTTCAAGATTTTGGTAACTGTCTCAATTGCTGTAGCACCTGCCTTTTACAGGAGTTATCACATTCCCTCTGGGTTGCAATCATGGGTAGTTCTCATCCAGGCAGGTAATGTGAGTAATTCCTGGTGCTGGGTCTATTCAATGATTTTGAATTAAACTGTGTTTCCTTTCAATCTCCTAAATAATAGAAAAGAACATTAATATATTGTTATGGATAGATTATCTTAGAAAGACATTTATTTTGACTTTGACTTAAATGAGCTCTACTGTTAATATAGGAATGGGGAGAATAGGGTTTGACATGAATTCCAGAAAGTTATTTATAGAACTGTAAGAACAGATTTTACAATAATTAAAACAGGGTATAGGTTATGTTAAAGTAAATTAAGTCAATTTAGTCCATCATCATTTTTGCAGTGCTGCAAATTAACATAACAATGACAACTGCAGTTGTCACTGACTTGAACAGAAGCAATTAATCATTGCAGTTAATCATTATTAACACATCATTCATAATGATCAGTCATGCTTGACTCTGGGATCATAGTGGGGTTGTATTAAATACTATATAAACACATAAGAACGTCAATAACTGTCCAAAACCTAGGAAAATCAGGCCCCCATTTTCCATTTTGATGTAGTGGTGTGAGCTGTTTCTGTCATGTCTCTGAGTCTGTTAGGACTTTAGTTTGAATTCATCTTGACAGGTAAGATGACTGCATGTATATGCAAATGGCATAAATGCCCCGTATTTGTCTAAGGAAGAACTGTTTGCTCAGAATTGAACTGGTGCTTTGGCCTGGCAATTCCCCTCCTACTCTCTTCCCATGGCAAATAGAACTTCATGAAAAGTAACCTGTGGTTTTCCAGATTGCTCTCAGTTCCTACTCAGCTGCTAAAAGTTGGTTGAGTAAAGGCTGGTTCCAAGGTGGACACTGTGCTGCTGTGCTGTGGCTTGTAACTATTGCAACCCTGATGTCCAGGAGCAGCAGCACCTTTGAAAAGTAGTTTTGCAGGCTGCCTATATGGCTTTGCAGGCTGCAGATCACCTGTCTTCTAAAAGGCCATATTCTAGACCATGTTTTAGTTTAAGTTTTTAAAAGAATTTCACTATTTATATATATTCATTTACCTCACAGTGAAGCAGAAGAGCAGTGACATAAATTAAGTGCATTTTTAGAAAGCTTTGGAGTACTACTTTTCAAGTTAAATGTGCCTGGACACTTTAATGAGTCTTCTTTACATGAAAGCTTACTGGAGTGATGGTGTTTGTCTTCCCAAGTAACCTTTCCATGTGATGAAGCCCTGCTTTCCTGGGATGGCTGAGCACCTGCCTGCCCCTGAGATGTGTTGAGTGAATTCTTTGTTGTGCTTTGCTTGTGTGCATGGCCTTTGCTTTAACTGCTAAGCTATCTTCATCTCAACCTATGAGTCTTCTCAGGGTTACTTTTCTGATTCTCTCCCCAGTTCCACCGTGGAAGGAGGGAGTGAACTTAATTGCCAGCTGAGGTTATCATAGAATCACAGAATATCCTGAGCTGGAAGGGACTCATCGAGTCCAACTCCTGACCCTGCACAGGACACCCCAAGAATTACCTCCTGTGCCTGAGAGCATTGTTCAAATCCTTCTTGAACTCTGTCAGGCTGTTACTGTGACCACTTCACTGGGGAGCCTGTGCCATTGCCCAACTACCCTCTGGGAGAAGAACCTTTTCCTAATATCCACCCGAGACCTACCCCAGCTTCACGCCATTCCCTCAAGTTAAAACATGACACCATGGTTCAGACACAGATTGCAATCCAAAACAAATCAATTTGTTTTATTTTCCCTTGAAGAGTGAAAAGCAAATAAATATTTTGACTGGAATTAATTTAAAATATTTTAGTTTGGGATACAGGAGACAACACTGTGTGCATGTCCATAATGAACATCAGCAATACTTTGTTCAAAATGAGTGTTATTACAGGATGCAACAGTGCTCAGAAAAAGCCGACAATTCAACACAAAATAAAAGCATTAAAGTTTGATAGCTGTATTATTTCTAGACAGAGGGTAAAGACCCACTGGAGGAGTTGCTAAGTGCCCTAGTACTGCAAAGCATGTGTGAAAGTGCTTTTTTCTTAACCAAACAAAATATTTCAAAAGGAGCAAACCCTTTTTAAATTCCTCCATGAAATGAAAGTCTCTTCAAGGGTAGTTTGGCAGAATCAAACCATTAATTCGTCAGATTTCAGCAGCGTCTGATCTTTGAATAGTATGTAGACTGTTTTCTGCCTGAAGGACAAGCAAAGCCATGTGACTCCTGCAAGAGGCAGAGCTTAGGGCAGCGGGTAAAATTGTGCTGTATTTGCCTCAAAACAGACCAGGGAACAGGGCTCCATCCATAGTCATGTAATGAATTCAAAATTAGTCCTCTTACCACAGGTGTAATTTCAATATTTTTTTCAATATTTTTTCATCCTGCCAATTTTTTTTTTTCCTGAGTTTGAGAATCCCTCTTAAAACTGTTATTTTTATGATGCTGCAGTACTTGTCCTCTGGGAAATCACACCTTGCTCTGCCAAGAGCACAAGTTCACTTTTCAGTTTCAGTCCAGTCCTTGGCCAAGTGTCTCTCCTCTGCTGTCAATGATGCTGCTACTTCTGTGACTGCTGTGCTCAGAGAAGGTGCAAATGATTTCTAAGTGTGCTGCAACCATGCACAAATTTCGAAATATGACACATGGAAGGACTGGGAATAAGATTCTGATGTGCACCTATTTTCTGACATGCCTTTATCCCTCTGCACATTTTTACTGTTTAACTGTGCTAAAATGATTTATTACCTAAATTAAATTAAGAATGGATCCCATCTTTGTCCTTCCATTTTTGCTCAGAACGAGACTTAGAACTGGAGGTAGATGAGCAGAAAATACTTGAAAAATAATGTTGCAATTAAAAAAAAAAATTAAGTGTCTTTCTCCCTAAAAACTAATCATTGCAAAAGTTTTCAGCAAAAAAAGTAGGCTTGAAATTACCTGAGATAAAAGAAGGTCATATTAAAAGAAGAGATATTAATAAAAAATTCTATTAGGAGTTTGGAAATTGCCTCCTTTGTGGGATTTTGTTTTAAGGACTAAAAAAAAGCTCCCCAACTTCAACATTTAACTTTTCAGTTTCTGGCCTCTGAGGAAGCAATCATATGCTGAGTGCCTCGACTTCCTGAAGAAGGTGTGGGAAAGGCAGGGCAACTTAGAGTTGAATCAAAAGCAGCTGAACTGCCAGCAGAGAGATTGCTATGGAGGGGATGAGGGAAGACCTCGTCAGAGATGGGTAAGTACTCTATTGGTTTGAAGCTTCACCCAGGGTTGTAAAAAGGCCTCTTTGTCCAGCTTGGGTCCAGAGCCTAAAGCATATCACCAAAACATTTTTTTTCCATACTTTGGTAGTGAAGGACTGAGCAGGGTTCACTGCTGTGCTTGAGGAGAGCAACAGATGTTGCTGTGTGAGCCTCAGTGCTTGGGGGATTCTCAGTTAAGGGGAGAACAGGTTCCTTCAGGTTGAGGTGGTAGCTGGTGTCTGCTTTTGAATTGCAGCTTCAGACTGAGAGGCAAGTGCTCCTTGTAGCCTCTCTTTGCAATGCTAAATCTTTTATTGTGTCCAGCTCTCCATCACTCAGCTCTCACAGATTCAAGATGAAGAGGGCAGAATCTCTTTTTAGGGTCATTTGTTCTCTGTCTTGATTTGTTTATATCGGTCACTCTTCTGTGGGTGAACTATTACTACCAAGATACAAAGAGCAGAGTGAAGGACTTGACAACATTGATGCTTTCAGGAATACTGGATTGTAAATAATAATGTATGTGTGTGTGTTTGCCTTGTCTGATGTGTTTGGTTAGAAAACTTGTTGGTTTCTGAAATGCAGTGAACCTGTAGGTTTTTCAGGATGCTCCTGTGAAGAAAATTTGAGTGGGGCTTTAAAAAGACAGCCAAATTACTTTCTTCTGAAGATCTTTTTTTTTTTCTTTTTTGATTTGGTCCTGAATATGATAATCAATTGATTTCCTTTCTATTGTATTTTCCTTTGCAACTCTGAGTCTCATAAGTAGAAAAATGGTGATTATTTTAGGGGCAAATCGTAAATGCAAAGTTTTTTGTGTTTTTTTTTTTTTTAACAAATGAAATAACATGTGGTAACATATCGTAGGTGAATATCCTAAATATATAAATAACAAAAAAGAAACAAATACAAAAATTAAAATTTTCATTATATATGCATTTCATCTCTAAAAAGTCAGTGATTTACTTGGGAACACAAGAACCAATTAGTGAGTATGTGAATGAGTGACATTGTCACATTGACACGGAGCAGCCATGAGGAATGTGTTATGCTCTATTCTTCTGTTCCTCACACCATTTAGGAGTGCACACAAATTATTTTAATTCCCAACAATTGTAAATTAATGCATATTATCTGCTTAAGAAGATAATAAGCTGCAGGCATCTGTTTCAGTAAAATGTATATGTCTATACATGCAGCAGAATATGAATAGTTATTTTTCAGTCTTTATTAAAGTTTTGGTAAAAATCTTAGCTATTCAAAACTGAGAGGTCTTGATAGCCAAAGGAATGAATAAGAACTGTAAAAATACCCATATTCCCTGTGTGTCCTTCTGCTTGGGTTACCAGAAGATAATTTTTCCCAGATGCCAGCTTGCTGTGGGCTTTTTCATAGCTTAGACCTCAAAGGTATCGTGTGTAATCTCAGCATTTCATTGCTCCTACAAGGAGATTGAATGATCTGAAAATGTAGTCCAAGGGCTGGTCTTCAAAAATTCAGGTGCTTCTTATCTGGAGCCAGTTATCAGTCAATACTGAGAAATGTTTGCTGGATAAGCTTCAGCTGCTTGGAGGGAAAATTCCATGAATAGTATGTGTGTAGCAGCAATGGGAAGACTTGTGTTCCATTATTCATGCTGGATGCACATTGCCCCTGTCCTGAGGACCTTTTTCCCTTCTCTTCCCTGCAATTATAATTCAGTTACAACTCTCATGATATCTGCTCTCACACATATCAGTTTGGGGTTCTTGGTTGTTTGGTTTTTACAGAGATATGGTAGTTGCTAGTGACCTTCCTTTGCACTCACTTTGTCATCTTAGTCACAACTCCAGACCCCCGGCAGTTTTTGAGTGAGAGGGACCTGCAATATCTATATAAAATCTGCAGTACAGCTTGACCTAGATTTTATTGTTATTATCATTTATGCAAACAGGCTTCCTCACTGCTAAGTCCCTGCTTTGACGATGTGAGCTGAAAAACTTCCATGGATGTTGAGTAGGAATCCCAAATTCCTCACATTATTGCCATAATGGGGAGAGGTGAGGCAAGCATAGGTAGCACCTTTATTATTGACCCAAGGTGAAGAAATTGTGATGTTCTGTGCTGCTGTGTTCCTGTCAGGAGCCAGCTGCTGGGGTGTCCCAGTGGCAGCCTGAATTTGAGCCTGCAGCCTCCTGAGAAATGCTGTGACTTGGTGAGGCCAGTGTGGCTCAGTGGGGGCACTGAGGAAAGGGGTGACAGAACTCCTCAAAAGCTTCCCTACATAGTCCTGTAACTCCATCTGATTTGCAGCTCAGAAACTACTGCTTAGACTTGGGATTCAGAGGTATGAACACGCTCATTTGTTCCTTACCTGTAACCACAGAGAGACCACCAGAGCTGTGCATGGAGCTATTTCCACACCCAAGATCCATTTAAACTGCCATTTATTAGATTATTTGAGGAGCAAGACACTGTCACTATCATCTTACAAGTAATTACACCTTGGACCTCAGTTATCAGTCACCTCGGTTGATAAGGGTCTGCAAGGAATGATGAATTCTAAATACTCCTTTATTTCAATTGGGTGGCTGATTTTTGTTCATAAACCAACAGCAATAGTGAAGGGGTTTTGATATCTGTCATTGCTGCAGCATATGTTTCCAAGAACTTCCTGCCAAACTTGTAAAAACAACTTGTGATGGTAAAATGTATTTCCTCCATGCAAATACAATTTAAGGGTAGTTTTTAATTTAATTGAATTCTTCTCAAGTCATTTCTCCATTTAACTCTTGTGATGTAATAATCTAAAAAAACCCAAAAACCCACATAAAACCCCTTACATTCTTGTTACAGCTGGGAACAGGCTCAAAAACTGAAAGATCAGGTTCACATAATATCCATTAATTGATTCAACGAAGTTTCAAGCTAGATGTCAAGGGTTTAAGGTTGGTTTATTCTATATACCTAAATCTATGCACATTTGTAGTTCTATTTTGTCACATAATTTATCATTCTCCATTACCACATTTTGCTTTTAGCCTAATTTACTACCCCTACTTTTAACACTAAGTGTTACTTTATATAAAAGTGGTCTCATCTAGACCTTCCCAAACACCTTTTTCCTTCTGGGTCTCGTTCTACCTAGAGACTAGGGTTAGATGATTTGGTTCAGGAAAGATTTTACAGACTAAAGAGGTTTAAAAAAAAAAATCTGGTCGAATGGGCTTTTAATTTTTAAAGAATTTTGGAGCTGACAGAGCCTGTTATACTGACAGTGTCTGAGGCTGCCATCACCTACACAAGCAAAGCTGCCCAAGGCAGCACAGCAAAGTTTTGTTGAAGGTTTGTGACCTCCTATTTCACCTGAATGTGTCATGCAATCCCATTAAAAACTGTAACTATGGGCCAGAATCTGGCCTTTTTTTTTACATTACTATGAGTCTTGTTCCTAAGTTATCTTCTTTACTCTGATAATCTCTACTTCCAAAATATAGAAAGTGCTATCCAGCCCAGGAAAGAGTGGCAGAGCTTAGTTGCCTCATGCAAACAACTAGATTCCTTAAATGTATCTATTACCAAAGAATTCAGACAGAAACCATGGAGACCCAAGGACCTTGGCACTCATCCTGCTTCTGAACCCAGATATGTCCAAAAAGCCCTGAGGCAGACCCATCACTAGCCTCGTTGAACTTCATGACCACCCATCTGTGTGCTACATTTTTTCATTAGGATCTGAGGATGCTGACACAGATCTTTAGCTCCCTTTCCTTTTCTGGAAAAGTCCCCACTGATAGTGAAATAAATCACAAAGAAAATGATACTGCAAATTCTCTCTTCCTCATCCTAAACATGTTTATCGTTGTATTTTCTCCTACATTACAATATCTCCCAGAGTAATTACATATAAACAAATGAAAACAAAAGTATATTAATATTCTTCATCCTATAGTGAGTTTGGAAATGAGAATTTTTTTCTCTAAGTATCCTTTTTCCGAACTTACTTTCTTCTAACCTCTTGTATATGCTGCTATACTATAGAAACATTAAAGTAAATTTAGATAATAACAAATTAATATGATCCATTTATGGGTTAAATAGTAGGTTTAGGTATTCTTTTTAAACTTTTAATTGGTTTTTTTCCAAGTCAAAGACAGTGAAGAATACTTCTAACAGGTAGTAGAGTAAGATAGACTAAAAGCTTTCACATAATTTATATATATTTTACCTGGCAAAAAAATACACATCACAGGTCAATATTTTTTTTAATTGGCTTTTTGGAACTCAATTCTATACATGTGTCATAGCCAGACTTAAATGTTAACTGAAATTAATATGAAGGATAGTCCTTATTTTTAGATCCAAACCAACAAAATCCTTTCATCAGACATCATGTCACTTTGAGTGCCATTGTGAGACTCTCTAGTCTCACAGGTAATAAACAACAACTTGACAAGGCTCCACTTCATGCTATAGATATTGAAGCGTTATGAAAATCAAGCTCTCAAATTTCATCTTTAATTTTCCTTCCCTTTTTTTGGTAACAGAATTTTGTTGATTTTGTGTCTAAACTCTGATTCTGGACTTCTATGCAGCTCATTTGGCATTTGATAGTTTGGAAGTTCTTAGACTTTATTTGTTTTCATAAAGATTGATATAGGAAGAGAAAATTCTACTCTCTCCTATACCCTACACATATTAACTGATTATACAGTTATGAACTGATTATACTCTATGTCCTATTTATCTTCCTGTAAGAAACAGAAATGACTTTGTCGCAAGCCACAGAATATATGCAGGGCTGCACAGTGCTCAGTCCCTACTGCATTCTGAACAGTGATGTATTTTAGCATCTAATATTTATGCTCATTTCAACTTGTATTCTCATTTTTCATCTGTAGTGCCCTTAGTGATGGTAGAAATTAGTTTTATTACAGCTTCCTCTAAAGAACATCCATGCTTGGAGGAAAAAACAGGGAGGAAAAAGTAATCCGGAGGCATGGGCTCCAAATTGATATGTCAGGGAGGTATATCCATGAATTTCCTGTTGAAGTACAGTGATCCATAATCCTCTTTTGTATTACAGACTTAAAAATTACTTTCTTTTATGCTATATCATTTAATTATACATGTCTTCCTATCAAAACTGGTTTCAAGCCTAGGCTGGAACCATCAGTGCCGTGGAGGTCACCCTGGAACAACAAAACAGGTAGCAGTCTCAATAAGCAAAGACTCCCCTTCCATCAGGCACAGGCACGGCTGGGGCTGCCACACGTCCCTGGGAAGTCTCATGGTGATATTTTCTCCTGTTCCATGGGGCGAGGCTGACAGTGCCATCTGTCACTCACTGCCTTGATCAGGATTCACGTTTGTGCCTGCTCTCACTTTTCCCCCCAGCGGTGGCCTCCCTTCAGGCTGCTGCAACCGAAATCTTAGCAGCGAGCTGCTGTATTTCCTGTGTCTAGCCTGTGAGCCTGCATCTTTATAAAACCTGCAGCAGGCCCTTTTCTCCTCCCTACTTCCACAAGAGAGACATTTTGAGTAAGTCAAGGTTCAGTAAGTGCCAGGCAACAGATGAAATAATAAAACACCCTTCTAATGCCATATGAAGTTGTGGTAAAGGTTAATGAAAGAAAGGGAAATGAAAGGGAGAAAAAATGTTCTACATAGCTGAATCATCTACATTCAAATTGGCCAAAAACATCTAAGTTCTTGAGCAGCTGCAGCATTTTTGAATCACTGGCCCTATTAATCTGACATTTGGTCAAATTAGCAGAATCCATTAAATATATATGAAACTGTTTTGCAATATACTGAAAAAAATCTTACCCTTTAGACCTCTTTTTGCAGAAAGAATGATTTGGTGCTTGCTAAATATTTCATGTATGTTTCAAACTTTGGAAAGTTGTTTTTCTTCCAATAAGGAGCTAGTGAGTTTCAGTAGAATCTCTATAGTTCTCTACAGGGAAGGAAAACAGACAGGTAGGAACACTGCAAAATCAAAATCAACTTAAAGAGAAGGTGAAGGAGAGACTAAAAGAAATTCCAGGACTTCCAAAAAAATTGACAAAAATGTAAATTGCAGTCACTGTGTCACTTATGACACCATGCGAGTGAATGCGAAGGTGGCCATTTTCCATGGGAAAAAACCTCATTCCCCCAGTGTCTCAGGGTCAGTTCAGAGGTGGCGTTTGGGGCTCCAAGGCCAGCCAGAGACCGAGCTGATGGAAGCTTTGGTTTAGGAGAAATCCATCAAAGTTTTCAAATTTTAAAGGCAGCAACCCTCTCTTGGCCAGTGCAAGTGGACACAAACGGTGGCCATTTTCCATGGGAAAAAGAATTAATTTCCCCAGGATCTGGGGGTCAGCTCAGAGGTGGTGTTTGTGGCCCCAAGTGCAGCCAGAGTCCTTGTTGATGGCAGCTTTGGTTTGGGAGAAATCCTACAAATTTTGCAAATTTTTAACTTGGCACCCCACCGTTGTCCAGTGTGAGTGGACACAAATGGTGGCCATTTTCAATGGGAAAAATAACTCATTCCCCCAGTGTTTGGGGTCATTTCACAGGTGGCCTTTGAGTCTCCAAGTGCAGCCAGAAACCTAGCTTCTGGCAGCTTTGGTTTGGGAGAAATCCATCAAAGTTTGCATATTTAAGAGGTGTCACTGCACTGTCCCACATGTGAATGGATGAAGATAGTGGCCATTTTCTATGGGAAAAAAACCCCATTCTCCTAGTGTGAAAAAGTTTGTGATATTCTGAATTTCAAAACTTAAACTTTTCTTTTGTGTTCAATGCCTTGCCTCCTTTCTTCTTTTTCAATCTGTGCATATTTGGAAACTAATACCTGTTTACAGGAATTTTGCTACTCTCAAGTAATTTTCAAAAGCCTCTCGTCACAGCATGCAAGTCTCTACGACAATCTTTAATCTACAGAATTCATGAATAATAACAAAGCATTTTCTAAAATAATTGCAATTCATAACCCCCCAAAACTAATTTTTACTAGATGAACAATGTCATCAATTAAATTTTTTGCATCAGTTTTTTTGTTGCCTTTCCCACCCTACCACTCTCTCCATCCCAAGGGGTTTTTCAACCTGGATTATTTCAGTCCATGCCCTTAAAAGCTGCATTAATTCCATCTGGAGGAGGCAGTCTAGGTGAGATATAGAAGCAGGACCAAGCTGCAAAGGTGATAAAACCGGGGATATTTTAAGTCAGGTTTGTTGCTAAACGACAATTCACATTGGAAGCTGCACACTAAATCTCCAGAGCCTTTGTCCAATCTATGTTGCAGGTTATTTCCTCTCCTTTTCCCTCAGCTATGCTGGATATATAAGGGTCACTTTGAAAGACAAAATTATTGGTATGTTTAATGTTACTGCTTTATTAGGAGAAAATTGGCACAAAAATCTTGCATTTCAGTGTATCAAAGGTAAGTTGTTTGCTCCTTCCAGTGCTGATTAGTAGGAAAGTCCAGAGGTGACCCTGTCTGGTCTCCAGGACTGTATGGTTTATCACTGGGTCCTTCAGCTCTGTCTAGGCTTTCTAAATCACAGTACTCAGAGAGAACTCATGCAGGGTCTCTCCGTGGTGTTTCTTACAAACTGACTGCTTGCAAAACTACCATAGAATTCCAAAGACCAAGCAGTAGGCAAGAAACAAAAATGCTATTTTTAGCAATTCCCTGTGAAGAACTGGGAAGGAGTTGCACTAAGGAAGAACCCACACAGCCAAGTGCTTGATGTAGTGCTTGAATAAGCAGCATTTTCTTTATTGTAGGAAGAAGTTCAGACTTGTGCTGTCAGGCTGTCTGGCAGAAGCTGTGTAAGGGCATGGGGTTCTCTGTTGGAGCAGCATGGGCTTGGGGTGCAGGTGAATTATTGAGGTTCAGAGATGAATTAGAAATACTGCCAGGAGGCCAGTGAGTGTTTCAGGTAGTTGCTTTCAGTACAGGCAGGACATGACTGACTGCAGGCTTATCTTTCCAACTTCACAGTACACTGTGAAATACTCTGTGTGTACCCCAGCTGTACCTGTTTCTGAAAGTCCCAGGCAGCAAGGAGGATTACGGTGCTTTGTGAGTGCCATAGCTTCTTCTGTTGCTACCCAGCTGCTGCAGGGAGGAGAAAAAGCTCCTGGGCACTGCCCTGCCCTGCAGGCAGAGGCTCTGAGGAGGATGAGTTCAGCCCGGTGCCAGTGCAAAGGTCAGGCCTCAAAATTTCTGCACATACATCCTGTCAGCAGCAGACCCTCCCTTGTGCACTGCAGATGGTTCAGCTGCCAGTGGTGCCTCCCAAGCCCACTGGGAAGACCGGAGGGAAAGAAGCTCTCTTCTGCAAAGGTGTGCTGGAGTGTAGGCTGCAAGCCAGATTTAAAAACATGAACTGTAGTGGTTTAGGGCATGGCCTTCAGCAAAATGAAAATGAGATGTCCAGGAGAGAGCTGTACCATGCATTGCATCTCTGATGGAGGAAAATGATGATCCAGGGGTCACACCAACCATCTTCATCTTTATGTAATGCTTAGGTTTTTTCAGATTGTATTTTTGCATAATAGGGTAACTAATTGTATTCTCTAAATTCACCCAGACAAATTCTCACTCATTATGAAATTGTGTTGATGGGGGACTTGTGGTTATTATGCTTGTGTTTAAGGACTGTACTCTGAAATAAGCAATCTGAAGGAAATACAGAAAGACGTTGTATAGGAAGGACCCAAAGAGAGAAAGGAGTAGAATGAAGATTGGGAATAGAAATTAAAAGGAAGACAAACAGATAAAGCAGTCACTAGGAGGCGGCAAATGTCATAGAACTTTGGAAAGACATGCAGCAAGGCAGAAGCAGAAAAAAGAGATGTGGAATGAATAAAGAACAGGAAAGGTATGGGAAAGCAAATATTGTCCATATAGCATGAGAAGTAATCTAAGTCTAATATAAAATAAGGCCTAGAAGAAAGCCAGATATTGAAGTGTATCGAAGTCATAACAAAGCATCATAAGAGAAATGGAATATTGAAGAGAGCTGTAGGAAGCAAGAGAATAAACAAACTGTAGAAACACTATAGGGATTTGAAAGATTTTTTTATGTCTTCTTTCTTATTAAGTCTCATCATTAACAGGAGTACTGTTTGATCTTATTTATAGCATCAATAAACTGATGCTGTAAAATTTTCTCCAATATTGTATCAGCAGCAGCAGCTGCAAGAATATTTGAAAGCTTCAGCAGAGTAGTGCATGATAAAGCCACAATCAGCCATTCCTTTCTCTCATTTCCAATGAGATGATGCTGATCCTTTGGACTTCAGTAGATCAGTTCTCTTCTGCTGAGGGGCTTTTTAGACTCTCCAGCACTTTCATTGGAAAAATGTGCAGAGCAGGCGTTCTGAGTAACACAAAGCCTATCATGGTAATGATTTATTAGGAGGAGAAGAGGAAAGCAGACTGCCAGGGAACCCGCATTTGTTAATCAGTGCTAAAATAATGGGGTTAATACTATAAATTAAAACATAATCATGAAAGAGGGCTATGGCTAATAACAGAAAGAGGAAAGGATAGAATGGGGGGAAGGGTAGGTGGGAACACTTCAAATAATGGGAGTAAGGTATGAATGCAGAGAATAGATACCACAGGCTAATGAACCTTTTGGAATAAGATAAGTATTGCCATACACTAATGTCAGCTTTGACAGTAATAGTGATTAGTGTGAGTTGATAATTGACAACAAGTAACTACAGCCAGAGCAGAAACTCTGTGTGGAAGTCCTGTGACATTATTACTTAACTCAATTAGCTCAAATTACAGAGGTGTAGCTGAATAAGCAATATTATGAACTGTGACTCACATAAGCATTTCACTCTCGGAAGGTAATTCAGAGTCTACTAACTAGAAGCTAATAGCCAGCAGGAGCACATGCACAATTTATGATTTTCATTTAAACAGGACTGCTTAACACAAAATAGCTACTTTAAAAATGAGAGTGCTTAAGTCTGTTTTAACACCTTTCTCAGCACTAGAGAAAAATCTGTGTTAAATCAAAACCACCTTTACAACCTGTAAAATTCTCACGTTTTGCTACTAATGTTGGCAAAAATAGATGCAGCTTCATCAACAGATATGTCCTTATATCAGAAAGGTGCCATTAGCTTTACTTCAAACATCAGCTAAACTAGTTTGAAAGAGGTACTAAAAATATTTCCGAGTACAAGTTGTTTCATCTAACATCTGACGTTGGCTACCAGTTTCAGCTCTCCTACCACATTGATCCAGGTGGTGTTTCTACTGACTCTCACATCCATTACCCCAAGCAGAGTCAGGCCAATTGAATCTAAAGGTGAAAATATTGTAGCGGTGAGAGCTTTCTCTGAAGAGCTCTTCAAAACTTTCCCCAGAAGTAAAAAATTCCTCAGTATTTATAATTGCCATCTCACGTTCACCAACTATACAAGGCACATTTCTTAAAGCAGGATACACATCATGTGTATCCAATCTGAGAAAGTCATTGTTTCCGTGGTCATCGATGAATATGAGACCTCTTTATATCTTCTCTTCAAATTCTCACTTCCACCTCGCCAGGACTTGGGGAAATTTGGATGGGGCAGGCTGACTTTCTGATTTGTGAGGTTTTCTTCTTTCAGCTCTCTTCTCATGGATTATTTCCTAAGCTTTGTCTCACTCTTTTTTGTGCTTGCCACATGTGAGAAGATATTTTTGGGTTTAATAATGGTATAAACTCAGCCTTGAGCTTTCACAAACAGACGTGTGGAGCCATACACAATGCTGAGAGAGAATCAGATTGTCCTCAGAGCATGTGCCAGATGTGGCTTGCCCCAGGGCACACCATCCTGTTGATCCCATTAATTGACAGTGCAGTCTGCTGTGGACTTCAGTAAGTCCAAGTAGTTGGCACTAGAGCACGTAGTATTTCTTGCAACCCACTTTCTCCTTGGTTTCCACTCATTCTTGTGCTTAAAAATGTAATCCCTGCTTTGAATATGCACCTGAAATGATGAGAGCCTCGTCATTCTTGTTTTCAAGTATGAAAGACCAATATTGTTAAAAACAAACAAATAAACCCACAAAACTCTCTTATGTCGCAAGTGTGCTTCTTCTCATCTAACAACTCCACAGAGTCTCTTATAACAATTTCAGCTGATGTGGCATTATCTCATTTTGGAGTACTTGCTCAGAAATTATTTTCACATATTTTCTTTCTGGCACACTGATAGCTTAGCAGAAAAAAAAGAAAGAAAAAAAGAAAAAGTAAGAAAAAACAGGTTAAAACTGCTTGGCAGTTTTTAGTGGAATATAACACTACAAGTAGATCAAATCTCGGTTGTGAAAAATTTCCAGAGCTGGGCATCTAAACATACGTAATGATTCAGGTATCAACTACTGATCATTTCCGTTGTTAAAAAACCACAAGAATGGATTTTGAGACCTATGTCCTTATGGCTATCCTTAGGTCTCTTGACTCGGTATCTGGAACATTTGGACATCTGAGGAAAGACTTGTTTTCCCACTTTGAAGTCCCTCAGGTGCCTGAATTTGCTTCTCAGCATTGTCTCAACAATCCTGACCAGACTGACTCACAGCATCAAGGGTGCATGCAAACAAGTTGGTGCTCAGACACCAGGCGTTGCCTTTGTCCCTGTGGAGCTCATTCAAGTAAGAAGGGCCCAAGTGTACCTGCTGTTTTGATTGACTTAGGCTTCTGAACTGAGATTGGCATTAGGGATTGCCAAATCAGGGAAATGGAGACCCTAGTCCAATGTATCTGCTACATGTGGATTTTAAACACTCATGTGTCACCTTTCAGGGTACTGACCTTGACATTAAAATGCTCTAAATTGATGTCAGTAAGATTGCTGGAATAACTACGCTGTTGTGCAAAGGATGCAAAAAGGAGGCAGAGTCTCTGCAGAGAAAGAGTTTTGCTCGCAGCCTGGTTTCACTAACCTGGAAGGAAAGGAAGATAACTGGAATACATGCTGCTGTGATCTACTGCTCCAGTGGCTCAAAAAACTCAGAGGAGCTCATGTATTTTTCAGTGTTGCCTACCCTTGTTTTGCAGGTGATGAATTACAGACCCTTTAGCAGCTATGACACTCTCTGTAATTGAGTTTCCTCAATTTAGCTCAGAGCTCTGAGAAACTGGCATGCAGTGAGACAACCCAGTGGGAGTATGGGATTTTCCTGCCCTTGCATAGTGTATAAATAAAGGCTCTTTTCTACAATCCTTATGAACAGATAGCCAGCTCCTCGCCTAAATCTGGTCGGAAAAGATCCAGTGACTTCAGTGAGACTGTGTACGTTCACATCAGCTGAGAATCTGGCCTGAAGTATTATTAAATTACGTCTTTCAGGTCTATAAATAGCCCTGCCCTGCTGAGATGATGTGCCTGATTCATGGGGCCTGTTTTGCAGCATAGGGCAGTTGATGGGCAAGATAACCAGTAGTCAGATCATTAAAACACAATTAGACAGAAGGAAGCCAGAAATTCAGCTGTGATCCTCCCTCTCCATTTTGTGCCCCGGCATACGCTGGCAATTCCTGTGGACAGCTGGAGACACACGAGGATGTTACCTCCTGGCTGCCGTGCCATACCTTCTCCAAGGAGAGCAGCAGCTGAAAAGCAGATTGCCTTCCTGAAAATGGGACATCCTGTCAGCAGGGAAAAGCAAACTGAACAAAAGGTCTGTGTGAAAATAATGCAGTCATCCTCCAGCACAAGATACGTTCAGACCAATTCTTCATTAATTCTTTTACATGACTAGTGCAAATAAAAGCAAGCAATATGTGAAGCAACAGGGTATATATGGATATTTATGGACGTCTATTCATTCCTAAACCGAGGCTTTTCTTGCAGGTAATGATTATTTCTACTGTTCGCATTGTTCACAATCTAGAAACATTGGAGCTTGTATTTAAAAAGGATTAAGTTAAAACATACCAGAATCTTTTCCCCAGGTGATATTTCCTAGAACTATGTAATGGCAGCATATCTTTCCTAGACAGTGAACTGTCTTGCCAAGCCTATTTTTGTACAGATGGAATTAAAATTGTTTTCTTTAATATATGGTACTATCGTTATCTAAATTTTATGTCTCTGGTCCTTTCGTCTCCAGTCAGTGCTAGAGGTCTTCCTTCTGAAGCATTAGTTTTGAAAATTTAAGAAACTAGTAAATCATGAAGCCTGTCAAACTGCTGAGTAATCAATGGCCTGTGTTATCAGCGGACACAAACTAACTTCCTCTGGTAAGCAGAAGAATATACATCCCACTACAGAAGGAAGTACATCCTTCCCTAATCAATAAGCTGCAAAAACACAATACGAACAGTGCTGGAAAACAGGATCCAGCAGTCACGTAACACTAAGAGGTTAAAAAGTCAAAGGGAGGAAGACCCATCTTACTTCATCATTTTGAGACCCCGCCCCATGAAAAGACCACCGACCCATTTCAAAGAACAAACTGCGCATGCTTAATAGCTTTTTGGCTAATTACCATACGAAGCGAGGAATGGGATGTACCAGAGTCATGAATATGCATTTGTGTTTTGGGTATTCAATATTCCTGTACATAAACAGACCCTGTGATCACCTGTG
This sequence comes from Cyanoderma ruficeps, assembly GCA_008694505.1. Taxonomy (NCBI): domain Eukaryota; kingdom Metazoa; phylum Chordata; class Aves; order Passeriformes; family Timaliidae; genus Cyanoderma; species Cyanoderma ruficeps. The sequence goes on from VZDJ01000173.1 coordinate 17,694, forward strand.
AATTGCGCGTGTGTATTTGGGAGCTATCCCCCACGCTGCCCGGAGTCGTAATAAACATACACTTTCTAACTTTAAACTGTTAGAGAGTCTTTGTCCGTCTTTGTGGATATCGGTGTTAGATCAATATCCATATTTTTTTAATAAATCACTTCACCTTTACAAGTCTGCTTTCCCTTTTACTAGCTCGGGCAAGCAAGTATCAGCAGCTGCCTTTGTCACCTCAGTGTTTGTGCTGTTTTCCAAATTGCCTATGAGTAGTTATCTAGCATAACTTGCTTTTCTTCAATAAAATTGTGCTAAAAATATGTAATGCATTGGCTGAGACCCTTTTGCTCTGCTGTCAGTAGAGTTTTCATGTTGACTTTAATGGGGGTAGGGATGGACACATCAGGATTGGGTTTTTCCAGAACTTCCTTTATTTGATTTTTAGAAAGACAGATATTAATAAATTTTAGTTCTTCTTTTCCTTTTTTTTTTGTTTGTTTGTTTTTCTCATGTATATAAAGCCTTAAGCAAGAATGAATCAATTTTAAGAGAATGTAATACACTGCAGGGCCTTCATCAGGGTTAATACTTTCTTGCACTGCTCTGCCTTGCAGTACATTATTAAGGATAGTTTGCAAAATTTTGTCATCTTGCCTTTAAGATAGCCAAGGTTTCAGTTTTTGCAGTGAGATGGTGACAAGCACTGGCAAAAGTACTGGAGAATTATTTAGAAGAAATATGAAGTCAATTATACTATGTAAACTGAACTTACCAAGGCCTGAAAATTCTTCTTTGTAATAATGCTCAGCACTTACACAGTGTCTTACATCTTCAACAAAGAATGCAAACATCCATTAATTAATGTTCACAGCTTATAGGTAGCCTGGAGCTGCCATTCTTATTTTACATGTGAGATGCTAATTTAATATCCCATCTCATATTAGCTACGGGCTCTTTGCATTTCTCTGAGAGAAAAGCTAAAGATTGTGGACCTTCTTTTTTTATTATTCACAGTACCTGCTCTCTAAATTGTCAAAGTTTTAGTCACTTCTTCTCACCTCATCACAAGCTGTGAATATAGTCTTTACATGTTTAGCCATTTTGGAACCTCGTTATTTCTTTTTTCAAAATAGGAAGTATGAAATTGCATGTGTAACTTAAAGAAAGTATAAGAGCTTCAGCTAAAAGATATGTAACAGTCTGTGAAAAATGCTCCTTTTAATTTTTAATTTAGAAAATGCATAATGACCGACTTTTAAGTACAGCTACGTGTAGTTAGTTGATCACTTGGTCCTTCCTTTATGCCTTTTTTGGCAACAACCAGAATTTCCCAACTTTCCTTTGTTATAATTAAAGATTTTAATTACAATTAGTTTCAAAGCTATACTAGATAAAATTTCCCAATCTTACTACCAGTTAATCTAATATTAACTGGTTTTATGTAACTTTCCTGTTCATTTATGATTTAAAGTCCTCAAAGTCTATAAATGGCTCTTCAGTATGCCAGGAGCCCTCTTAATATCAATCGACATTGTCTTAAATCAATCATATTGTTTTAAAGCTGCAATTTTTAGTGTGCTTTCTTTAGACATTTCTGCGTTCATGTTTTGTGGCATGTATTAGTGTGATGAAGAGGAAGGCAGAGTAAGAATAATTAATAATTATTGCCAATGGACTGTAAATCTGAGGAGAAAGGTGTAGCAGGTGTAGCATCTCTAATGTGATCTCTTCCTTTTTGAAATGGGCAAGACCATTGTTTTAAGTGGTGCCCCAGAACTCATGTAAGGGTAATCTAACTAACACAATGTGCACATGGGCTCAGCTTTTCAGAAGGGATTTCTCAGTTAGGGATGCTACTCAGAGTGCAGAACTTGGTCTCCAGGACCAATTAGTGGACTCTGTTGATGAAAGCTGCTTTCATTATTATACACTGCTTCAGACACCTCATGTGTGAAGGAGAGATAGTTATCCAAATACCTCACTGTCCCATCTGTCCTGCCTGTTCTGCATCCTACCCAAGAACCTGCTTTCAATTTCTTCACAAAGCTGCAGCATGTTGTTGTCAAAGTCATAATTTTCCTGTTATCCAAAATGTGTCATGTTTTAGGATCTGATACTTAATTTTGTCTACATTCATGTATCAAGATGGTTTTTCCTCTGTTTTATTTCTTGCCATCCATCAGACCATGGTGGTTACAGATAGCTGTGTATTCCTTATGGTGCTGCTACCACTGGTAGAGGCGACCTGACACGCTGTTCTCCGTCCTCAAACTCACCAACAGGTGCTGAGTTTGTCTCTCATTCAGTGGCTGCTATTTGCCTCATGGTATTTGGCATTTGCCTTGCAATCTCCAAATGAGCCAGTGAGGTCTTCTTTGGTGCCCAGCCATTTCTGATAAAACAAGCATGTTTTTGGTGGGTGGCAATAGCAGGTAAAATCCCTGTCTTTGTCCTGTGAGCACTTCACTGACGCAAATGACAGCCTCTCCATACACCCTTCTGGGTTGTGGTTGTTTTGTGATGCAGGAGTTGTCAGGAGGAATGCTGGGCAGAAATGAGGCAGACATTTCTATTAAGTCCAACAGTTTGAGTAGTAGAATTTCTTATTAGTTTTATACTTCAGTTTGTGTTGCCATGGCTGCACACACATACTTGATGTATTTAATGTTACCTTCATCTTAAACTGGTCCTTGCCAAAGGCAGCACAGAAATACATCTGGCTCGAATTTTGCATGGTTGGTGATATTTCTATCCTAAATATTTATAAACATTTCAAAGGAGTGTTTGAACTTAAGAAGGGTTACCCACAACATTTTTCCAAGAAGTTTTTATATTTTTGACTGCTTTAGCACTGACTGTTGTGAGAGTACAATGTCACTCAAGATTGTGCAATTTTTTAGGAACTGTCACAGTTCCAGACAAACCAAGTCACTGTTCCGTGCTGTTGGACTGCTGCAGGTTGAGGATCCTTTAAAGCCCAGGTCAAATGTGCAGCTTAAGTAAAGGAAAGTTGCTTTAGTTGCAGTTGAAGAGACCCAATACTAGCTTGCTAGTAAGAGACTGGGCTGTGACCTGAGACCTGCTAATGCAGTTCCACTGAAAAGGTCTTTGAGAGGTAAATGAAGTGATACTCAGATATGTAAATGCAATTGAGATTAGTTGTAAATGAGACTTCACATGTCACGGAGGTCAGAGGCTGAATACATGGGCTGGGTGATGGACTCAGGTATTTGGGCACCTTTCCACAAAGAAACAATCCTGGTGCATGCACTCTGTACATAGCATCCAATTATTTATGCCTAAATATATGAAATTCGATTGTCCTTGAGGACCTGATTCATGCCTAGTGCAAAGCCAGGACTGACAGGGTACCTGGAAAGGGAAAACATTGCAATGGGAAGACAAAGATGGTGGAGCTGTGAAGCCAGTAGGCTCCTGGGTTCTTGCATTCTTCCTGAGAGCTTTTTAGGATTTGTGAGTTACAAAGAAGGAGTTAATTTAAAGTCTTTATAAAGTTTCCTGAAAGTCCAATAACTCCTTTCATAGTACCTTTAGGGTATTCTACCCCTAGGGCAGGGCCAGTGATATACTTCTTCTCACTCTTCTTGCAGATGTATGAAACACTGAGGTGAACAGCCTATTTTGTAAAAGCTGTCTATCCTACATCTTTCATATACCTTGACTGGATTTTTGGCTGAGCCTGTGTGGAGTATTTTTTTTTTTAATTACTCCTCAGAAACATGTACAACCTGATAGAAAATGTGTAGAGAAGGGGAAATAAAACCATTTTTTTTCTGTCCACAGACCCCTGTTAAAAATATTAAATTAATGCAGTACAAACTTTTTACTGTCTGACAAGAAGTCAGCTGTGAATTCACTTCAGTAAAGTTTTAGTGATGAATTGTACTATTGGAAAAACAAATATTTAAAATCAGAAAACCATGCACTGCACACATTATTTAAATTTAAAAGCTATCTATTTTCACATGCAAGTGACTACCACCTGGAAGTTTAGCACCATTTTTTAAAAGTAAGATATATTAATAAAATTGTTAAATATCTTTAAAATCTGATCATATGCTTAGAAATTGAATATGAGTTTAGAATTTTCTGCTAGTAATTTAGAGTTGTTAATGCATAATATAGAGTTCTTGTTCAGAGAACAGTTTTTAATGTGTCTTGCTTGCATGAAGAGAGAAGCACTTTTCCCACCTAGTCTTCTGAAATCAATTTCACATTTCTAAAACAAACTGATGTGCTTTTTATTCCAGGAGCATACACAGACACTAAAAATTCAACAGTGTCTCTTCTGGTGAGGCAGGAGCATTTTAGTCAGAACAAGAGTTTAAAACCTTCAACCTATAGCTTTCAACCTGCAACTTAACAGCTCTCTTTTGGTGCAAGACCAGGGTATTTGATTCCCTCCCAGTGACCCTAGGAGTTGAAAGGTTGGCCCTGCTTCCTTTGTGTGATTTCAGGTCCGTGTCAGACTTCAAATCAAGCTTCACAGCCAGTACAGCCAAAAAGGCTTTACATCACAACACTGGAGAGAAAAAGAGTGCTCCAATGAGATCAGAACTTTAAAAGGCCTCCCTGTGTGGTCTGGGCTCAGTAGCCAAGCAATCCTGGCCAGATCTCCATCATCACAGTCCATTATTCTCAGCAAATGATTTCCTGCTGACAAGATGCCCCTTTGCTTCTCTGTGTGTTGTAAACAATTTCTAGTTGATATAGAGATTAATTACTGTCTCTTTATTTTTGGGCACCCATGGGCATAAAAGACCGACTGCATACTTGCAGAAGATACTCTCATTAGTGTCACCTTAGTATTATTGATCATTCTGACATCAGTCTTCTGTGACCTTTGATCCCACATGCCTGGGGTATATCAGGTTGATAAACTTAAATCGAAAGCACCACCATCTTATCTTCCAGATAAGATTTTTAAAAACTAGTGAGTGAAAAGTTCTTCATCCCTTCCTAGCTTTCTGCAACACTGGGTCCCAAGAGTCTTGCTTGACTTCCACAAATGCAATAGATTCACAAATTCAAACATAACCTGAGCACTTCTAACGATGACTAAGTATTGGAAATAATTAAAAATTTCTCATGCAGTACTGGAAACATTACCTTTTATTTCCATGGAAACTTTTTGATGAATAGTAATCGAGATTGGCTGGCAGACAGAGACAGCAAGCAGTCTGTTACTGCAATACATCAGCAGTCTTACTCATGACACTTTCATGCATAATTTAAGTATTTACAGTAGAATTACTTTGCAAAATTGTAATCTGAGGCTGATGAGTATAGCAAGTTTGGGTGGCTGTAGACTACAATTTTTTCCAAGGTTAACTGTGCTAAGCCTATAGTGCACCTGGTTACTTTTTGGTTTTCAACATGAACTTTGTTTTAAAGAGAAGAAAAATTAAAAACCAGGTAGTCCAGTGCCAGTCCCTGTTTGTTTGCAGAAAGATAGAATGATCTGCAAGAAAAAATAAATTGTGGCCTCAAAAAAATGGCAGGTCCATTACATGAACCACAGGTGTTCCCTGGTTTATGTATTCTGTGAAAACTCAACAGCTAACATTGGCACTATGGCTGCAGAAACACTCTAAGTTTCTTTTCTTCGAAAAATTTTAGATCCAAAACTCAGACTTGTGTCCTATAATTTAGACTTTTCTATTATGTTTATTGTAGGGATGTGATCCTCCCCCTCTACTCAGCTCTGGTGAGGCACATCTGGAGTGCTGTGTCCAGTTCTGGGCTCCTCAGGACAAGAGAGATGTGGAGCCCTTGAAGCAGGTCCAGTGGAGGGTGACAAAGATGATGAAGGGGCTGGAGAATTTTTTCTATGAGGACAGGCTGAGGGAGCTGTTCAGCCTGAAGAAGAGGTGACTCAGAGGGCACCTTACCAATGCCTGTGTAAAATGTAATGTAAAAATGTAAATGCATATTGCTGATAATGCATAAGTTTTATGATCTTGTAAACAGTAATTAAAAATCAAAGAACAAACTACCTATTGGACAATCTTTTCTTCTGACTGATAAAAGCTTTAGCATATAGAAATAGCATATAGCTTCTCCTGACACTTTGTAAGGACTGGATTTAGGATTACTCTGCCCTGGACACGTGCTGTTGCACCTGGAGAGTGTCAACATCCCATCCTCAGGCTGTGTGAGACTCTCAAGAGGAGCAAAGCTCTGCTGTAGGGACCGTTCCTTTCTTCGTCAGCATCTGACTTAATGAACAGCAGGCAGGGTTTTATGGAATACTTAATTTGTAAGGAAAACACTTTTTAAAAAGGCATGTAAGTCACAGGCTGGGTCATTTTCACTGAGGTTTCCTCAAAACTTTGAATCTCTGGATGACCCGATTCTGCTTTTGATCTGCTCCTCTGCCTCCCCAGCGCAATGTCTCTGCTTCCTCAGAAGCAGATCCCTGGCTGTACACAACTACACAATATGTGACAACACGAACCAGTTGGAGAATTCCCCAGCAGTGAAATCTACCCTAAACATCTCCTTCCTCCTGCACAGCTTTAGGGGACTCAGGGGGAGCTATGCAAGGAGTAGCATGCCCCAGGGTAGCTATGCAACCATGCAGATGGATTCTAGTTATGGGACTAATTAAGAATTATATATATGTGTGTGTATCTTTTTTAGAGCCACTGCCATTTGGATGATTGCCTGCTTGTGCATTGTGTCTTTGCAGTAAGGAGGAAAAAAAATTAAGGGAGAGAAAGGAGAATGAGGGGCTCAAGGGTCCTTTGTACTGAATATTGCACTACTAGTAAAGAAACATCACTAAGTGGTGGGTTCTCTAACAATCCCTCAATATCCACTGCAGTAGAGATAGCATTGTTTATAAGTTCTTAATTAATTTCTTAGCATTTTTTAACTTGTAAATTCTTATTGGTGATTTTGAATTCAAAGTATACCTATAGTCAGAATACTGGATATTGTGTTATTATTTAATCCCTTTTTCTATGTAGAGTTTATCTGCTTGAAACATGTTTTTATGTTTTTCTAGATGCAAAATCAATATAAGTATGGTAAATCAATAGAGGTATGCTAAATCCCTTTGTTTTGGGCATAATAGAGCTGGCTGTGATGACAGTCCCTTTTCAAAGCAGTCTTTGAGATTTTAAAATTAGTTTTTCTCTTCTTTTCTCATGTTTTAAACTAAAATTACTTTTGAAGTTTTAGAGAAAAAAATTACTTTAATGGTCAGTTTGTATGCTTTCCTGATAGTTATGGAAAAACCCCAACAACAACAAAACAACAAAAAAAAGAAAAACAGAAAATAAGTCAGCCCACAATTAATCTACTTTTGCAACACATAACTTAGTAGTAAGCATCTCCTCTGAGATCATAGGCTGTAGTTCATCCCGTGTATTGTACAACTCAAAGCTCTGTAAGGCCCAAATAGATTTCATCTGTAAACCTATTTTACAATCTGACATATTATTCCTCCAATTTATTTTCTCATGGAATAATCAAGGGAGACTCTTATGATTTTCAGTGTTGGTACATGATTGAATAAAACAGGCTCTCTGATTTCTACCTCAGTCTTCAAGCTTTATAGGTGAGCCATTAAGTGCTGTACGTTTTTTAATCCCCTGAACCTTCATCAGTCTGGTGCTCTAGAATGCAGAGAGGAAATTTGGATTTCATTTTAAAGATTACATCCTTAATGCTTAATTGAAAGAGCAAAGTATAAGCAAACATGACCAAACACCTTATAGAGTCACAGAATCATAGAATCTATTGGGTTGGAAGAAATTTTAAATACTGTTTGGTTTCAACCCCCCTGCTACAGGCAGGGACATCTTTCCCTAGACCAGGTTCCTCAAAGCTCATCCAAGCCCAGCTGGCCTTGAACACTTCCAGGGATGGGAAATCCACAGTGACTCTGGAAAACCTCTTCCAGTGTCTCACCACACTCACAGTAAAGAATTTCTTCCTAATAGCTAACCTAAATCTACCCTCTTTCAGTTTGAAGGATGTTTTATCTGTTCTGAATAGAAAAGTATGGGCAGTGGAGTGTCTACAGGAAGGTTTAAGGGCATTTTTTTTAAAATACTTTGTGGGGGCTGTATGTATGTAATGTTATTATATATTGATTTTAGATAAAGATCAAGATATAATGACTCACAATTTTACAGCCTGCCATAAGCAGAAGAAAAGCTTGATGTACTTGAAATAGTTGTGTTGCTAAGGATATATTGTATGGTTCTAATCCAGCTGAGTAATGATCAAGGAAGTAAAAACCTCTTCTTATCTATCAGATAGGAGCACTTTGCCTGCCAGAGGCAGAAATCACAAGGTTGCCAAGTGACAATTTAGTTTCTGGAATCTAGATAGGCACAAACCAAATTAGTAAGTTGTTGGTGTTCACTTCTGTGAAGAGCCACCTTGAATCCAAATTATTTGAACATTTTCCTGTGTCCAGGAATCACCAGTAAGATCTGTTGTACTGATTCCTAAACTAGTTAAACCTGCTCCTGAGTCTGATACTTCATGACTGTATATTTTGTAGTCCCTTCCTGTGACTCTTGGCTGTGAATGCCAAACTTCCTGTTTATTAGGTGGACCTAAGGAACTTTTAAATAAGAAGCACGATTTTTTTTAGCCTTTGCTTAAGTACAGGTTTTCCCCTTCTCTTGAACTTTATCTTTTGTTGACCAAGACTAAGAAAAGACATAGAGTTTTTGGTTGCAAGCCTATACTTCACCAGCTCTAAAGCTGTACCAAGCACTCAGAGTGTCTCTGGAACAACTTGTGTTTTGCATGTATAATTTCTGTGACTTTACTGAATCCAAAATGTAAGTGGCTTTGAAAAGCAGCTGCTTCTTGTTAGTTTAGTAATTCTCTCTCAAAGTGCAAACAGATTGTGGAGTTATATTCTCCAGATCATCCCAAATATTTTGTTTCTCTTTGCCACTGTGACTGATCGGACAATGGTAACTTGTAAAAGAGTTACAGAAGAACTCTATTTTAGACTATGGGATGTTTCTGTTCTCCTGAATGAACTTGCCAAAGGTGGATAGACCCCTTTTACCTGTGTGTGCCTACGGCACTAATGCTCTGAAGTAAGCAGACTTCCATCAAGGATGAGTTCGGTCCTGCTGGTTTCCTTCCCTGTGTGAGAGAATATTTCTTTATAATTATGCTTGTATCTGTAATAAAAACACTTGTTCAAATGAGAGGCAAGGGAATGAGTGGCAGTAGGTGTTCAGCCCACGGGTGAGTGACCAGACAAAGGCGAGCAGCTCAGCAGCCCCGCTGAGCCGGCGCCTGCAGAGCGCTCACTGCCAGGCAGTGCTGCCTGCGGCTGCTTGCTGGGGGCCACTGATCCATTGGATGAACAAGGCTCGAATCAAAGACCAGGAGACAAGCCATGTCCTTTCCCTTTCCACTCCTTGGTAGCCATTAACCCCCACACACCTTCCTCTAACAAAAATGCAGACATACACACACAACCATCTGTCCTTCTCGCTGTGTTTCTTTTTCAAAATGACTGATGAGGGAAAAAAAACCTCTTCTGAGATGTTCCCTGATAACATACCAGATCAGTCACAAAAATAAGCTCACTGTAATGTATTTCAGGATTTACTTTTTCTGCAATACGTGGTCTTTCCTGTCATGAAACACACTAACAAAGCAATAGGCAGGTACCTCTTTAGCTGCTATGCTAACTGTGAGTGATTTTTAGTGTAAGAACATTATGGAACTTGAAGTAGAAAATGCTGCTTCAGAAGAAAATAATGCTGATGGATTATGGCAGAACAGAGCTACGTAACACAGGTCTAGGTGAGCTTAGGCCCATATACTGGCCTCTATTTGCTCAATGATAAAGAACATGTACTGCTCATACTTAATGTACTTTTCAGCCATGTATCTGAAAGTGTTAAAAAAGGAAAACACTGTCTAAATGATCTAATGACATCTCTGTATAGGTTTTGAATTGCATGGCACTGCTGGTGAGGAATATTAACTTTAGTGCTGTACACAACAAAGAATGCCTAAATCCAATGTAGTTTCCTTTTACCTCAAGTTTTCAGGGGTGTTTGAACTTGGAAGTGTCTTTTAAAATCAATTTTAAATCTTAATTCTTTTTTCTGATCAATATTATCAGAATTAATATTAAACACAGGAGTGAGGACAAAGAATTGGATTTTGCTGTAATCATGTCAATTGGAGTGGACTGTGCTACAGGGGTGGTATTTATACTGGTTTCAAAAAAAAAACAATGAAGTGGTTTTTTAAAAATTTTACTCACATGACAGAAATTTGGTTCATCTAAGGGCAGGATAAGATTGCACTGACTGCTAACATCGTAATCTTGTGAAGAAGAAGAATAAAAATTAGTACAGATGAGCTGTTAAATTAAGGTTAACTATTAGTCATAATATGCTATGCTGGTTTTTGTTGCTTGGATTTCACATCACACAAATCTGGTGAAGGTCATGTTTCAGGGTGAGAGGCAATAACTTTTCTCCAGAGAGTTTTGTCACATTCAGACTGTGACTCAAAGCCAGATTGCTCTTTACAAAGACCTGATATAGAAATCCCAGGCTGAAATTGTGAGCATGTGAAAGGGACTTGCATCTGTGTTTCTGCTATGCAGTGCTCAACCTTTCCTGGAGAAAAAAAGGGGAAGAAACCTTAAGTTATCAGCAGAAATGCAAGTGCTGTGCAACATATGGTTCTGTGGGAGCCAGTCCCTTACTAACAATCCAGATTTCAAAACTGATTTTTGCTTCTGGCAAGAAGTTCAAAAACTGCACTCCAGTGTCTCTAGGTTACTGTAACACTGGCTTTGGCCATGATTTTCAAGGGTTTTGAAGGACTTTTTAAGCTGTATCAGGATCCCAAAAGGAAAAAAAAAATAGTTCATAACATTCAAACTAAGCCAATTCCTTACATTCCAAGATTTCCTTCAGCTTGGAAGAGTGGGATCACAGGGAAGTTGCTGTCTTTAGGTTTCTCATGGATTTCCTGACTAGAGAAAAGGGATCTTTGCCTTCTATTCTTTGCCTTCCTACGTCTTCAAAGTAGTTGAATGACAATAACAGGAAATTAATGTTTTGGCAAACATCTACAGTTTTCAGAAAATTTGCATCAGTGACTGAATTGATAGCAGGATTTATCTTAAGAGAAATGGAAATTATATTTCACTTGCTTAATTATACTGCTTATCTTCCTTGAAACATTTCACACCATATGAAATTTCACATAATATGCAATGTCCAGTAGAAAGGAAACTTTCTATATCCAGTGAATAATTGTATCCACTTTAATTGTATCGAATGTTAAATCCTCCTGTAATATGCCACACTAAGGAGACACTTGCTCAATGTGCCCAATCCCAGCACAGACTACTCCTAATATTCTGACATGACCTTGGAAACACTGCAAATGATCTATCCTCTCATATTCCCTCCATGGCTAAGAACAGAAAGGTAATTGTACCTTGCTCTGCAAAGTGCTTGCATCCACCTCTAGCAGCACTGCTGGGGAGGAACAAGTCACTTGAGGCTGTTTTCTGAAGTTGCACTAGAGTAGCAGGATGTATTTTCATTTTTAAGATAATGTTACTTAAGCCTTATTTGGATAACAAATTGACTTAGCTCAATCATTGTTAATGAGTTCCAGTGCGTGTAAGTCATACTTGCATGGAAAAAAAGAACATGAAACCCAATAGTTCTCTAGCTGTGAGAGCTGAAAAGGGATTGATTTCTTTGCCTGGTGGCCTTTTGGCCTCTTACTTTTTTTCTTCCTGGAGAACACTTGTTGACTGGGGCAGCTGTGATGGAGAAGCCCGTGTGCAATAGCCCGGGAGGGAACAAGCACCCTCCTCCTCTCTGAGCTTCAGCCTGTGGTTATTTGGCGAGCCTGAACAAATCACCTTATCTACTGCAGCCCCACAAATTCTCCCTACAAATTAGAGGCAATAATGCTCTTCCACACTGACTGGGAGAAAACAAATCCATGTTTCGTTACCGAGGAGCACTTGAGGGCTTGCTTCATGCAGTTAGGGAGGCACATCCGCATGCAGTGCAGGGTATTCTCTTGTCAGTATCCATCCATGGCTGCTTTTCTGCTTCTTTTTTCCCCAGAACTGGGGCAGATTATTCTACAATGGTTTAGACTGAGAAAAAAATAAATTTTGTAGTGACTTTATGGTTCAGTTAAAGGTGCATCCTTGTACCTGTCTCAGAAGAGAGGCAGTCCTTTATGTCACTTATGCCTTTTTTAATATACCTACAAGTTATGCTATAGGTTTTACTTATTCACTTCATCCTGGTATTTCAGAAATGAGATTGAAATGTTTTTCTCCTTTGAGAAAAATATAAGCTCATTTCACTAGATGGCCATGTATACTACTGACAGGTGTCAAATGTGGAATTCACCTGCCAAATAACCTCCTGTGCAGCTCTAGTGAAGAATTTTTACTGTTCTTTGGCTTGTATCCTTTTGTCCACTGTCTTGGGACAAAGATAACCACAGGTTTAGTCTGTAAAGCCTTGGTTTTCCACCTCTGGGATAACAGCTCACATCCAGCTTGACCCTCCTAGTTGCAGTGACTGAAACAGATGGAGATGAGGCTTGGATCAGCATAAATCTGACCAGTCATGAGGATGGTTTGTAGCAATTCGGACTCGCTAGACATGGAAGACAAAATATACTTTTATTACGTAATAGGAACCACACTGAGCACATCCTTCTGAGGGAGCACCGGTACATGCACAGGGAAGAAGGAGGAATAAAAAGGTTTTCAGAAAACTACTAATTGGGCTCAAGTTTTCAGAGTAACATGGAGTGGTGGGCAAGTAACACGGCTTCCTGTTCTGCACTGCGGCATCTGAAGTCAGAGGGGATTGTACTGAGCCTACATAAACTTCTCTGTATGATGCTTCTGATGATCACAGTGTGGAGTTCTGATTAATTTAACTTAAAGGTACTTGAAAAAGAGAAAAAGAAATTCAGAACTCAGATACAAAGAGCTAAAAGGATATCTGTGGTATACTTTGGGCTCTGGAGACAGCTGCTGGTTTTCACCTTGAGAATTTGTAGGGAATATTCAAAGCCTGAACACTAAGAGATAACAGGGATCTCCTTGGAGATGTAGAATTATTGCTATTTACTCCATAACTCATCTACAGTTTCTTATGGCCTTCAGTCAAAAGTAAAGTTGTCCAATCTGAGTAGTTTAGGGTTTTTTTCCCTAGGATTTTTGTATAGGCAGTAGAGACACTTTGCAAGTTTTTAAAACTGCAAGTTCAGGTTCTGTGATCCCAAAGAAGTGCAGCTGAGCTTGCAAAGAGGGGGGGANTTTTTTTTTTTAATTTAAATAACTTCAAATTCTTACTCCCTGCTCCAGGTAGCATTTTAGCTTGTTTGGGGGTGGGAGACAAGTCTGTAGGTTTGTTTGTTGGTGCTTTTTTGCAACAAAGTTTTTATTTTCCACCCCACCACCTTGAATTACCATAACTAACACACTTGGGTTTCAGCTCTGCAGTCATTAATTGGTGGTGTTAGCAATTCTCTTCTTTTTTCTTTTTTTTCTATCCCATATCTGCACTTTGCTCGTAATCTTTAAATTGTGTTTTGAATGCTGGCATAATTAGACAGCAGCTACCAGGTGAGGAAAATTGAAATGAAAGAGAGTTATGTGGTGTGCTGGTTTTTTCCTCTTCCTTTTTTTTTTTCCCTCAGGTATTTTCCAGAGGCACCCTAAGGCCTAAGGTTACCATTTTGGTGGTGTTTATTCTCATTATTTCTGTACAGACATATTTCTCACCTGTTGTTTTATCTAACATCTACAGGTATTGTAATAAGTTAGCCCAGACTCCACTTTCTTCATGCGGGAAAAGCCAGTTTTTTATTCACATCACTTATTTTATACAGTTTTCACAGACTTCATGAGCAACACCTGTTGGCTGGTAGTTTTCTTACTACTTCATTTTTTTAAATGAAAAAGTGAACAATCCATAAGAGAAACAACAGCATGATGATGTACTGGAGGGATGAAAGTCACAAGCATATTAAACTTATAAGTAATTTAGTTATGAGAAAAACCCATGGCATATTTCAGAGAAACAGAAATTTAGTAAGACTTTTTAGAGTGCAGTGTTACTGAAAAAAAATATAATGTGTAATTTGGCAGACTGCTGAACAGCTGAGTAGCTTCTCAAGATTGTATTTTGTGTCATTTCATCTGGCCAATTTGTTAACACTCTTGTTAAAGAAATCAGACTATGTTGTAATCTTTGGTAGGTAATAAGGCACTGCATTTACTGCTTTCTATCCCTCCAGCAACCGTAAAACTTAAAAAAAAAAATAGAATTCAGTCAGAAAACAAAATTTACCTTCCACATCTCCAAATGCTAATGGATATGGCTGCCAAAATAAACACAGAGCACCTTAAAATTAATTATTGTGTTTAGGATTCATGTAATGCTGGTTCTTTGTGTGTTTAGTTTTTGGGTTTTATTTAATGTATTATTTGTTTGCTCTTTGTCAAGCTTTGTTGCTGCTAGTTTGGCAAGTTATACCAAAGATAGAAAATCCTGAGCTTTCAAATGGAGGCAGAGACAGGGCTGGATTCAGAGCCACAGCTACATGTGAGTAATTCTTGAGAGTGATTCTGTTGAAGCACATCAGCCTTGTGTTTGTGTTTGTGTGTGTTGTGTGTTTCTCAGCTCGTGTACATTAGTGAGGTCAATAATGTTAAAATGCAGAAATAAAGGCCAGATATTTAAGTGGTTTAAATGGATTCAACTTCATACCTTCCTGAACCCATGGAAGTTTGCAAATATCCAAATATGTATGGAAATAAAACCTGTAGAAACAATAAAAATTTAGGATTCATGTTATATAATTAATTTTAAATCTTAATTCTTCAATGAAATAAGATAACTTGACATAAAAATGCAACTTAATACTGTAGATGAAAAGGATGGTTATTAATATTATTGTTAATATGACCAGACAGTAAGAACTATTCAGTGAAACGTGAGTTGAAGGACTTGGGGATATAAAAACAGTTAGTTGAAGTCCAAAATTACATCCTGTATGAATTCAGGTGGAAGAATCAGATTTGAAGTGTTAAATCCGAACCCAACAAGAATTTATTTCTATTATCCAGTGACTTTTAAGTTGATTTCCTCTAGCAGAAAAGTAATTACCATATCTAAAACCAACTCTCCCTATTTTATTTACTTAGCATGCTTTCAGGCTGTCATTCTACTTTAGATAAAATAAGAGAAAGGAGAGCAAGAAAATTTGTGACTAAAACTGAGTATATTTGCCTTTACAAGGCAAGAATCTAATGAAATGGATTTACCAGCAGCTTCATAAATACAATTTCATAAATCAATAATTAATTCATTTTAAAATTGCTGCATCCTATCCTTCATTCATCCTAGGTGTCCTACCTCCAGGGAGCTCTGAAGCTGCCTGTTTGGTGTTCCCTGGATGGCTGCAGATGGTCACTATTTTTCTCATCTTTTAGCTCCTTTAGTTCCCATTAAGTGGGGTTTTTTATGGAGTGTCTATCACATCCTTTAACTTCCTCCCTCTGTTCTCTCTTGGCACTACTTATCTTCATCACACATCTCTTTCAATCTGTCCCAAAATTCACTCTTGCTTTCTGCTGTGTATCTCCTCACTGTTCACACATGGGTAATGCTTCATTCTTCCAATCATGTCACTTTTAATGCATGGGAATAAAAAAGGCTTTCCACAGTGCCTGCTGTCAAGTGCATTTAAGGGACTGTATTCATGGCAGAGAGTAAAAACCATGGCTGGGGGCAATTAAATGCACTAGTGAAGCAGAGGAGTTTGCTGGCTGCAGGGTCAACATGAGCATAATCCATCCAAGAGCTGAGAAAGTCATCCTTCACTGAGGCCATGGGAGCTGAACACTTTGCAGGAGCAAGTAATGAAATTTATGGAGAAGCCAAAGAATATCGCATAAGGATGACTTTAGGAAATGTTACTCTTGCTTTGCAGGGGCCCACAGGTTTTATGATGCTGCCTTGGTCAAGGCAGCACCATTGTCAACATAGCAAGAGCCTTGGCAGGACATCAGTTAAGAGAAAAAACTGGAAAATGCTTTAGTGAGACCTGGATTTTGCTGGTTTCTCTGATCCCTTGATACAGTAGCGCCACTGCTCTGCTCTTCAGTGATAATACAAGCAAACACCACATAACCATGACAGTAGGAGTGTTATAAATGTACACAGCTGTGCCAATAATCCTGCCCCTATTTTGGTACATGGGTTGAGGTGGTTAGTTGTGCAAATAGCTGGAGTAACATCTCAAAGTATGATTCTCTAGTCTGAATTTTTTAATAAACTGATTGGTGTGCATATTAATAGAGATTCTTAAGGTATTTACACATGTACAATAGAAGACTTTCAATCTTTTATTTACTTGGCTGCAATAAAGAAAATCAATTAAATAAAATACCATCTACCAAGGATTAGTGTTTGCAGAGATTTCATTGCAGTAACAATTTTTCAAGAAGAATAGCTTAAACTGGTGGATTTTGGGGATTTTGTTTTTCTTTTTGTCTTAACTGTCTTACATATTTTCAGATGTGTTTAAGTTAATTGAAGTGTTCTACTTCTGTGTTCATCTCCCCATCTACTTCTGTGTTTACCAAACAAAAAATTCATGTGCTAACATGAAAGAATATTGTAATCCTTCAAATTACATTGAAATCTTGAAAATGTAGAGAAGCAACAAATAAGAGGCATTTCAAGGATAATGCAGCATGCTTCTAGTAGGTATGGATCAAATACAGTAGAACTAGCTCCAAAACAGCAAAATCCTGCTCTACCTTCCCTTAAAAAAAACTTGCTTAGAGTATTTCATGTGAATAACATGGAGCTGGAACACTAGCTTCATCCAAAAATTATTCTGCTTTCTTCATCAATCTCTCTCAATTTGCCTTGCTGAGGAGCACTGGACGGAATTTGTGTCCATTGTATTCCTGCACTCAAAATGTGAAATCTCATGATACACTCAAAATCCAAAGGCGTTGTGCCACTGCATTTCTTCTGGTGGGCAGAACAACAGTTTCTGACATAATCTATTCCTCAATTCCCACTCATCTGGCCATCCACACCAACGAGAAAGGTGTCCCACATTGGTATCCTCTCCTGCATACAGGGGAAGTTCACACCTATTGTGCACAGACAGATTTGAGAGTTGCACCGAGCAAGTTTGATCTCTAACTGCAAAAATTCTTTTATCCAGATGGTCCTCAAAAACAATAAGATACTTCAGACGGATAAATATGCTGCTGATTTAAAAAATGACTGCAAAAGTTTTGCTATGTGGAAAGGTAGCTGATACTCATATGGGAAGTTTTGCTAACTGAATTTCCTGCTAAATGTTCCCAGATGAATTTCCAGCCTGCCCGAAATTTGCACCAGTGTTTCTGTTGCCTATCAGTAAGGGTGTATGTGTGTGTATGTTTGGATCTGCATGGCCACACTCAGTAAATGTGATTTTTTTTTTTTAGGTGAAATGGGGTAGGACTTGAAGGAGCATCTTCAAAATGAGGTTGGAGTAACCATCCCAAAAAGCTTTCTAAGCATTTCTAAGAGATGATTTCATGCCTGATGAATTCCTATTCAGTGGGGCTTACATATATAATATTCAGATTAGAATTATACTAGGAGAAATAATAGTGAAACATCATGATTGTAGTGAGGTGGAACAATTATAATACAACTAACTACAGTGCTTAAATATTAATTTTTATGAAAGACATTCATTATGCTCTTCATCTGGTAAGCTTCTCTCACTTAAGACTCATTCCAGTGTTGAATCTCTGATAGAACATTGGAAAAAATCATAAAATATTAAATGCTCTCATTAGGTTTTGGGCAGCTTGTATTGACAGTGAATCCCACACTTCATTTACAACCAGGCTTACAATTTTTGCCACTTAGGCAAAGCTGCAGCTCCTCTGAGTCTTTGCTACTAAGAGTTAAAATGACAATTGCTGTGAGAGAACAGTGAAAACTAAAAGGCCCTTGACTAGCCTACCAATTTTGAGACCAGCACTGAACCCTTATCTTAATTTATTGGACAGATAACAACAGCTAAACACGCTGCATAGCATCCAGCATTACATACAACACCATCCAGCACAGTATGTAACACCAGATAAAAATGGCATGAAATGGGCTTCTTGTATGTTAGAGCATTTTAATCTCTTATCTTGTGCTTTGTTCCATCTTGTTCAGTGCAACTTCTCCCAATTCATAATAAAAAAAGCAACAGGTACATCTGTAATTTCATACAATTATTAAACCACCTATTGTTGAACGTATGCCTGTCTTAAGAATGCATTGTAGCGTTTTTACTATGTAGCTGTCTTAGACATCCACCTCTCTTGCAAAAACACCTTTCATTTGGCAGGGAGGGTCTCAGAGATACCTTGATCACTTTTGTCTTTGCGCTGAAATCTTCTCTGTAAGAACAACACATTCTTTGAAGACAAACCGAAAAAGATGCAATGGACAGGGGCTAGCCACAGCAAATCTGAGGCTGCCTTTCATACAGCCTTTCCAAAACTACTATTCCTCTCTGAATATTTTGAGAAGGGCCTTGTTTACTACATCTGCCCTGCATTTTCTGTAAAGTCTTCCAGGAATATTCTAAATGCAGAGGACAACCATGATTGCCAGCCACCTTACAGATGCAACCTTGGGCCCTGTCTAATAGCTTAAAGCACAGATGGTGAGTTTCAACCCTTTTTCTGTGAATTTATAATTTAAAAAAGGTTTTAAATTAGTATAACTTGTATCATGACTTTGACTTCAGCCTTCTCTGCCCTCCATCTGCATGACACACCTCCTGGAATATAGGGTTTTCAGGGTGAGACATTGCATTTTCACCAGTATTTATTAGCCTTATGCTTTGGCCAACAGTGTCCTATTGACCTGAAGGTTTTGATATGGCTGTGAGGTAAAAATGAATAATAATTCAAGCCACTGAGAAGGTGAGAAGTTGTTTTCCCCTTCCTAAGGTAACAAGAGCAAGGAATGGTCACAGCTGCTTTAGCTGCATGAACCAGTTATGTGCGGTCAGATAAATGGAAATGAAGGAGCCACTCAGATTTTAGTGGCCGTGGGGAATTTAGCGATAGAAAAAATTTAATTGATTTTAGCTTTCTATTCAGAATTTTCAGTGATGCTTGAGGACCCATCTTAACATATGTGAACTTAAAATCCTCTCTGTCATGAAGGAAATGACAGGGAAAGGATATTTATTCTGTAACGATGGAAATGCTCAGATAAGTTTTGGGAAGTACCAAATGTAACATCGTGTCAGACCCTTTCTGGAGCTTGAAAGAACTATGGCAATACAAATAACAGGAATACTCTGCTGGGATCTTCACTGTGAGGTGATACTGACAGAGCATTTCCCAGAAAAAGCTGTTGCAGATAGCCTTGCATCATGGAAGATAAGCAGAGTAAAATATGATGAGACTCTACTATCTGAAACACCTACAGCAGGATGAGGGAATAGATTAGGACCGGGTGCTGGAGGGATACCTTCATTTCGGAATCATGCTGTCCACTGAAACTGAAACATGGCAGGATCCTCTGGAAGAAGGGAAGGATCAGCTCAGAAGTGATGGAGCATTAGTTATTGGACATTTACACTGGAGTGTGATGAACAAATACAGCTCTTTATCTTGTCCTAAAATTGAGGGTTGCTTTTTTCCTTTCACAGATGTATTGTCAAGTGCTTTTACAAGTTGCCCTTGTGAATTTTTTCTCCTCCACTAAGGCTTTTATCTTTCTTTATACTCATTACTTATAAATGGGAATGCATTGCTTATTAAGAGTACCTTACATGCTAATTAGTTAACCTCTAAATTTTAGATTGATGAACCTGGAATCATTTTAACAGGAACTCTTAGTTGTTTCTACCCATCCTTTGTGGCAATAACTGCATCTAACAAAATGGTTACAATAATAAAGCATTCCCTGCTTGATGCTTTTGCAACACTGAGTTATTCAGTAGCAATCATGAAGGATTATTCAAAGCACAGACCAATGGGCAGCATCAAGAACAATGCCTTCACAAATGCAGGCTAATCAATGATGTCTATTTTTTGAACAAGAATATTTTCAGTTGTACTGCAGACTAAATTCCCTCTGGTTGAATAAGATGCTGAAGTGGAAAATTTTATTTAACAGCATTTGGTAAGAGTCTTGCAAGTCTCCAGTGAGTCATTAGGAATGCTACAAAGAGTCCACTTTAGCTGAGAGTTGATTTTTGAGTCCTTCCTGGATGTGTATTGTTCTGAGAGGTTGCAGTAACCCTGCTGTGTTCTCTAACACCCTTCCTGCCCATCCACACACAGCAGCAATGTGAGTCGTGGTCAAGGACTCCTGGGTAAAATTGCCCATCTTTCTAAAATTCACCAGCTGTGTCTAAGAACTGAAATACCAGGATATTTAAATAAGACAGAATTTGGGTTAATTCTGTTCAATCAAAGTTTACCAGAAGCCCCTAGATTTCACTGTTGACCTACAAGACCAAATGTTTCAGCCAGACTGAACATGGTTTGGTAAGGGCCATGTTGACCAGTGATCCAGAAACCTACCAAGGGCTAATGTCAGTTTTACCTGTATTTCTTCATTTATCTCTCCAGTACCCTGACTATTACACATGTACATCAAGAGCAAAAGGTTTTTGGATGATGTCCTGTCATGCTTCCTATTGCTGAGGTATGTCCAGACATGTCAGGTATCATCAGAAAATGCCAAGTGATCAAGCTTGGCCTTCCCCAGCCCAAATATGTGCACAAGACAAGCATTTCCTTAGGAAATGGGAAAAAAATTTTCAAGTTCTCCTACCACTCAATAGAGCATAAGCTTTCAAGGCCAGACTCCTGTGAAGGAAACAGGCCCCTCTTTTTTGGGGCTCTCCCACCCTGTATAAAGTAGCTGTGATTTGTCTGCCTTGGTGCGAACTTTTGCTGTTCCAAACCCCTGGCTGAACCTATGGAAGTTCTAGGCAGTCTGTCCTTCTCTCTGATTCTTCTTTCACTCATGTTTGGGGAGCAGAGGGAGAAAAGAAGATATTACTGTGAATATTTTGAGTGTATCTCGATATTGGATGTGAGAAAATATGTAATAAAATATAGGTGGGAAGGGAAAACGGCTTCTGAGAAACTGTATTTCCAGCACAAATTTCCCTTGGTTGTCTGGGTGAATTAATATATCCACTTTCTGATCAAATTAGAAATCTATGGCTAACCTGTTGCTAACACTTTTATAACATCTGTGGAAATACAACATCATTGAAAACATGAGCAAAGGCATCCTACAGTTTTTACATCAACTCAGCTTGATGGCCCCTCTCTGGGTCCAGCTGTAGCCTGGCACAGAAAGAGAGAGCAGCAAGAAAACTCTGTCGTTTCTTCTTTTCCCTCAATGTCAGGCTCTACATTAGCTGACAAGGGCTGGGTCCAGAGCCCCCAGCCTCACCTCCCCTGAGACAACACTGCACTTGCACCAGCCCCCAGGGCCAGAAGACAAATGAGTCCACCTCTAAAGGAACCTGACTGAGTAATAGCAGAGCCAGCTGGAAAGGTTAAAGGCCACCCACCATTTGCACTGCAGTAGGTCTCCCATACAAGGCAGCCACAAAAAAAAGCAAAACTTGTTACTTTTAGCCTATTATTTTGAGTTGCCAGAATGTTTTAACTGAAGCAGAGCAGGCAAAGTCAATTCAAAGTGTTATAAACTGTTTGTCTGCACGGGAGACGTCCGGACAGCATGCGCTCCTCTCCTGAAGGGATACCCGAGCTAGCTCTCGGAGCTAGTTCAGCTACTGGGAGTAATAGAACCAGACTAGCGTGGCACTCTGCCCAGACTAATTTATCTGTCTTTCTGAAGGCAGGAAGTCTGACAGGTCTGCTTTTTTCAGTGCCTTAGTTGTCCCTAATGAGCGCTGTGTAACCAGAGCCTCTGAACAGCACAGTAATCAATTTAAAACAGCTCTCGCAAGAACTCCTTGAAGTTGAGTTCTCAGCCCTGTTAATGATGCAAGATGAGAGTCCCTCTATGTAGACTGGCTGTCTAGAGCAAGCTTGAGCAGAAACTACAGAAGCACAACACGAGGTAGAAAGCCAGGTCTCTGTGGCTGGAAGCAGACACACCAGCTTCAGGTCTGAAATACCAGGGTTGGCCCACCTGTGCACCTACTGAAAACCAAAGCTAAGACATCAAGGACTTGAGAGAGTGCTCAACTTGTGCTTGAAAAATCCCACCTGCTGTCTGTAATGACCCTGTTTCAGTTATTACTGCATTTAAATTCCTCAGTGTGCTGTTAAGTCAAGCCATCAGTGAGAGGGCTGCTGCAATGTTAGGCCTCACAGTGTGGCCCTGGCACTTTGCTTTGACATTTTTATCAGTTTTTCATTCTTTTGTCTGTTTAATCTATTTTTTTTCCAAAGCCATCATCTGTCTTCCAAAATTATTTTCTTTCCAGGTGTTATTACTTTTTATTTTCTATTTCGAGGTGTTATTGACAGGTATGATGCAGACAAACTGATATCTAATGCAATAATAAATCAGCTGCAGCTGAATCCCAGTTTCCTGATATAATCATATTGTAAGAAAGTATTGTGTTATACACATGAGACCCTAATGAAGTCAACACGGCTCATCATGTGTAAAACCAGCAGAATTTGATCCACTGAGTTCAGTTGGATCTGGCAGCTCTCCAGATTTTCTGAGCTGAACTATTCTAGTTTCAGAATTCAGAGTTGCCAGTAGGAGCCAGTAACATTCAACATCAGAGCAGAACTTCCCTGAGATAGTCCTCTCTAGAGGTTATTAAAATAACATAACCTCCAGACATTTAATATCAACAACGGTATTTACAGTCATTGCTTGAGGGGATATTAGTGTATTGTAACATGCAAAATAATATTTATCATAGCCTGAACCAATTTTTGCTCAGAGCCATTTGTAAAAGTCAATGAAAGCATGAATTAATCTCCTAACTCTATTCTAATGGTTCAGAAACCTCTATCTCCTTTCTCTAGTTCTTTCCTCTAAAATGCAATTTTAGTTTGTGCTGCTCACCCCACTTTTTTTTCCAATTTTCATATAAAACTCAGAAAGAACAAATTGGATTATCTAATCTTCCTCTTCAAACTCTGCTATGCCCTCTCCAGACGATAGTGACTCATAACACCCTCCTTCCTTTCGTAGTGTTTTCCAATCTGGCATCTCCAGGCATGGCGTCCAGGCTATGTCTGCTTCAGAGAAGGGTTTGAGATTTTTTTTGTCCTTAAATCATAAAAGTAACTCTAAGACAAGAGGTTTTTTGGTTCTCTAAATGCCTAATTAGCTCGTCTACTCTGATCATTTCACATCTCAAGTGCTACAACATCCTTTTCAATGGTTTTGAAAAATTATATCTTAAATAAGTAGCATCTTCTTGAACATGACATTTACCTTACCAATGGCTACTTCCTTAATTCCTTTCACACCTATTCTCAGATGTGAAAATATACACTTAACTTTCTACGATGCTACAAAATTGTTTAGTCTGTTCAAGTGATATGATTTTCTTAATAATTTTGGCCATGAATTCTTTGCAGGTTCCCGTCTGTTCATATTATTTGTATGTTGTATCTTGAAATTTATTTTGACTCAGTTCAATAGGGTAGAGTGATAGATCCATACAGTCACTAGCCTGAAGCTTTTCTAATAACAAGGATTTCCAAGCACTGCACACGTATAAATTACAATGTCAAGAGTATTTTTAATTTATATAGAAGGAATAACAAGTATCATTTCAGTGGCTTTTTAACTGCATACATATTCTTTCATGCTTACCCCTGCTAAAATAGGTATTGAAAATGTGGATCTCCTGAATAATTTGAGATACTGGAAAAGCAGAAAATTACTTTAAAACAAACAAGTAAGCAAAACCAAAGCAAAGAATAATCAATATACTTAGACATCAGCGAAAGCAATGAGAAATAAATTGATATTTAATAAACCCTTTGTTTAAGAAACAAATTGATATTTGATAAACCCTAAAGTGATATTAAATGCTTTCACTATTTTCTTCCACATTTTCATACTACTTGAATGGATGAAACTGAAGAAAATTCCACTAAAGTTAGATATTTTGTCCTGTAACATACCAGTGAATGTGGTAAATTAGTTTTGTCCAGGTTATGTATTGAGTCTTGACTGTACAGTAAATCCAACTCTAGTATAAAATGGGAAAGTGCATCAGCACTGCTCTTACTTGCTGAAATGCACGTGGGCTCAGTACTTCAAAGTATGTTGCCCACTAGCTCTGAAGGGCATGCCATCAGAGAGCTGCTTTTGGACCTAATACTCTGGCCTTAGAGAAGAACATACTAACACATATTCTATTTTGTAGGTCTTTCTCAGAATCCTTTTCCTGCCGATATGTAAATAAGATGCTAATCAAGAGGCGTGCAGGGAAAACATATTCTGACGCGTTGGCGTGCAGCATTTTCAAGCAATCCACAGCACATTTATCATTATGTTAATGCGAGATCCCAGAGGCAGCACTGCCTTTAAGGCATACTTGAGCATGCCAGTTTTCCCTTTAGTAGGAGGCAAAATAGAAGATAGATTTTTCATTCTCGAGAATGTGAAGATTCCCTGAGTTATGTGCAGCAGTCAGACTCCCTAAAATAAAATAATATTTTGCATTTGGGCAGAGATTATTTTTTCCATTTCTAAACATGAGCAGTTTACTATCCACATTACTTTCCCCCTTTTAGAGATGGAATAACTGAGGCAGAGTTTAATGCACCATTTTTTCAAAAATGCTGGCCAGCATTTTGGCTGCTCATGGTGTTAAACACCAACAGTTTCTTTGTCTTTTCCTTTGGCAATTTACACCTGAAAAGAAGATTATCTAGATAAAGCAAACAAAGAACACAAAATCAGACAGAACTCCTAAAATATTTGCCCACTTGCTCAAGGTCACACAACAAGTCAGTGCAAGGGCTGGGAAAATATTTATGACTCTTTTTTCTCAGCTCATTCCAACCCTCGGGTCAGATAATCGTCCAAAAGCTTAAAAGATACTCCAAATGTCGTATGAATTTTCTTTGAGAAGGGATGCAAATCTGAAGGATGGGGCTTACGGTGAGGAGCAGCTTTTTCCTGTGAGTTTTGGTGGTGTGGTTTAGCTATATTCCTGTATCAGTAAATGTCCTCAAACTTTCAGGTATCCCAAGTTTAATTTGAAAATGTAATTGATAACAAGTTAGCCTGTATCTCCTTATGCTTCTCCTACTTCTTCACAAAAAGGCACAGAAATAACAATGAAAATATAAAAAATTATGGTAAAGGAAACCATTTCAAGATAGAAACTCAAAGATTTGGTGGTTGAACTCATGTCCCTCCTGCCAAAATTAAATACACATGCATAAATGTACCAAGAATCATGTTAACACCAGTTAGATGTCTTAGCTTTCATCTCTCTTTACTAAAAGCTGCGCCAGAGAAAATAAAACCTAGATCTCACGTATCTGAAAATTATTAGCTATCATCAAACCACTCAGCAAAAGACAAATAAATCCCATCCAACAAAGAAGAAGCACTTTGTTCCTTCACCTCCAGCGAGAAATTGCACATGGCAGGTTCAGATGACATACTGGAGAAAAGGGTATGTTCTGTTTCTAACCAAAGATCCTGAACCTCCTCCAGATGCAGTTTACTACTATTATGGGCTATTGCTCTGCCTTCTCTCATGTTGTTTAGTGATAGTGGTCTGAAGTATCAGAAATATGTTCTGGATTGTCATGGATGGTTACTTATCCATCTATACGTTTATGTAATTTTGCTGAGAATATAAATAATGGCAAAGACATGCTCATTATGGATTTCAGATGTCCTAAAAGACAACTAAATTCAAAGCCAGTAAAAACAAAAACTATAAGAGAAGCAATATCTTTTTTGTTCTTGATTCCTTTAAAATCTTAACCTTTCTCTGAATATTTTAGGTAGGTTTAATCCTGGATCATTTATATGTAGGCAGTTTTCCCCACGGTACGAAAAAACTGCACAAAACCAAAATGCTTCTGGTCAGCAGTGCTAAAATTTTTAAACATTGCTTATTTTTATATGATCATGAAAACTTTTTTGCTTCCTCCTACATTCCCTTACTTTGTTTTAATCTTACATATGTATGTATATGCCTTAAGGTAGACAGCAATGGCTTAAAATGGTGAATTTATCACAGTTAACCAAACAAGCAAAATCTGTGCCTGAGGAATGCAACATTCACCAGTGACTTTGGCTTGGCTTTCTCTTAGTTGCCAGGAACCTTCAATAAAATGGGATGCATTTATGAAACTGAGGAAAAACTAAATTGACATTCAACCCTTCTAAAATCAGACAGAAAAGGGCACTAGGTTTTTAGACCATTATGGGGAATAACATAAGCTTTTGAGCTGTGGAACACCTTAAAGCAGTACAAATAAAGGAGTATCTATTAAAAAGAAAAGGAAAGCAAAAGTTAACAAAGTAATTGAAACAGAAAATAAATGAAGAATTGTTAGTTGGATAGAAAGCTCACTAACAAAACAACACAGTAACTGAATCACTTTCATTAGTTGTGCTCTTTACTAAAATGAGGTAAATTGTATCAGCACTGCTGCCCCAGAGCAAACTTTGATCCTTCACGTGCTCTTGGCATTAATGGGCTGAAAACCCTGAGCCTGTATTCCAGGTGCTTCACAGTATACTTTCAGTTTATTTACCTTTGTGGCAATCAGGTGAAACAAGCAATTATTTTCCCATTTTCCATAATCCTCTTGTTTGCCAGCCCTTGAGCCAGTAAATTTTTACAGAATTAATTAAAAACAGTATAAAATCTAACTATCATTTGATAAAGCTCAGTAAGGTTCACAGGAAGGCAAAACACTCGTTCTCCTAGACAGGACTTTCCTTGGAAGCCCTGCAGCAGGCATTTTACAGAACTGAATGAGACTCTGCCACGCACATCAGTAAACAGAGAGGGCTCAACCTCTGCTGCTGGCTCTGACAGTGCTAAGGTTGCTGTTGTGACAACAGACAAAACTCACCTTGCTGTCCCCTAGACCTTGCCACAATGCTCAAACTGTACTTGAGTAGAGCTTAGAGTACATGTCAGCCTTCACAGATATTTTGTTGAAGTTCCTTTAAATGCTTGCTCTTCCCACGCTGTATAACTAAAGAGCAGATGCTTTCCCTGAATTAACGAACAATAAGCCTCACCCTAGCAACCCATACAGGTAAGTGCCCAGCTTTACCAGTACCAGCTGGAAGGTGTCACCTGCCCAGCCCAAAGGAGCAAGGAACAACAGAGCTTCAGGCATCGGTGAAAAATTCCCATAGCTTTCTTCTTTGTTATATTTAATTGTAGATTTCACCCTATTTATGGATGCATAACTAAATCTAAATAATTCAGAAAATGAAAGTTGAGCTCAGAAAAAGGTGCCGTGAGTTCTCTCTTCATGTTTCATCACCAGCTGCAGGCCCTGACAAGGAAGGAGGAGGGTGAGGTAGGAGAGCACAGAGAGCACAGTCGCTTACACAGCAACATGAGCAAATCACTGCCTAAATGGGCAAAGTAGACATGGGGGGAAAGGGGAGGCCAGCACAGGCAGCAGTGCTGAAAGTTAATGACAGAGCCAGGATCCCAAGCCCTGACTGCCACGATGCTCAGACTAGGGCACACCACTGCCAAAGTCCTTGGCACGAGCAGCTTTAGGGCTGGCAGTGGTGTCTCTGTCACCCACTGTGATGCTTTGTCTCAGGGCATGGGGGTTAATTGCTGGGAATGTCAAATGAGAAGGGTTAATGATGAGCTGAAAGAAATTTCAATATTGCTAGTGAACCCTCTGATTACTTGGACAACACTGTGGGAGTAAAAACTCTAATACTATTATCATTTTCTTCCAGGCGGTAAATTCTTTTATATATATTTTTCTGTGTGCATGCACACAGATACATTTTCTCATTCCAACAATGCTGGGACATGAAATAAGAAGACTAACACTTTTTGTCAGTGCTAACCTGCTAAGATGCCACATCAGCAGCACTACAAGTGAAGAGCTCCCTGAATGTGTTTTACCTCTTTGTTATGGCTGCCTCGTTATTGAATCACCTGTCCTATTATCCAAAACTTATATACATTTATAACATGGCTGATACTTCTAGGTCATGCATGTCTAGAAGTTTTTTGAATTTTCAGCACTTTTAAGGATTGTGACACGTTCTTATAAATAATAATTTTTGTTCTTACTGCAGCTCCAGTGCCTCTTCTCCATCTGGAACTCTTATTTGAGTGCTAGTGAGATAACTGGGTGTATTAACTAATCCTAAAGACATTTTTATTCAAGTACTGATTCACTCTTTCAACATCATTGCTTTAAATGTAGCTAAAGAAACAAAACATTTTTCAAGAAAACTTCTAGAACTGTGAATAGTATCACAAAGGTGTCCTTTTGTGTCCACCACAAATAGCCAAGTGTAGATAACCATAATCTAATTCAAAATCCATGTGTTTTTCTCTCATAATAAATACCATTAATTGTTTGGTACAGAGTGCAAAAATCTCCTTTTGCTTTAGCCATTGTACTGCAATTAGAAAACTGGTGTTTTTTTCATTTTAACATTACTGTGTTTCTCAGATTTAATTTATTGCTATGTAATTGCCCAACATTTAAAAATAGAATGGCATTCAATCCCAGAACATATCACAGAGGAGTCTTAGCCAGCAGGAGATATCTATTTAATCACTACTTTGCATTGTTACACTGACAGCAGGAGAACTATAGAAAGAATTGCCTTAAAAATTAAACCATGGTGAATGTTAGGACTGCCAAAGAATGAATTTCTAAAGAAAAAAAGAAAATTCTGACACTCACAAACAAATCTGTTCTGGTTTTGTATGATGATAATGGTTTCCCATAATCATACAAATGACATTTCGGTTATTTCATTAAAATCAGGATACCCCAGTCATGGAGACTCAGAAATTTTCTAGCTCCTCAAGACAGATGTTCAACTTACCAGCAGTGTACTCAGGATGCAGCCTAGAGTTACAATGCCCTGAACACACCCTGTCCTCACAGTCACCATCTACCTCACATGGTCATTAACGTGGCATTCCTAGTCCCGCAGCAGTTCTAAACGCGTGGCCAGAGAACTGGATAAAAAGACACGTTAAAAACACCTGTCTTTTAAAAGAGAATTAATATTATTCACTAGCCTGCAGTGGCTACCCTCTGTCTTAAGTAACACACATTCCTAAAGCTGCTCAGATGCTCTAAGCATCTACTCAAAGGGCCCGAATGACTCTGAAAAAGCTGCAAACAATCTACTTGCTGCCAGACTTTATTTTTCAGTGAATTCTACAAAGATTTTGTGTAAGACCACAGGTCCTTAGGTAGAGCAAAGGCTCTTTTCCTTCTCTGTTATACCTACATTAGGATTTTGGTATCTTTATCAGAGAAAGACTTTCTGAAAGCCTAAGTAAGCTTGTCAGGATTTACCAGGAATGCTTTGTATTTTCTCAAAGATCCAGCAGACCGGGCAGGATAAAGCTTATTTTCCTGGGAAAAGTACTTTCTTGCTTTGCACTTTATGCTAGTTTTGTTGGTTTTTTCTCATTTAAAGTAGCATTAATTTTGTTACTAGAAAGCCATCAAGTAGCGCATTTACACTGTTTATTAGCTGAGGAGTGTTATCCCTGGGTGGACCTATGTGTGGCTGTAATATTCCAAAACTCCATGGTCTAAGATCAAGTAGAGCAGGCAGCACAACTATCAACACAAACTGGCATCCCTCAGTGCTTGCACACTGCCAGTATCAGAATTGATTATTCCCAATGAAAAAAAATTTAAGATTCACGATCCATGATGTGATGGGGAATTTACTTGGAAAAGGACTGCATTAACTCTTACAAACTCATTAACCACCAGGGAATTGTACTTTTGTCTACACAATAGGCATCCCTGCACAGCAAAGGGAAGGAAAGCCATGCTAAAACAAAGAGCCATGGTGAGGCTGCCCCACTGCAGTAAGTACTATATATACTGGTTAAAATATGAGTTAATTCATAATATAAATTAACTATTATTAATAATCCTAGGATCATTAAGGTTGGAAAAGACCTCCAAGAACAGTGAGTCCAATCTTTGATTGGACACCAGCATGTTAACTAGGCCATGGCACTGAGTTCCACATCCAGTTTTCTCTTGAACAGTTCCAGGGTTCCTGACTCCATCACTTCCCTGAGCAGCCTGTTCCAATCCTGACAACTCTTTCAGTGAAGAAATTCTTCCTGATATCCAACCTGAACCTACCCTGGTGAAGGCACCTTGAGGCAATTTCCTCTAATCCTGTCACTACTTGCTTGGGAGAAGAGATTGACCACGCCTTACTAGAACATCCATTCAGGGAGTTGTATACAGGGATAAAGACTCCAGGCATAAACATCCCCAACTCTCTCAGCCATTCCTGGTAGGAGATCCCTCAACTCCATTGCCCTTCACTGGACAAGCTTCTGCATCTCAGTGTTGTCCTTGTAGTGAGGGGCCCAGAACTGGATACAGCTCTCGAGGTGTGTCCTCACCAGTGCTGAGCCCAGGGGCACAGTCACCGCCCTGGTCCTGCTGCCCACACTATGGCTGATACAGGCCAGGATGCCCTTGGCCTTCCCGGCCCCCTGGGCACAGCTGGCTCATGTTCAGCCACTGCCCCCAGCACCCCCAGGTCCTTTTCCACTGGGCACTGTCCAGTCACTCTGTCCCCAGCCTATAGCACTGCCTGGGGTTGCTGTGCAAGGGGAGGACTCAGCACTTGGCCTTGTTGAACCTCATTCCATTGGTCTCAGCCTGTCCAGATTCCCTGCAGAGCCTTCCCATCCTCTGGAAGATTGGCATTCCCAGCCAGCTTGGTGTCATCTGCAAATTTACTGAGGCTGCACTCAATCCCCTCGCCCTGATCAAAAAAGATATCAAGCAGGACTGGCTCCAATACCGAGCCTTGGGGAACCTGATTAGTGACACGCCACCCACTGGATGTAGTACCATTCACCACCAGTAATAAAATCCATGCTATCTCTGCATGACA
>VZDJ01000173.1:49291-211275 GCA_008694505.1 Cyanoderma ruficeps
TCTCTGGAAAAAAAGGGTAAATCTTTCCTAAATTTGACACAAAGCCTAAGCCTTAGCCTTCTTGATGCTGTCACTGAGTGGAGAGGCAGGGAAAAATCTGGTATTGATTCCAGAAGGTTAAACCCAAAGGGACTGTGAAAATGCAGGTTTTCACACAGCTTTAAGAAAAACTGTTTGTGCTTCAGAGATGCTAAAATGTTGGTTTGAAGTTGTAAGCCGTGTCTAATGCCTTTAGGAACATTGCTATGTAAATTTGGACCTGCAGAAATTACTCAATGTGTATGATCTAGATGTACTCAGGAAAGTATATTCTGTGTGTATGAAGTGTTCCCTATCCTATTCACATTCATAAGACTCCCTTCTTTTTTTTAGTTGATTAGACACAAGAGACCAAAAAAAAAAAAAAAAATCCTCTTACAAAAACCTGGACAGCCTCCTTGTGGAAACAAGGTAGTTTGATATGTTGTTTTTGTTTGCAACCCCCCCCACCTTTTAGCTATGAAATGATTGCAGTATATATTTTGCCACTCAAAGTTTGTGCATACCACTTTTTATCTAGTGGTCTCTGGAAAAGCTATATTAGAAACACTACACACTTCCGAAGTTCTTTTCAATGTTTTCCAAGAGCACAAGTAAAAAATGTTCTTGTCTGATACTGGAAGTGATCCCTATCGGTTCTACTTCATAAAATCCCTAGAGCTTTCATTTTCATGCACCTTCACATTCTTCACAACCAGTGGTATTGATATGCCATATAACAACCTCTCTCCAGGATGACTGCCGCAAATAAGTACTACTAAAAATATCACAAAGATTGATCCTTTTTCTCCTGTGCAGTTATCAATGTTCAAATGATTAGATAGTCCCCTTGGGTATAAACAGGAATAACAAAAAGAGGCCTCTGCGAAGCGGCATAGAACACTCTCGATGGGCACCAAATCTTGCAGAGAGTTGGGCAAACCTTAACCAAAATTTATATGTAATAAATCACTCTCTCTTATGTGAAAAGAGTGCAAGATCATAACATCTACGGTCCTCTAGTCTACCCAGGGTTTTCCCTGGCCACTTTGTGTTGAAATTGGCTTATTGCTGCATAAGCAAACAAGAGGTAGATTCTGACACAGACTCCACTGGCACCACTGTGAATGTGTTTTCTTCAAGGCTGCACAGTATCATCACACTTTAGATAAGCTGCTCTAACCTTAATAACAGATCAATAGCTCTACGTGCACTAGCCTTCACGTGGCACTTTACGAGATCTGCTGTACCTGCTCACACTGGTCTGATCCATGTGTCTCTGACACACTCTTCTCACTGCACATGCATGCAAATAATTCCAAGAAGCGTCCAGAATTTTTAAATTGCAGTTTACAAGCCTCCAGTGCACAGAAAGCTAGGAATACCCTCTGCAGCAATACCATTACTCCTGTTGAATATTGCTGTGTGGGAAAAAAAAGAAACATTCAGTCTTGGTGGATAGATTTCAAGTGACTGCATGAACATGTGACTGCACTTACCAGACGTGCATGTTTACATTATCAGAGAATCACAGAATGGTGTGGATTGGAAGGGAACTAAAAGGTCATCTGGTTCCAATGCCCTGCTGCCAAGGGCAGGGACACCTTCCAGTGGACCAGGCTGCTCACGGTCTCATCCAGTCAGGCCATGAAGGCCTGACTCCAAGGTTGGAGTATCTAAAATTTTTCTGGGCAACATTGTCGAGAAACTCACCTCATGCACATTAAGGAATTTCTCTTTAATATCCAATCTAAACCTGCCATCTTTTTGTTTAAAGACATTCCTCCTTCTTCTATCACTGCACACCCTTGTAAGAAGCCCCTCTCCAGCTTTCTTGTAGGCCCCCTTTAGGTACTGAAAGGCTGTGATAAGGGTCGCCTCAGATTTCTCTTCTCCAGTCTGAACAACCTCAACTCTCTCAGGTTTTCCTCATAGGAAAGGTATTTCATCCCTATAACTATCTTCCTCTGCCCATACATTTATAAACAGCAGCAGGAACAGAAAAAGGGTAGAAAAAAGTAGGATACATGCAGCCATGCTTCCTGCTGTGATGACTTTTATAAGCTTAGGATTGGCCTTAGATGATTATGAGCATTTCTACTTGATCCTCTTGACTGGGCTTTTCAGATGTGCAGAGAAGTCAACTGAACTACCCCATGCTTAAAAATGACACAGGAGAAGAGAAATACCCTGGACAGCAGCTCAGAGGTGAGGCACTTCCAACAATCCTTTGGTAATGTTGAATGCCAATTTGTTTCTAACAGCAGCTTTACTCAACCACATGCACCAATAACAGATTCCACCTCCTCAAAGCACCACACTTGGTACCTGACTCCCACTCTCCAAGAAAAAGGTTTGCTCTTTCCATTCAATCAAATGCCCCAAGTCCAAGGCAGCCTAATGCCTCTTTTTCTTTTTCTGTAGCAGAAGCAACAGACATCTTGCCATGCCTATCTACAAGAAGGGAAGGAATTTCATTTAAGAAATTTGAGTTGGAGGCACACAGGGTCTGGAGGATCAGGGTGCAGAGGCTGGGGGAACAGAGTGGGGAGAAACTTCCCAGGGAGAAGTGTGGGGATTCATGAGGTTTTTCCCTCTGGAGAGGAGGAGTACAGCACCAATGCTTTGAGGAGAGCAGACTATATAGGATTAGTGGATTTAGAGTAAAACAACAGAAGCAAAAACTGTGGAGCATCTTTGCTTAATATATTAGCAGGACCTTTTCTTGACATACATTTCCTTTATTAAGTATTGCCTTTCAGAAAGGAGATGTAGCAGTTTGATAACTTTGGTTTAGTAATAGATCATATAGCACCAATACAAAGGTACTGGTGGGGGAAGCCCATTGCTTCCAAATTCCTAATAGCTAATGAAAACTCTGACAGAGTCATTACCACCATAGGGGCTCTGATTACATCTGTTGACACAAGATTTTTCTTGGCCCACAGTCAAATGCTATCCCTGCAAACAGCTCACAGCAGTACTGCCCCTGGGGGGTTGCTCTGGAGCCCCTGACTTAGGTGGCACTGTTTGGTTTACTGTTTTCTGGTGAATGTTCCCAGACATTTTGGTGCCTGCCTAAGTACAGGACTCATTGAGAGCAGCCAATACAGCTCATAAAACACTGTAAATAGAGAATTTCCATTTCAGCTGTGCCTCTGTCCTGAATTCAGGATGGCTGCCTCTGAAGCACTACACTTAAGGGTGCTTATGATTCACAAGAAGTTTCCAGCCCATACAGTAGTTGCAGCTTTTATGTCTTTGGCTTTGATCTCTACTGTATTCTCTTAAATATAATTAAACCTGTCACACCATTCCCCATCTTCTAGCTTTCTCTCTGAAACAAAACATTTATGCACAAATTAGGAATTTTAAACAAAGACTGTTCCAAAGAGTAATAAAATATAATTGGGACATTTCAGCTCCACCTCATATATCATTTACTGACAAATGTGGTGCATTCCATTCCAACTCCTGAACCAGAACATTTTATTTCATTTTTTTCTAGCACAGTGTATTTTACTGCAATTTTTCTTAATGTCTGCCATTGCTAACTTGGAATCTTCTTGTGACATGAATTTGACAACACTGGCATAAAACAAAGCACAAGTCTCACTGACGACATTGTGGTTTGAGACATTGACTTAACTAATGCAAAAGATTTTTAAGGAAACAAATTCCTTGAAACTTTCAACAAATCTGACCATTGTTCAGAGTTTTACCACAGCCCAAAGCTGTGTTTCCCCCTTATACAACTGCACAAAAGCTCAGGGTCTAAAGAGATATGAAGTGCAGATTATTACTAGGAACCATTCAATTTATTCCTTACTGTGTATACAGTTTTGCACAGCAGAAAGAAAAAAAAAATCCAAACCATTTTTCAAAGCTGTTTGCATTGTCTTATTAAAATCTGAACTAAGTCCTCCAAATTATTGTGTCTTCAGGAAGAATTCTCCACTTTTTATTGATAGGATCTTTCCTAGTATCTCTAATTGCAATATCTCTTTACATGCCAAGTAGTTACAGGTTTATCCTCACAATGGTCCCTCCCATCCCATAGCAGCAAAATTATTACCATCTTACAGGTAAAGACCTGAGGCACCAAGTGATTACAAGATTACCCCCTGTAGCAACAGAAATTTGAAACATAGCAAATTGTTATCCCATGTTGAAGGAATGCTTTAACACTGAGACTAGAATCTTGTACACTAAGGAGAAAAATTTAAAATGGCATGTTAAGAGGGACACCTGGTATGATTAACTCAACTGAACATAATGGATTACATGAAAGACTGATGAGTTACATGAAAAACTACAGAAACTACTAAATGCACTGGGCTGAACGTCACTACAATTATCCTTGAGTTACAGGACATGATCGATCCCTCAGAAGGGCAGGAGCTTGTGGTTGACACCTATAACAGATGAATCACAAAATGGGCTGTACTTTATCTTCCTAGATCTAAACTCTATCTAAACAGGATGTTGCCAAGTCAGAAGCCCTGTTCAAGTGACCTGAGCCAGGTGAGGGCAGCCAGAATGAGGTAGAATGGCTGTGCCCCTGCATTTTGGGTGTGATTGCATCTGTTCTTGTGTTTCCCAGCACCACTGGGGCCAATGCACGCATGCAAGAGCTTTTAATGATTCTGAATGCAGCCATTGCTTAATACCAGCCAAGTGACAAGTCTAGAAACCAGAGATCCTGGATTTAGCTAGTTTATCCATAAGAAGATTAAAAAGGATCCATCTGGTTTTAAGAATACTTAGAGGAGGAAAAGAATGAACACCAGGTGTTTCCTCAAGCTAATGAAAGAAGACACTGCAAGGTGTTGTCAGTGCATGGGAACAGAAGCTACATAAGTTTCAGTGGCTTTAATTGACGTGATTTTTTTCACCTTTAATGCAAGTCTCATGATATTGGGATTTTTCATAAAGCCTCCAACTGCTGCAATTATTTCATTCCTAGCATCAGTGTTTCCACTAAAAAAAAATAAAACGGGTTTCTATCCCTCAGTGGCTTCAGACAAAAAATATTTCTACTATGAAAACTGAAGTCCAAAGTACAGAACAAGAATGAAAAAAACTATCTACACCTTTTTTACATATGATGTTGGCAATGGGGCTATTAAGCTGGGAATTAAATGCACAACAGTTTTAAGTGCTAAGAGGTACTTAGCAACAGATTGTACAGATGTGTTGCCCCATTACATGGAGTCTTTAATTTGCATGAATATCTGGAATGAAACAAAAAGTTTGTTTGGTCTCTTTGATATGAAAATATTAAAGGTATTTTGGCTTGCATTGTGCAAAAATGGAATTAGATGCCTGTTCTTCCCCAACTGTTGGTTCTTCCTCAACTTTAAAAAAAAAGCCCACAGAATATAATTCCCAGCCCTGTGTCCTGTTTGCAATGCATCCTGGAGAGATGCTCTGTCAGCCTCATGCTGCAAATACCCTGCAAGAGCTGTCTCGTACATTCTCAGAGGATTTGTTATCTTTTGGTCACAGACCTTTGATACTGCTACTTAATAAAAGCTTCAAAGAAAAGAAATAAAAGAAAGGAAAACAGAGATAGATACTCCGAATGAAAGGAAGAATAAACAAAACAGAAGCCCAGCACCTTGAGAATGTGTGAATACCCTGAGTCTGTGTTTTACAGGTAAATGAAGGCTAGACAAGTGAGCACACAGCAGTTCTTGAAAACAGCACATCACATTCTCTTTAGGGGAAAAAAAAAGAAAAAGAAAAACGACACCTAATCCAGTTCAGTTACCATACATTGCATAAGGGTTTTTTCAGTCATATCAGTCACTATCTGATGTACCAATTTTGTCAGCAGCTTGATGTGCCAGCACAATGTGACTCAAGAGAACCTCAAAGGAACTGATTGTGTTTCTAAACAAAACACACCTGGAACAATCTTTTCCCAGGTTCCAGTCTTCAAAATAGTGCCAGGCTGGAGCAGACTCATATTGCTGGAAGACACAGATAATTTTGCTGAGCTGACAAGAGGATATCCCTTCTAGACATTCTCTGTAAAGCATGTGGGGCTGTCACATGTGTCTCATTAAATGAGCTGAAATGCTGAGCTAGCAGTATAGGTTATTATTTATAGAGCTCTATTATTTCAGGTATGTACAGAAGCTATGGATAGTAGGACTATCCATACTTCTCAATTTGAGCACTGAACATATTCATGTTGGAGAGAGAATGGAAAAGGCAAAGTATAATGAATGGAGAGAAATAAAGGTGAACCAGTTGTGAATGCCACCTTAAGCTTCTACTTTGAGAGTGCTGTCCATTCATTAAATCAAAAAATAGTCTTATTTATCCCATCTAAACAGAAATTTTCTTTCCGTTTCCTTGCACTTCACTTGGTCCACTGCTGACATCTTGCACTATGCCAGCAAAACCAGCTCAGTAATTACCAAGGACTCATTTGAAGAGAAGAAGCATGAGCCTCACATGGTTCCTCATTCTCACAGAAAAGTCTCCAGGGCATACTGCAGAAATAAAGGAGAAAGTTAAAGGGATAGAGAGAAATATTATCAATTATTGCCTGTGATTTATTTAGCTAAAAGATAATACCAGTTATTCAGTTCTCCAAAATAGGCCACTCACGGTATTTCTAATTATTGTACAAAAAAAGGGGAGATATTACATAGGAGAACATGATTTTCAACTTGCCGTGATATAGTTGTGGAAGGTTTAAGGTTATTTACTAGAGCAGGAAGAATTAAAATAATTGACATCTATTCCTTGAAAAAAATGAGATCTAAACATAGCCCTCTTTCTTAGCAGCTCAGCATGACATAGGGAAGGCAAAGTCCCTCTGCAGTAGCTGAGGTATGATGCAGACCTAAAAATTGACAGAAATATCAAAAAAGCTTCACAACCTACTTCAGATCTCACAAAAAAAAGGAGGTGAAATGCTGTCTTTAGAGAAATAGGTTCAAAAGCTATATCGCTTGACCATTCTTTAGTTGACTTATAGCAACAAAACACCTTCAAAAGATTGTGAGCAACAGAGTGACAAACAGTGAGACATAGAGTAAGGGAAAGCAAAAATGGAACAAAAGTCACAAAATTAAAAACATAATACAAATTGAACAATTATGTCAGCCAATAACATTTTTAACTGTGACATTTCCTGAGAGCTGTGAAGACTTAAGGGGCATAAATGGAAAAAAACCCAAACAAACAAACAAAAAAATCCCTACAATTAGGAGAACCAAATTTTGTTTGGTTCTCTCTGCTACCTCTAGATATAGCTGAAGAGATCTGGTATTTTTGTAGCTGGCCAAAAGTTGGTAGGAAAACTTCACTCAATTCACTTGAATATTTTTAACTTTACAGCCTTTGGAAGAGTTTGCTGGACTTCACTTCTAATGAATCAGTGAAGTCAGTGTGTTCCAGTGAAGTTCTAAAAATAAAACAGCATAAAAATGGGTGTGACAAAAAGGGTCTTGGAAAGCCACTGAGACACATACCGCATGACAGTTCAAAAACAGATAAGCAAGAAGAGCAGCGGCCTAACCCAGTATATAAACTGCACACTTCAGCTAGGTCTGCTGTCTTTGCATACTTGTCTCTTGACTGGATCCAGGTAGGGCTTATTCTGGGTTCTTATTTCTAAATAAAGGAACATCTAAGTCAATCAACTCTTCTGTTTCCTGTTGTCCTCAATACCTGAGCAGTGGGGATGAGAAGCCTGTCAAGAACCACTCTGTCTACTGACATCATTTGTGTTGATAATACAGAGAAAATACTCTTTGTGCAGCCAGCACCATCTCAAATACAGTGTAAAGGCAGCTGTGCCTAATTACATTAGGTGGCTTTCTGTCAGCGGCCTTGAGAACAAACTGTGTGTCTTATTTGCCAGGAGAGCTCCAATTGTTAGCAAGGCACACCCATTATTCTTTATGGGCTTGGGGTGTTGTTCCTGCTTTCACTGATTAATGAGATGGTGCCCCTTACGGCAGGTCACAAATTGGATTCTGTAATAGAGGACATTAGAGGTTTACAGCTTTTTTTGGGAAAAGAAAGAAAAAGCAAGCAAGAGCACGACACAATGGGCATTGACCATCTCTAGTGGGACTTTGTCGTTATAGCACCAGGGAACAAATGATCATTTCTCAAAGACTACTGATATTCTGATCTACAGGGCAGACACATTCAGCATGTTTTTACCCTTGAGACTTTATTCTCACTGAATCTTGCATGTAAACCTAGTAAGGTCTTTGTATGCGTCCCACTCTCTCTAACATCCTTGGGAAACGCGAAGAGCTTCTCAGCAGCAGGTTGACTTTAGGTGCCCCTCCATCACTTCTGAGAAAGGGCCACTTCAGTGCAGTGGCAGTAGCATAACAAGATTGAGAACCTCTTGATAGCACCTGCATTACACAGTACATCACAGCCTCTGACAAGGCACATTACCTAGGTGATATCCATCTGATCTTTCACTGCAGTGATGGCACTTTGGTGAGCTGTTAAGGTAGGAATTGCTCTTTTCATCTGCCATAGTCCAGCAGTTCTACAGAAATATTTGGTCTTAACTAAATGATATGATGGTCAAATATGCTTTATTTTTAATCACTGTTTGGATGATTTATTTTGTGTACGTTCAATCTAATGGGCAAGTACTTCCAAGGGTAAACATATTAAGCAGCTCTCGAAAAACCTATACTAAACAAGATTCTAAATCTGCTTGCGGTGCATTAATCAAATGACAGAGTAAGCAAATATTGATATGTAATTTAATCTTACAAACTGTCCACAAATAAAGACATACAAATCCATACAGAGGGTTTCCATATCTGTCCCTTGGTTCATAAACAAGCATAAGCCCCACTGTGTTATAAGGCAGGGAACATGAGTTTAGGAATGTGCTTCTTAGGAATCTGAACTAGAGCATGCAAAAATATATCAATAACAGCTTTTAATTAAAAGTGACATCACTGATGATGGAGCAAAACAGACACTAATGCCAAAAAAGCAGCCTCTTGATCAGCACAATGGATTTGTGCATGATGGCTGAACACATTTTTAGACAGGTTGGTAAGGTTTGCAGTGGACTTTAGGGCATGACTGTTAATGGCAGGACGTCGCCAATCTGCCAACAGAGCTCAGCAGCATTAGCAAAATTAACTGCAATAAGTAACTGCAAGGAATGTGCTGTATTGAAGGCAGAGACACATCAACCTCTACTGAGACAGGGATAAAAAGCTTAAAGATGTCCTACTCCTGCCTAAAGTGAGCCAGTGTTTTAATGATACACCCTGACTTTGAGTTGACTCTGGAATAGACCTGTCCCTTCCACATCTGAGTTCCCACAGCTCTGCCATGCCAAATTCTGCACAGGTAGAAGGACTGCTTCCATATGGGTGGTGTAAAACTCTGTTTAAAAGTGCGGCTCCTGACAACAGACAACTCTCTGCAATGCCTGTAGAGACCACACTGGAGTGGTTATCCAGACTCCTGGCCCAGGCTGGAGCAGGGGAATATTCCCTTAGAAGAAAAAGCCCATGGTGGAACAGATTTATCCTGAAGGACTGCTGTCCATGGAGGACCCACACCAGAGCAGGGGAAGAGTGTGAGAAGGAAGAAGCAAAAAGGAGATGTCAGGGGATCACAGCTGCCCGTTGTCCATCCTCCTGTGTTGTTGGGTAGGGGAAGGTAGAAGAGTGGTATCAGAAAGTGAAACTGAGCCTAAAAGAAGCCATGAGTTGTGGAGAATCCTAATTTTTGATTTGCTTAAACTCATGACTTGGACTGGAATACATAGGACAGGCATTCTGTTTTCCTGCCTGGGCAGGGCATTTGTCCGATGCTCACATAGGTGAACCACTTATATGTACAATTTACAAGCCTCTGAACTCCTGCCTTTTCTGGCTCACAATCAATAAATGGCTTCTGATGTTTACTTAAAATAATTTGATTTAAATACCCATTAAACTACTGCAAAGGTCAAGACCAAGATTCATAAATCTAGGGTCAGAGAATGCATGTGCAGAACACTAAGAAGAAATGGAACGATAGGAAATAAATTCACAATGCAATGAGAGATTTAACAGTTGATACAAGTATGATTGATGAGCTTTATCATAGAAAAATTGCAAAAGCTCTCTGATTTCTTCTAGAAAAGGATTATGGGTATAAAAACCTCAGAATTTATTATTCTGATAGATATCACATTCGAATTACTTCAAGCATCTTGTAGCACGGTGACAAGAGCCTTCCTATCAGGACAACATACATTTCAAAGACACAATAAGCATCTAGTTTTCTTTATTAGAAGGAAACTATATAGACAAAAATAAAATATTGAAATAGCTGTACTGGATATGAGTTCACATAAAACATACTCCTCCTTTTCATAGGCCACAGTCAGATGAGGACAAAAGCCTTTCACTTAAACTTGTTTTGATATTTCTATACTATGAAGTGTCAAATCCAATAGTGTTTTTTTCATAGAACCACTAGCTTCTGCAGGAAACAATGTGGTTGTCTTGCCAGACAATGCATTTTCCGTCAAGTGTATGCACCAGGGCATAAGAGATATGTCTCTATAGTCCATGACAAAGAATGTTTTTCTCTACCAGAAGATTGTTTTTCTCCACCAGACTCCACTAAAAACTTCCTGTGTCTAACTTCTGAGCTGTTGTGTTAGCTCATTGCTGTGATTTTTGCTGGCATATGCTCTGTCTGTCCCATGGAGCTGCTTGCCAGTGCTGCTTTGGCAATTCTGTGCAGGTACAAGGCCAAAGAGTCACCTTCCACATACAAAGATTTAAATAATTTCAGGAACTGTTGGTTCCTGAGTGTGTGGAAGGGGCACAAGGAGGCAAAGTTGGCTGCACAGACCATTGAATAAATGAGAAGAGCCCTAGGGCACCTAGAGGCAGTTCAAGCAGAAGGAGCTACCCACACTTTGCCTTTTACACTGATGCCCTGTAAAATTTAGACCTTGGAATGTTGTACTCCTTGGAAAGAAGTCTTAAAATGTCACTGCCAACAGCACAAGACACAGTTGTCTAACTGCACCATGTCTGTCTCTTTCCTCCCTTCCTTAAACTTCCCAGTGAAGCGGTGATGTCCCGCGAAGAAAGGTGCATCAGGAGTGCTTCATTAGAGGCTCAGTTCTGCAGCAGGCTTGGGGGTCAGAGCAGGTGAGTGGCCACCTGCAAGTGACACCCTGCCCAAAGCTGTGACTGCATACTGTACAGAGCATCTGGCTTCCTGTAATACAACATTAACCAAGGTTCTGGGCTTAAAAATGGTAATTAGTTTACCTGCAAAATGTAAACATGGGCTCTACAAAGTGTGAGCCGCAGATGAAGGCTTCCTGAAATCCTTCGTAAAAAATATAATGCCTTGTTCTAAAGATAACAGAAGTTATGGCTCTGGCAGAAACAAGGAGAGCAAAAGGGAAATCAGGTCCCTGAGAATGTCAAAGCATCTTTCCCCATGAGTTCTAAATTTATGCATTTTTTCAGTATTGCAATTCACAGAGAACAGCTGAATTTCCTGATTCTCCATGGTGTAAGGCATTTTCATAAGGATTTCTAATCACAATTTGCCCTATTGGTTTCATTTGCAATTAATAAGGTATGTGGTGTGGGAACTGTACCAATCCGATCTACCATGATTCTTTAGGCTGCGAGACAAACACAGTGAATTATTGCCCATTGAAAGGGATCACCGTGCAGTGGCAGAGGAAATGGCAAGGCAGCAGAAATCAAGAAAGGATTTAAAGTAGGTAGATCTGGAGGGGGAAAGGTTCCACCTGGCCTCTGGTATTCTCAGACTGCTTTTTTAAAACGTGTGTAGCCTGTTCATAAATTGAAGTTTAAGATGTCAGTTTTAATTCTTGCTTGTTTTGATGATTGCCAACTAAAGGGAACGTGTTTTTTAGATGGAAAGCAAAAAAGAATGATCATTAGTGTCTCATGCTCTGGCACTGGATGTCATTAAATAATTAGTGTTTTCCAGTCTGCAGAGCTGCAGCATTGCCATCTCTGTCATTCTAGGTACAGTAAGAGAATCTCAGTAATTTATGGATTGCATCATACATAATGAGTTTGTAGCAAAGCATTTTCTAGATTCACTCCAGTGATAACATGCACCTTAGGTGATACAACTGCATCAGTTCATTAACTGGCAGTACCTTCCAAACACATCAAGTCTTCTTTTACAGGTTGTTATGATCTTTTGTGATGAAGAGTTGTAAGTAAAAGTGAAATAAATTAATAATATTCTTCTTGTTTTTTAAAGAAAGATCTTAAATTTTCTAGTTTTGTTCTCTGATATTACTTATCATTCAAGGATGGTATAATAATATATTCATAATTTAGGCCCCTATTCTTAATGCATTTCTGTCTA
Organism: Cyanoderma ruficeps; assembly: GCA_008694505.1. Lineage (NCBI taxonomy): Eukaryota > Metazoa > Chordata > Aves > Passeriformes > Timaliidae > Cyanoderma > Cyanoderma ruficeps. The sequence goes on from VZDJ01000173.1 coordinate 61,691, forward strand.
AAGTGGGTTTAACCTGATTCCTAATTAACTTTGTTATTTTTACCACATTAAGAAATGAAATTTTCTATAAGACACTGATGAGTTTTAGTTCCTACAAGCTACAGATGTTAATTGGGATCCAGGCTATGTTAGGTTTTGGTAGGCTTTTTTTAATCTCAGCATCTAAGACTTAAAGGTAGGGTTGTTAACTGCCTTTAATTAGAAAATTGACTTTACATTCTCTGACATTTGCTCCACATTCTTTTCACACTTGACTCAGTGGAAATTAGTTTGGAAATGATACAAGGCAAGGTGTCACTTTCCAGTTGCACTTGCTTGTGACTATTCCCTTTCTAAAGAAGGAAAATATTAACTGCCTGTCTCTATAGATGCCTCTCTTATTTTGACATGATTCTCTGATCTGCTCTTACTTTCCTGTGCCCCCCTCCACAGTGACACCTCCCCACACAGTTTCACAGGAGGGGAGCACTCCCTGTTCTGTGCAGGGAACCCCACAGCAGCACTCACCAGCTGACAAACAGCACAAGCATTAATTGCTCTCTGTATCCATTTGTGTGCCAAATCTAGTTGCTTTCTGTCTCTGAAGAAAATTGCATACAAAATCAATAAGCTCGGGGAAAATGGCTATAAAAATACAATTCTTTAAGTGGAAGGAAAGTAAATTGCCTATAGTGCTCAGGTAGTTTTGGATTTGTTGCCTGTTTCCATATGAGAGATTTCCTTCCCAATAACTTAAGTCTCAGAAATTATTGTTAGTCAGTGTAGGCTTAAAAGTCTGATGCATTAATCTTTATATATGTTCCTTTCTATTGCCTCTTGCTTTATTTATGGAAATCATTTTGCTGGAGTAATACCATAAGCTATACGACTTGTTTTCATGAGGAACTGAAGTTGTAAAAAATAACTCAAAATAAAACTAGACATGAAATATCATTTGAAAAGCACCACATAACAATTACAAATATTTATTACTTGCAGTAAATATTGTACCAGTTTCTACGTAGGTGAGACTTTTTAATACTGCTACCAGCCACTATTTATACCTCTTCTTTATCATCCACGAGTTTAAAACCTCTCAAGTGCCTCCTCCTTACTCTGAGGATTCACAGGCCACCTAGTATCTTTTAGCACTTCACCCATCTAAACAATAGATTTACAACACTGAAAATAAACTCAGACTACGTGCAAGAGCTTTGCCCACAACACAGAGCGGCATGTGTTTTGGATAAAAAAGAAAAACTCGCATTTTGCAAAAGTAAAGTAACTAAATCTCACCTGAATGGCAGTGAAATATAATATGAAAGGGCTTTATTTACCTCCAGTATCTCATCAGCAGTTCTCAAACTGGTTTGATTCTTTTAGACTCTCAGTGAGCTCCAAGCTTTCATACTAGCAAGCCAGACACTCAGCTTGGAAGAAACCACCAGAGGAGTAAGTACTGTAGATGCCATAGTGTTTACAGCACCTGGTCCATGAACTAAAGGAGAATAATGAAATAAGTAGGATAATTGAACGTGTGCAAATAAACTGAACTTGATTTGCATCTGTATCTCTGTAGCTGGGTATGCAAATACCGATATTTATGCACTAATGCTACACCTGCAGGAATAATCAGGAACACTGTTGCTGGTGTGAAATGTTTTGCCTAGGTATGAATGTGAAATTTTAATTTAAAAAAAAAAATCCACCCCTAAAACCTGTGAAGATCTTGATGCTGGAATACTGAGGAAATGGGGAGGGAGTTGAGAAATTGGGATTTAGTTGGCATCTGAAAACCTCCATCTAAACTTTTCTCATGTCTGTCATCCTAGGAAGTATCTCCAAGCCACCCATATCACTGCAATTACAAAAGGCAACAATTACTGTAACCCTGTGGGCACCATTGCGTGTCCCACAGTGATGCTGCATGCACAGAGGGTATGATGGCAAAAATGTATCAGGGATATTTTACAAACATTTCTGGATTTAAATATTCATAAGAGAATAATTAATAAGAGAATAATTTGATCCATTAGATTTACAGATGTCGAACAACTTGTACACCTGCTGGATTTAAGCATGCTGACATCACTGCCTAACCACACTAAAAGAGCAGATGCTATTCCCAGTATCTCTTCACTAGACTGCTAATTAAAATACCATTTGCACTAGTGAAACTCTGAAAAACCGGTATTTTCTGATTTTGTTTTGAAAATAATACAAAAAAGTGCAAAATAAAACAGGTACATAAATTGCTGTGAAAGTGACTCAAATCTGATCCATTGCCAGCATCTATGAATAGGATTATAAACAGCTTCATTTTGTGTTACTCACAAACAAATTTAAGCTTTGTTGAGATTGACCAGAGCTGTGTTTCACCGGCCCAAATCCTATCTAAACATGCCTCTTTCTAGTGGTAGACAGGAATATCAACATTCAAATTAATTTGTTTACAAAACTCCATGTAAACAGATCATAAAACTTCTAAATCTTTTTTCAAATTGGTTTATAATTTCAGTACTGATAAGATAATTGTACTTTTACTTTTCAATAATCTTGTCAAATATTGTCATAGAACCAGAGAATATGCTGAGTTGGAAAGGACTCACAAGGATCACCAAAGTCCAGCTCCTGGACACCACAAGAATCACATCATGTGCCTGAGAGCACTGTGCACACACTTCTTGAGCTCTGTCAGGCTTGGGATGATGGCCACTTCCCTGAAGAGCCTGTTCCAGTGCCTGGTGGCTTGTTTGGTCTTCAGGTAAAAGTTTAGCCTTTATATAAGCCTATTAGCCTCAGTTTATGGTAAATGGTAACTAAATACCTGACAGGTCCCCCGGAGAGCTGTGGAAGGTCCATTTTTCTGCAGGATTTTAATAACAGGTTAAACAAAGATGAAGCAATGATAGCCAACACACTGCCTTTGCAGGAGCTGAACAGAAGTTGCTACTGCTCCCTTAGCCTGAAGACTGATAATGATCTGTGATTATTAGAGGTTGTTTATAAAATAATCAGAATAACAAAAAACCACAAAAATTTGAATATTTCCACTTTCACAAGCAACAAATACTTTAAATGAAGGAAAACGCAAGCAAGAAATGCATGCTCCCTGGCCAGTTATCTTTCCAAACCATCCTTTAGGATATCTCCAAATGAAAATGTAGCAAGTCTGAGGTTAAAACAGCAGTTCCTATACTCTCACATGAGAATTATAAGCTTTAAGAACAACAGTCCAGCTGGTATGAAGACACATCTTTTTCAAAGATTAATCCTTAAATGTAGGCAGAAGCTGTAGGGTAAGAGTTTACCTTTAGTTAAGTCATAAAAGGAAAGAATTCTAAGTCTTTTCCAATGCATGTGGCTGCTCATAGATCTTCACCTTGCCAGAGGCACCCGGCAAAACTCAACAGTGAGGGCACTTGGACTGGATAAATGAACATCTTGTAACGCAACACACTTCAATGTAAAAATGCCAACAAGGAGCACAATCCTGCAGCTGAGTTAATCCTCTCCTGTATCTCGTTTACTACAAACCATGTCACACTCTCTCCAGACCCACCACCTCTTGTCCCTTTCTCTGTGCCCAGTATTCAGCAGACCCTGTCTACAGCTTTGATGTCAATGAAGAAAACCAACCTGTTTTCTCCAAGTGCTCTGCGCCCAGGCCCAGGAGTACAACATACAACACCTTGCAAACTACCTGGCAATCACTGAATTCATGCACGTCTTCCTGTGATTCTGCACAGGAAGCATTTAAACGTGATTCCATAAAAATACAAATGAAGGATTTAAAATTCTCTACTGAATATTTGCTTTGTTCATTTTTCAGTAGTGCCTGCTATCAAGCTTGTAACAATTTTGATTTGGTTTGTACAGCTTCTTGCATGATAGGGCTCTGTTGCCTTATGAGGATCAATGCCTACATGTTCTATTCATGTAAATGGTAATTAACAACTTGAAGAGTTTGTGCTCATCTTTGCAGCGCATTTGGGCTACACAAACATTTTTACAAATGCTGGCAGCTGGCAAAATACTGGTAAATAATGAATAATATAACTTAGTTAATAACAGAAAACCAAACACATTGATTTTATTACAAATCAGCTGTTGGTACTTGCAGAGAGCAGTATCTTTCTCCATATTGCTAATTACTTCAAAACATCAAAAGCTTTGAGCACTCTAAATTTCATAGCTTAATTACTCAAATGGAGAGATATTTGCATTTCAGGTAGACAGACCCATTGGAATTAGACTGCTATTATCACTTTATTTTGACACTTAATTACAAATAAGTACTTTAGGTCAGATGACTGATTGCATCCAAGATCTGCTGACACAGCAGAAGGGCAGTAAAAGAAGGAAAAAGTCAGCTTAAAGTCATCTTTAAGAGCTCCCACATCTCAGCATAATTTAAAGTTTTAGATACGCCTGCAATAGCCTTCAGAAAACAATTATTCTAAGCAAAGACTTTGGCATTTCAGCAGCACTTAAGCCACTCTATCTTCTTATTATGTACTTCTATAATCTGAATTAGGGCTTTTTACTCGGTTTCTGTGGCAACCCAAAACTTCTGATAGCAAGGTGGCTATGGGGACAGTATCTCTGAGAAAGTGCCAGACGCTTCCACGTGTCCGGCAGAGCCAATGCTAGCTGATTCCAAGATGGACCTGCCACTGCCCAAGGCCAAGAACATGGACGGAAGAAGGACTGACAGGAGATGTTTTTAACATTTGGGTTTACTTCTCGTTATCCTACTCTGATTTGATTGACAAAAAATTCCTTTAACTTTCCCCAAGTCAAGTTTGTTTTTTCCTGTGCTGGTAACTGGTAAGTGGTCTCTCTCTGTCCTTAGCTCAAGCCAAGGTCTACCCACCACAGCCTTGTCCCATTGCCAGAATGCCCTGCCCAGTGCAGGCATGTACAAGACGTGTTAAGAAGGAAGCAGCTATGGAGCAAGAAATGTTTTGTTTTTTTTTTCTGGGGCAGTTATGTCAGGTAACCACAGTACAACAGCATTAAAGCATATATTCCACCTTATGGTTTTTGTTTTTAACATGGGGAGTTGGTATAATGTCCTATGTTGCCAAACTGCATTTAAAAATTGAGCCCACCCATTGTGTTTAGAGGCTCTGCCTTTAAAGAAATAGCTACAATTTCATTTGCATGCTGAAAATTTACAGCCGCATCCACAGCATGCAAAGTTGCTTCATCTCTCTCTTTAGATGGCAATAACTAGAGCAGTGGTTGAGCAATGGAAGTTCATTCAAAAGTAACATCTGTTTGTACTTCAGATTTCAAATCACATTGTTGCATTTGCTTTTCATCAACACTTCAGCTAAGAAGAGCAGTGGCATTTTGCATAATATTCAAGAATTTGCTTATGCAAAACACAGAATAATTACTTGTAAGATTTTGAAAAAAATCTCATAAGAGCTCACATTTTCTATATTCTCATCTAGATGTAAAATGTGTAAATCTAATATTCTTCCATTCCTTGTCTCTGTCTGAGCTTTTGTTGGATGACATGTGCTGCTTTGCACATGAAAAACATTCTTTCTGCAAAACTAGCCTTCTCCAGTTCTTTTGGTTTGTGCTGCACTGTGGTACACTGGTTTCATTGACTTCTACGTGGCGCCATTAATCAAATGATCTGTGCTTGTGTGATAATTAGATCCTACAGACTGCTGACTAAAACACAACTTTTGAGAGTGTTACTGGATAACTTACTCATAAGTCCTTATGGTCCAAACGACATAGACTGATATAATAGCAGTGAGTTAAAGGAGTTGTGAAAATTATATCAGCTGGGGGCCAGGATAGCAATTTCTCATATTCACCAAAATCCTGAGATTAGAGCAGTGGAGATGCTAAAGTACAGTGCAGCTGAAGGTGGTTCAGAGGAAATTTATACCTGTAACCTGCCGTGGTGACCTGCGTGATCCCCCATGCATCTTTGTTCATGCACTTTGAAGTCCTTCTTAAGGGAAATGCTAACACAAGGAAGGACAAATCTATAAAGGGAGAAGATAAATTTAAAGTTATAACAATTTTTTAAAGTTCTTCAGGCTTCAACCAAGATTTCCAAAGGTGACCAGTGAATTTATGTTTGTCATCAGCAACACAGCAAAAGGCCCTGATCTTCAGAAAAGTGCTGAACCACCTAGAATATTTCATATACTACTGAACAGCCTTGGAAAGCCGGGCCACTCTTTGCACAAAGGTGAAAAATTAAAAATAACAATTTCATTTGAGCTACGCACTCTTCTAGTTGAGATGTTTTGTTTGTTTGTTCATGAAACAATGCCAGGCTGCAGAGAAGGCAGGCGGTGTGGAGCTTTCTTTGTTCACAGGTGCCTATAGGACTATGGCATGGTGCAGACTGGGACTACATGTCTTTTCCTATCTTTAGCAGTCCCTGTAGAAAGCTGCAATGCGCCTCGGGCTGAGTGGTGGAGGAGGCTGGGGACAGGGGCATGTCATGATGTGGTCATGTCCCTGTCCAGAGCTGAGGATATCAAAACCAGGGAAACAAGAGCTAGCAGACACCTTACACCCTGAGGAGCCCCTTCCTGCCTGTACAGGACTCTCCTAGCCTCAGGTCAAGGCTGTATATCCCACATCTCCCTGACAGCCAGGTGACATCTGTCCTGGGCCACTTATGTCACCAGTTCCCAGTGACAGAGACACAACATGAGCAGAGCTAGTGCCAGAAGCTGGTAGCAGCCCTCTCTAATGTGGCTGTGCCACCATCAGGGCTGTCGGTGTCACATCATTGTGACACAGTTATCTTTTTCTTCTCACTTGAGTGAGAAAAAAGTAATTGAAAAAAATCAAAAAATAATAAAGACAACATTTTAAAAAGTAAAAAGGGGAGAATAACACCCAATACAGCAGCTCAGCAATAATTAAAAGGGAATTTAAAAAAATAGGTCATGGTCACTGCCCAATATTAAAGATTTGCATGATAATTGCTCTTGAGATTTGTGGACTTGGAAGCTTAATTCAGGGAGAAAAATGCATTTTGAGTGGACTGAAGGTAATATTTCACATCTCTGGAGTGTGAGACATGTGTGAGGCCAACCTCTGCAGCAGCAAGTGGCTGACTGTGCTGAGGATGTTTGAGCATTGACTGCTGGACTCACATCTGTTTTTCTCGGAACTGAACAAAAAGATATTTCCAGGAATGACCTTGTGCTATAAGCTTCTGTTTGTGACTGAAACAAAATGATAAATTAGTTTTCTTCAGCTTAGTTCACTGTAGACTATTACACCCTCTTGAATTGACAGGACAGAGGGCAATGGGCACAAACTGAAGCATGGGATGTTCAAATGTTTCCAGGGATGAAGCAACTATCTCCTTTCAAAGTTCGCTCTGAACAGCAGGAAACGCTCACTTTCAGGATGACCTGGACACAGGTTGCTCAGGAAGGCTGTGGAAACTCCACTGTTGGAGGTATTCAAAGTCTGCAGAGAAATGGCTCTGTAAAAGTGTATATTTTGCTCTGCTCAGCAGACTCATGCTTAGTGTGATCTAAAGAGTGCAGATATTATCTTCTCTAATTTTTTTCTAATATTAGGGTGTGGCTTTGAGCTACTAGAGGTTTTTAAATTTTCTTGATAAGATGGCATCATCAGAAACTGGCTAATGAGAACTTGAGAACTGTGGAAAACATCTCTTCCCTCAGAGAATTATGCAAGATTCATTAAATTGTCCTTTCATTTTGAAAATCTTGGACCAAATCCTGCTCTACTCAGAACAACTTGGGGCAAGAACTGGCTAGATAAACTGCTGTACCTCTTTTTCTCATTCTATATGAAAGAAAAAAGGAAGCATATTTAGAAAAAAAAATAACTAAAAGTCAAAATTACATTCATACTCACTGCAATTAAAAACAAAACCCAAAGCATTCTTATGTTGCTGTTAGGGAAGCAAACAAAACCCAGTCTCTGGGTATAAAAAAAATAATTTCAAATAAGTTGCTTATCATGTCCCCTTCTCTTCTGCCTGTCCCACATTGCCTTTTCAGAGGAAGAGCTCAGCACAGAAACTGGTGCTTAATTAGGTTTAATTTTTGCTTTGCTCTTTCAGTTCACCTTTAAAAGCTGAGAGCCATGGCTTTTCAGCAGGTAAGCCAGAAGGTGCTGGAAGCAGCACTCTGTACAGTCTGTCACAGATCCTTCCCCGCAGTCAGTGACTGCACAGTTCCTCTCCACTCCTGCTCCAATCCTTGCAGGGATTCCTCAAGGACAGGCAGTCCATTTTTCTCTTCACAGTGTCCATATCCATCCTAATTAGTTTGAACCAGGCTATAAGGATTAACGAGATCCCCTCAGTAAGAGGCTTTGCAGAAAGGGTGACCTCCCACCCTCCCAGGTTGTATGTGTGTGAGCTCACTTGCAGTATTTGGAGCACTGTATGTGGTAGATAGTCCTGCATTCAGAAATGGCACAGGAGACTACTAGAGTGTTTTTCCTTTAAGCTGTAGAAACCAGACACTGAATTATTCCCTTACACCGTTTTATGCCAGTATAAATGCCACCAAAGTTGACAAAAAAACCCAATCGATATCTACAGGCCTGACAGGAGATAACAGGTCCCTGAATGTACCCTCTCTGGACTTCAAGGTTCTAATTCTCAAATTATCTGGCCTCCTCATTTCCCTATCTAGGTTACCATATTTCACATGGTGCTATTAATCATATAAACACTATTGAATTTTTTTCTGTTGTAATCATTGATTTCAGCCTATCTTGTGAAACTTTTGACTGCTTTTATAAAGAGCCTATGTTGCTATGACAGAAACTAGATTTGTTTTAATAGGATAACAAAATATGAATGCAGAGAATTTGAAAGCTGTAAGTCTGCAAATATTTCCAGTGACAATGTTTTTGGAGAATTGATAAAACCATAAGTGAAGCAGTGTTCTTGGAACCTGATAAGGATTAGATGTGAAGACAAAAAAAAAGCACAAAGTGGGTTTGTTGAACAGAACATAGGCACAGTTCACAAAAAAAGGTGAGGTTAGAGAGGACATCAAAACCAGGGCCCTGAAGTAAGTTCAGACTTTTGTATCCCATCGTGATTTCTCCTTAGTGCCAAGATCAATGGGATTTTGCCTTGGCTGTTTTAGAAGTTTCCTATAACAAAACTGCTGAGTTCTCACTATGCAGCTGAGATCCTGACTATTCTGCAGAATAAATCTCCTCAGGACAGATTTTGCTTTCCCTTACCAGTCAGGATAACTCCAGGCTTCAGCAAAATGAACGTGGATTGACACTACTGCTAATCAGAGCACAGTATCCTGCCTGAAGGGAACAGCCCTCAGGAAAAGTTCTTATATTTGTAACAATTTCTATTTTGAATTTCTGTTCTGTTCTACCAATTATTAAAAGAAACAAAAATTATCTTTCTTTTTCCTTTTATTGTTCTTGAAGCTTCTACTCCTAATTCTGCCACCATTATTAAACAAGTCCTCCCTATGCTCTTTAGTAAAGGTACTTATGTTACAGGTATATGCTTCCTGCCTACTTTTCATTAAATAATTCTCAAGTCGAAGCCTACTGAAGACAGAAAATCTCTTTCTGACAAAATGTATAAAAGTTTAATTACTACAAAATGCTGCATATAATGTGTAAGCTCCCACTGCATTTCCCAGTGCTCCTTTATCACCCCCACTACAGGGGGTTGTAACCACATTTGTCTCTAACACCAGACATAATTGCATGTTAGGTTATCTGAATTTTAGCTGTCCTCTCCTGAATCTCATCTAATCTTTTAATTTCAATTCTGTGTTGAGAAGTTCTTAACTGCATACATTTGTGATTGCATTCTTACCAAGACTGCCAGAAAGTTGTTACTCAGAAAGAAGCAAGAGTTATTTATTTCAGTCACTCATTCTTATCCTTAGCAGGTCAGGCTAAGCTGCACCAGGGACATTTACTTCTGTAGAAGGCTTAGCTAAATGGGGAAACTCATATACCATATTATATCAGTATCACAGATATTAGTCCCCAGTACACTAAGGATGGCAGAGCTAGCAAAATGTTATTTCTTTATAAGACAACTCATTCTTTTTTTTTATATGTATCCTTGTGCTATTTTTGCAATGGAGCTGTGGAGTCTTTTAACCCTTTCACTCACTATACCTCCCGCTAAATACACCACAATGCTGTCATCTAGAAACATTTCTTCTAAAGTGTCAAACCAGAAGGAATGAGAAACACAGACTACTTAGCTTTTAAATATTAATTTTCTTAAACCAGTCAATCACCCCGGTCACTTCTAAAAGGTTACACCAATATGATGCTATACTCCATACTTGAAACCTCTCTCCTGGTTGCTGTCGCATCATGCCAGCTTAAAACTGATCAAGCTGGTTTTGTCCTATTTTACAGAGACAACATAAGAAACACCCTTTCCCCCCCCCCCCCTTATTTATAAAAAAATCTATTTCATAAGGATCCAGGGGGAAAAAAAAAGCCTTCTTGAAATTATGCTTAGGACACAGAAGGTCATAGGAACCATGTCTGAAGGGTTAAAGGGATGGGATTAAGGAATACATGCTCTTGTTTTCTTCTTATGCAAACAATATTAAAGCACAAAAATGCATGGTTGCTATACACTGGACAACAAAAGCAACAACCACAGCAATGGTCATTTCTTTGTAAATCCCTCTTTGGAGCTGTGTCTTGCACTTGGCCCAAACTGTCCTATAGCTGTCGCAGCCAGCCTGGAGGAAGCCACCAAAATCCCCACTGAGGGTCCTGGCATAAGCGCAGGTCAGTAGGAGAATTCTGCTACTTAAAAATATAGTTATGTCCTAGCAGTCTATTACATACTGTAAGAAACTTTCGCATATTGTAGCTTAGGTGTTGCAACAAAATACAGGAGGTTTGCAGCCGCCCCTGTCGTGATATGATACCTCTACTTGTCATCTTTGAAACAAGATAACAGTGAAACACTGCAGGAAAGTCTTCAAAATTCTGGTGAAAATGGGTCATGCTGGCCCTAAGGAAAGGCCACCCTCGAGTTAATAACCCTCAATTTCACTTTCAACCAAAAAAAAAATTCATAACCCTTTCATTCCGATTGCTTGATTTTATATTTTATTTTAAATGCATGGTTATAATTTGTAGCTTAACTGTAAACTGCTGTATTGCATATATACTTATTTGTGCTGCAATGTAATATAACTGTGGTGTGACACAGCTGATTGAAATCGAATACACCATAAATTTCAAATTTCTGCACGTACTGTGACAGTCAAGGTGTCTGAATTACGCAGAAGAAATAACAGAAATCATAAATTGCATTTTAAATGCCATGATAGCCTTAACCATAGAAAGTGTCTGATCCCTAAATGAATAAAACTCCATAATTTAAACACGAATTCCAAGTGATTTTATTTCTTAAAAATCTAGTACTGATTTCAGTGAATTCAAAGTCTAATGGCTTTAATGTCTATGATTAAAGATCTCCTTGGGTATTTCCAAATGTAAAAAAGATAAACACAAGCTCTGCCAAGGCTGAAAACCAGACAAAGTCCCCACACTTATTTTCTGCTGTATGCCATGTACAGACATTTTTTTTCATTAGTATGAAAAAGATTTCAAATATGTATCCATCAATTCTGAGATACATTTTGCAATGCAAACTGTATTCCTTCCTATGTCAGACTTGATGCTAAATTAATATCAGGGGATAAAAGCCAACAAAATCTGAACACCATCCCCCCCAAAAAAACCAAACCAAACCAAACCAAACCAAANAAAAAAAAAAAAACCACAAAAAAACCCAAACAAACCCACACAAACAAAAAACCCCACACCACAAGGAAGCTTAGTAGTCCTGATTTTTTAGTATAATTTTCAGTGTTAAAAGATTTCTTGAGGCAATGCTGGACACATAAGACTTCTTAACCACCACAAATCTAATTATAAAATAGAGTTGATTTCAATCCATGGACCATCAAAGGGGAAAGACAAGACAACACCTCTGTAAACAACAGCCCTCCCCAAATAATGCAAAATTCAGCAAACATTCATATTCCTGAAGCCATGGAGTTTTTCAAAGTAATTCTGACCTTTCAAATTCCTGGGTAATTATACCAAAACCTAAGAAAACGTGTACACCTCCTCTAATACCAGGCTTTCCTGCAAGTTCAAGGAACTTCATAACCCATTTTGACTTTGTGCTCTTGAACCTCAGTTTTCCTCCATGTAAGACACCCCTAGGTCTGACTCTGAAGACCTAGGAAAACCCCAAAGCTCCAGTTTCTGCAGTGCTCATGCCTGTCAGTGCTGATCATAAGTATATTCTTGATGTGAGTTTGAGACAAGGTCCCTTACAAGTGAGAAATCACATGGTGGAATCTTTTTCCCCACAGTTCAATGAAATATCAAATTTAGAAACTATTCCATATTTCCCATTTGAAAGCTTACCCTTCCTTCACCCACAAAACTGCACATTAACCAAAATAACATTCTAAATTCCCGTGAGAGACACTCTCATCCCAGTAGAAGTCTTCTTTCTGTAACATGTCCAGAAAACAACCTTAATAATACCAGGAATTTTCGGCTGAGTGACACATTCAGTTGAAAGAATTAAGAGTAGCAGCCAACCATAGTTTAAATTCTTCATGCAGGCTTGTAAGAAGTAGTGAAAAGGGAAGCCACACGAAAGAGTATCTATTATTTTTTAATTAGATGAAAACAAAAGACATAAAGCAGCCTACTGCATTTCCAGACCTTTGGGGTTTTGATTGGAAGGCCACCCACTCCTGCTCTAACAGCTCAGAAAGGAGTTTCCTCCTTATTCATTTGCATCTCTTTCTTGTCCCATTTTTTTCAGAGAGATAATTTAGCACCAGTGTCCACCGAATTAAAGAAAAAGCCTGATTAATGTGCAGCAGCTGACATTATAGCATATACATTCATGTTAGTGATGGAAGAGCCTCATGTAATTGGATCAGAAATTGGATAAAATAATGAAAAATTTAATACAGCCTTTTTCTTTATACATTACAGTGGGATGGCTGTAAGGTCAGGAAATGGGAAACAACTAGAGGAGTTTAAAATGCTTTTCTGGTAAAAATTTGTTTAACACATGCTCATGATTAAAACGAATGTGGTATCCCACTGCGACACAGAGGTACAAGAGAGGGAATAATAAATTGGTGGCATTGACAAGGTGTCATTTGTTATCTGCTTTAAAATGTCAGGTCATGTCATTGCACTGAAATATTTTCCCTCTTGATGTATGTCTTACAAAGCAAGTTCAATGTTTGGCACTTTTCGATTTCAATAAAAGAAAACATCTTTTAATCTGGAAAGCATAGTAACCATCAGGAAAATAAAGTCAATTCAAGGCTGCTATTTGAACACTTTTTCACAAGCATCTTGAAAAAGCCTAATCTAAGTGGATTGGTAGATTCTGGAACCCTATTCCTACTCACAGAGACCTGGATGGCTTTCTGCCCATTTTTCTCCTCTTAAAAAAATAGAAAATTTTAGAAAATGTGTTTCTGTGGTTGCAGGATCCAAAAGTGAAAAAGAGTAAAATTTTAATTTCATTGGAACTTGAGTCTCATGATAAATAGATTAGCTTTTTGATCACAGAAACTATTAAGGTAATGCTTCCCAGGCTGACATTAACTACATGCTGGAAATACAGAGGGGGAATTTAAATAATTATGACATTATATTCATGACAAAAACCATGAAATAAACTAGACATCTTATTGGAGAAGAGAACATCTATTATGTTTGTATTTTTTGCATTAATGAAGAATAAACCCTGTTTCCCGGGTTTATTCTATCTATCAAAAACATGGAAAATGAAAAGGGTAGGGGAATGGACTCATAGTGATAGAACACAATGCAATTTCAAATTAAGTCAGAAATTTAACTCACAGGATGCATTTGCCCTGGTGAAGGGTTATGGAAAAAACCTGAAGCTTTCTTCTACAAAGTGTTCACAAGCACAATTCCTAATGAACCTCACCATTAGTTACTTCTTGAACCTTTTCTCCAAGAAGTATTTTATGTTATCGTTTGGGAAACATGCCTAAAATAAAAACAATGTGACGGTGATGAGAGGCAGCAGCAAGTTAAAATCTAAATAATTTAATGTTTTTCTGGGTAGGTATAGACCACAGCAGGCTGGATCCTGACTTGCCCATTCCTTGAGACACAAAGAGGCTGAGAGTAGAGGAGGTAAAGGAAAGAATGCAGCATATGCACTTAGGGACAGACTTTGGGAAGTAGATCACTCTGTTTCGCTGAGAGTGTTGGAGCCTCATGGCAGTACTAACTGAGAAAGCATCTAGAAAGTCCTGTTGCATTTTATTTTAAGTGCAAGTATGCTTTTGCAATGTTTTTCATACCTTCATTTGTTTGCAGCCCCCTCAGATTCAGATCAGCATCCTTGCACAAAGCTTTAAGCCTGCCCTCATGGACTCGGCAGCAAATTTGCATGGGTAAAGAGTGTGGAAAAGGGACAGACTATGAAGATCCCTGGCTTGGCAGAATAAGCATGGAAAAAAGGGAAAAAACAAAGGTGAAACAGTTTTCCTAGCTTATCCTCAAACCGATTTTCACTGAATCTGGCTTCTCTAAGCTATTTTTTGGGTTTTTTCTCTCCTCCCCATGATATATTCAGCTCAACAGTGCTCAGGTGAGTCCTAAAACCAGTTTCTTCTGAATGATGTTAATTAATATTTCTGGCCCACTTTATCTTCACCAGTCATATCCAGAGGAAAATTCAGAAATACAAGTAGTGCCATAGAGATGAAGATCCTAGCATTGTGACCAGGCTTTATTCTGCTTCCTCTGTACATCAGTAGCAGCACCGGATAGCTCCACTGCTATTAAATCAGCAGCTGCTCTTTTTTTCCTGCCATGCTGATGAAGATCAGATCCTGATCCACTAAGCCTCTCTTTCTCGTTCAATCTTTTCTCAGCACAGGTAATATTCAAATAATCTCTGCTTACCACAATTCCTCTGGATATGTCCCCCAGAATTTCAGGAGGTGAACACAGTGGAGGCAGAGGTGAGGAGGAACATGGTGAAATTGCACACAAAAAAAATCTATACCAAGTGTGTAGTAAAAAATAATATAAAGCAATTTGGCCCTGCTTCTTGGGCCCTAATTGCTTTCAGTGTTAATGTCTATTTTGTACCACAGGATAATAAGGCCTAATTTCTGCTCAGCACCTCACACAACACACAGCAAGTTCCCTGACATTTTTCCCATTTCTGTACTCCAGCTAGGAAGTCTGACATCACCTTGAGCTGAAAGCCTTGCAGACACTAGAGAAAGCAAGCACCTTCAGTTATGAGGCAATGTTTCACTCCAGCTATTACAGCACAATTGTTTAGACTAGTGGAGTAATAAATGGCCCAATTGTCCACAGGGGACCAGGGATTGTCAGGCAGGGAGGATTATTGCTCTTGTCTATGGTTTATTAGCTCACATTTTGATTCAATGCCTGATGCAGATTTATAATTAAAATTTAATTTGTGCGTGAGCTTGTAATAGAGAGGCAGACAGGGAAAATATTCATGCACTGTACAGATGATAGGGAGAGACATTTTCTTTGCCTATGGACTGGGTCCAGTGAGAGATTCAGGAAGTTTCTAGGGAGTAGCATAGCAGAGAAACTCAAAAGTGAAGAACACCCTGATCTCTAGGGTTAAGAGCCTATTACAGTGCATGAAAAATCATTGAAAATATGTGCATGATTACCTAAAACTAGCTACTAGGAAACACTAAACATACAGGTGCTTGAGAAATCCCACTTCTCCAAAGCATAAGCACCTGCCTTAAGGATCTCAGAGAAATGCCTTCATTCCCTTTAGCATACTGATAATCCATTCCTAAAAGTATTAATATGTTGCCCTGAGGTTTTCTGCCTTTCTGTCTCTGTGCAGAACTTTCTCATGTAGCCTTCTTCTGTAAACAATGTTTATTCTTAGAATGTTTGCATTCTTCTCCTCCGAGAGAAGAAATGATTGATGGTGATGTCCACCATACAGGTTAAGAGGTGGTGAGCTCTGTAGCCAATCTCTGGACCTCTGTACAAATGTATAAAGTAGTTAAACTGTAAATAAAGTAGAAGAGTTTTGTCCCCTCACTGCGATGCTTCTGGCCTGCTCTCTTTCTGTCCCTAAAGTGGGACACACCCAGCCTCGGCTAGCGACATTAATATACTCTGAACAATTATCCTCCTGGAGGAAAAGGAGTTGCTTCTATCCCTCAGTTATTATTCTAATAGTCTAGAAATTGAAGGCACATAATTTTTGCCTTGATTTTGTTTTGGGGTTTATTTTTGTTCATTATCATATTAACTACAACTTCTGCCATTTAAGTGGTGTGATGCTAACATTAAGTTTTACCACCAGACATATTTCAACAGTCTTATCCCACATATCAGAGGAAAAGTAAGTTTTACCATGAGCAGTGTCAGCAAGATCTTACCGCTCCTAAACACAGCACACCAGGAAACATCTTTCACACCAACTAAAGCAACATTAGGATAGTTCATTTTGTATTACAGCCTGAGAATATTTGGCATTGTTATGGAAACAGTGAATGTCACATCATTATGACCTGATCTCGTTTTAGCAGCAGGAAATAAGTATTTGGCTTCTACTGCTTGAGAGGAAGCTGTGCAGGAGGGAGCTGCCTCCATAGCTGTTCCACATGTACCACAACCTCCAAACCACCCAGACATATGCTCAGGCTGTCTTTGGTAATAACTCCTTTGACATTAGAGGTTGTAAGATACAGCTTCTCCACTGCTGTAATCATCTGCCACATGCCTATAAAGTCTCTGCTTAATAAGAGTCCACTTATAAATTAGACATCATTCAGACTTTCCTGGAGCGTTTTCTGACAGACAAATCATAAAAAACGAAAGCAATTACAACTTACTGATGTGCAGCTTTAGCAGTGGACATTGTTATCACTTCCCTTCAGATTTGCTAGGAGACAACAGGAATGCTGGGCTGCAGACTGAATTGTCCAGGCTTCACAGCATACACGTCCTATCAGCTTCCTCATCACTGACCAGATTATGTCCTAGGGCACGTTCTCAGTGATTCAGCTTCTCAAAAAGATGCATGATTGATTTAATAAATGGGCTTGGGTTTGGTTTCAAAGATATACAAAACTTTCCCCCCAACTCATTTCAGTTGAATATCATCATTGTGCAACATCTAAAGCACTTTCCTTTTTTTTTTTTTAATCATTATTTTTTCATTTTAACAAGCTTTCTAGGACTGGAAATTACCAGTGGTCTCTACATCTGGTGGATGCCAATTACTGTTTCCTAGAATTATTTTTTTAATGATTAATAAGAATGAAAGCAAATATCTATGAAAATTGGCAATAAGGAATAAAAGTTATTTGGAAAGAGAATTGTTGAACATGGCTGTAATTAAAAATGATAGATATTTTTATTTTTGAAAAGAAGCATTTTTTGTTTTATGGAATTCAATTAGATACTTCGTGGAGTCCGAACAATTATTTAAATTCACATTTGGCTCTTAATACTATTGAAGTTACATATTAGTAACTAGAAAGTGATTTTGAAACATCTTAGACATTTCATTTGAAATTGGCTTAAATTAAGCACTTGGCCTGTTCCTAAATTTGTGTCTTCTGAAGAAGTAATTTGCAAATCTAGGTGCAATTCCCCACCAAATTCTAACCTCATGGAATCCTGAAAGTAAACATATAAAACTATAGCTGACTGGTTGCAAATATTTTTTTCAGCTTTTCTTTAGTTATAACAATAAGGTATTTAAATACTGAAAATATTTAAACATTGAAAAATCAGGAGGAAAACATGGATTTGAAAACAAATACATCTAATTGCATGATCTTACTAGCATAGTTCTAAGAGGAACAGAAAAAAATAGCATTTGAACAAATGTGAGGTATCTGTTTTTAGAAACGCCCATTGTCAAAATTCTGAAAAAAAAAAAAAGAATTTACCTCAATATGCTATTAGAAACTGACAATAAAACAAAAATACTGACAGGTGGAAGCAAACAAAGAGGTTTCGTACCCTTTCTCTTTTAGTCAGGATTTCACAGACAGTAGTCTATATTTTCTGGTCATTGAAACACAAATACTTTTACAAGAAGATGCCAAAGGTTTTTTTATTATTATTATTACCATATAAAAAAATCTAATTATTATAAGAAGCCTCTTATGCAAATAGTTAATGACCTTGATAGAAAAACATCAGGCTACAACACACACAAGGGAAAAGTTTTGTAATAGACTCCTGGCATCATACTTGAAAGTTTCAGCCCTAAAGTTTCAGCCCTAAAGTTTCAATCCTAAAGTATACAAAAGGTACATTATTTGTATGATTTGAGCATCATTTGATGATGCTTAATTATGTTTTTATTTTCAAGCACTACTCCTTGATAAATTCTTTCAAAATACTGTTTATCAAAAAACTGAAAATGACACAGATAAAAGTTTGCACATTTTATTATGATTAATGGCTGTGTCCAGTATGTGAGTGTACTCATCCTGCCATTCCCTGCTCCGATTTCAAACAGAGAACATGACAGAGGGGAGTTGGTGACCCTCTCTGCCCTGATTTCCCTCCTGGCAGAGCTCACTGCGGAGGAGCTGAGAGGAAGGTGACCTTCCTAACCAAATTGCAATGGGATAGTGACATGGGAGTGTTCCAGGGAGCATTTACAGGCCAAGTGGGGCAGCCCTCAGTGAACAAAACTCAACATATTTGGGAATAAGATGTCCCAATAAAGAACAGAGAGCATGCCAGAATGAAATACCACAAAAAGAGGTCTAAAAATGTCTCCAAAAGATACTGATAAATTTTTACACCTAACTCAATGTGCTGGTTTTATCTGGGATGATTAATTTTCTTCACAGTGTCTGATATGGGCCTGTGTTTGGGATTTGTGCTGGATACAGTGTTGATAACACAGGGATGTTTTCCTTATTGCTGAGCAGCACTTGCACAGAGTCTCAAGGTCTTTTCTACTCCTCATCTCACCCCACCAGCGAGGAGGGTGTGTTGGGAGACAGACAGCTAGGACAGCTGACAACACAAATCTAGGGGAAGAAGAAGAAAGGGGTAATGTTCAATTTGTCTTCCCAAATCACTGTTTTGAGGGACAGAACTTTGCAGTCCTGGGGTTGGCATGGGAAGCGGTGAATGAAGTCCCTGTTTTGCTTTGCTTGTGTGCACAGGTTTTCCTTTTCCTATAAATTGCCCTAATCTAAACCCATGAGGGTTTTTTCTCACTGTTACTCTTCTGGTTCTCTCTCCCATCCGAGCAAGGCAGAAGTGAGCGTGCAGCTGTGCAGGGATTAGTTTCTGGCTGGGGCTAAACAAAAACACCCAGCAAGATCCAAATACATCCTCGTGAAACTTAAAATAAATTATTTTATATTTTTCCTTATCCCCTTCAGATACTGATAAATCAATACCAAAACCAGCTATATTTCATAATTTAATTTTTCAAAACTGAAGTCTACTCTTGAGCAACCTTTGTGTTTTCTGAGAATAAAATTAACTTCTGTCAATCACTGTAAGGCAAAACTGTCATTTAGGAATAACATCACAAACAGCTCTTGAGCTGCACAGCATAGGAAATCTCTTCTTAGTTACATGTTAGTTTTTAATTTTTCTTTTTTTTTTTTTTTTGGTAATCACACTTTTTGTTAAAATAAATTATATGCCTTGGATTTAGGCTTTGTCTTTTTCTGCTTATGCCTTGAGAAATAACAGAGCTACCTCCAGCCAGAGCAGAATCTCACCAACTACAAGATCACGGCCTAAATTAAAAAGAAACAATCGCATTTTTGGAACAGCTCCAGAAGTGAAGTGAATTCTTCTGACTTTCATTAGAGCCTGACTGAAGGGCACAGATTATACCGATCCATAAATTCCTCAAATTTTTATAAGAACACATAAGACTAATTTTGATCTCATATTGAAGTAAATATTCACAAATAATATTACTGAATGAAGTGAAGGATAACTCGATCCCAATTACACTCTTGGAAATCCAGAACCACTCTATTAATTTCAATAACATTTTTGCAGTTTAACATTAACATCAAAAAGGGGAGAATAGGGACCGCTGGACCATATCTGCTTAAAAGGTGTCTCACAAGTGATTAAAGTTCCACAAACACTGGTTTTCCTCCAGAATAGTTCCACAGGGTGACATTAAAAAGTCTTATTTTGTACTAGTCTTTGTATTAAAGTCTGATGGCAGCCAGCAGATCGCAGCAGGGGGGTGGCAATTTATAGGGAAATGCAGAGGACTGGCAGCAGAAGTGGCTGCACTTCAGTGGATCTCCAAGCAGCCATTGCTGCTGCATAAATAGCACAAAAAGGCAAGACAGAGTGAAGTTACTAGTGAGGGACGAATACACTACAGACTCCAGAAACCTCAGAACAAAATGGTAGTGGGAACTTCTTCCCTGCATGGTCACCTGTAACCAAACTGGTGTTTTTCAGCAGAACCCTCAGCCCACAAGCAGAACAAGCACTGCCCTGTTGGAAAAAGCCACAAAACCCCAACAAACATTTGCTTTTGCTGGACTGGGTAACAAATATGAGCATCTGTTCAGGGAGGTTGATGAGATGGAAACCCATGCATCCAGAACTGGGACGGGCTGCAAAGTGCCTGAGAAAGAACTGAAGCAGAAACAGCCGTCCTAGAGAGCATGACACGGGGCATGAGAGCCATTCCAGACAGCATTAAAAGGCTGTAGAACAATATCTAAGGGGGATAATCGTTTATTAATTTTTAGATGTGAAGTCCAACTGAAAGCTAACTGAATTAATTCCCCCTACTGGCAGCAATATCCCACATACCCCAATATCATGATGACTGCTCAAAGATGGAAAATCAGAAGTACAGCTGCTCAAGTCCTGAAATTGATAATAAGGTCTAACTATACCAAAACCACTCTCAGGAAGCACTGGGAGAACTCTTCATTCTGCTGAATTGGTGGTACACTGTGCAGGACCAAATATTCCTATTTGGTTAGGAGTTTACTCCTTGCCCTTTAAAGACATATATAAAAATATACATAAAATACTACAAAGCCAAATGACCTGACAATCCAGCCCTTTACATGAAAGCTAACAAACATCCAGGGGTAATTTGCATTTCTAGTGAGAAAGAGTAAAGAGGGATGGTACTGCAGAGGTGCACAACTCCTCCAGGCATCATTCCAAGACATGCCAGTGGTTACTTACAAACAGTTCAGACCTAAGGGTAAGAAGAAAGCCACTGAACTGACTTTTGTGCAAAGGGGCAGGTCAAGAGAGATGCAACACCACCATGAACACTTGTGCTAGTCTGACATAGACAAGTACAGTGTGAGCTGATACCTACAGTCCATTTACATGGACACCACATACTTTTCTATCCAGATATTTGTAACATGAGAGATCCAGAAACTGATTTGTACGTACAACATATGGCAGATGGCACATACATGTTTTTTCCTGAACAAGACGGCATGAAAAATTAGAAGCCAAAAAATTTTAGGAAATGCTATCAATCAGATCACAGTAGCCAGAATTTCAAAATGACATTTCAAATTTGTCCCTGACAGGACTGCAAGAAGTGGCTTATTTTTCCTTCTAAAATTCAAGCCAGTTGGCAAGTAAAGTGCCAACTTATTCTAGAGAGTTATCTTCTTATATGGACAGTGTGAAGACTATTCACTTTTGCAAGCTTGTCTTGTTAGACTTCATGTTTCTGTTTATAAACCAAACCTAAACTCTCTGGGATTAGAAATAAAAGTATGACAGGAAGAGGATCCCTGTGAATGATCCTTATTAGGGAAGCGTGCTCTCTGAAAAATATGAGAAATTATTCATCCACAATGTCAATCCTATATTTTCAGTTTCCCTCACAAAGGTACTCAGCAAGGCAAGATATAGCAGCTACAGCAGTATCTTCCTATTTTCTGACAACCATCTGTATATGTCTTTCCAGTCCTGTACTATAATATTTTGATTATAGATATCTGTACATAAAATCTTTTACTGACTATGTCGAATATCACTTTGGAAAGGCTTGGGCAACACTAGCTTCCCCCAACACAATTTCTGTGAACAGTTTCTGACTTTTTATTTCTTTTTCATTCCATATTGGAATGAAAACTAAACCTTTACAGTATTCAGAAATCAGAACCACAACTTCTCTGTTTCTATTGCATGTCAGAATCCTGTGGTTCAAGGCTTCTCTCTCCCACATTTTGTCATTTATGTAAGTGGCCAGAAGTCAGCAAAAAGAAAACTAAAGCCCACAGAGGTGAAAAAAACCTCCAGATATTACTGGGAAAGTCAAGTGTGCAGCCAGGTGAAAGAATGGATTTCTTAACTAACATTAACATCACTTTAGTCACTAAACATTGAAACAGTTCATCCCAAGACCCACACAAAGCAAAAACATGTGATAATGAAGTCTAGCTGAAATATTGTCCATATTTCCGTGACAAAGCACTAAATAACGCCTGCAAAGTGCACAGCCAAACAAACTGCAACTGTTTTCATGCAGGGATATACACCCTTTGATTTATCCTTACCTAACATCTGTTTCTGAGTAAAAAAAATACGATTTCATGCAATGTTTACTTTCATAAGTAACTTAAAGCAAAAACAAATCAGGAAAGTAATGTTAGTTACGGTACAGTCTTAACTACTAGAACAAACTAAAGGGTACTAAAGGGAGTGAATGACAATGAAACTTTCATGTAATTTTACCAATCGATAAGAAAAACAACAGCAATTCCTACCTAAATGTTTTCTTTTGGAAGAAAAATTGTGCAAGCCAAGCCTAGCTTTTTTTGCCTATGTACCCTTAACTTCAACATCTGCCAAAGAAAATACAGTGTTATTTAGGCTGCAGCCTAGTTTTTCCAGTCTATTTATGCTTTTCCCCATTGAAAATTTTATTAGAAAAATATTTAGCTTTAACAGGTTGCGGCTATACATCAAATCCATGACTCCGAAGTGGAGCATTCTGGTATACACCAGCATTTCTTTGTCACACCAGGTTTTTTTTGTCATTTTGTCCAAAATCCATTAAATCAGAAAGAAGCTGTAGCGCCTGCATATAGAGTAAAACTTGTCAGCCTGAGATTTACTTTATTTCAATGGAAGGGGCAGAGCAGAAAAAATTTATTTGAAACTAGAATTCAGAGGGAAAATTGCAAATTAACTCCTGGCTGTCAAGATGCTGCACTCTTTAAAGATGAAATAAGTAAACAGTTTCAAAGGGAAAAAACAAAGATCATAAGAAAATCTGCCATTTTACTTTCTTACTTTTTTCCCTGTTCAGTCACTCATATACAGCTCTGCTTATAATCTTTTTTTCAGAAAGGACACATTGTCCTTTTAAAAATGATACTTCCTCCTACACTACCACCAGGAAGATAATATTGTGTGGACTCATCCTGAACAGAAGGAGGGTTTTTTTAGGAGCTCAAAATAAACCAAAGAGCTGAAAAAGATGAAATTAGGTTTCATTCAGTTTTTCTTTGGTTTTTCTTTTTTAATTAATCTTCTATTTTTCTTTTCATTATTTATTTTTATTTTTCACTGCAAGAAGAAATTCAGAGATAAAGGAGAACCAAGCAGATTTCTCTAACATCAAGCGAGGGCCAAATAAAGGACATTGTGCACCTTGTCAAAGGCACCTGTGCTCAGCAGCCTGAACACAAAATGAGCCAGTATCACTTGGCAAATGGTTTCTTTACTGGATTTAGCAAAAATCCTTTGGCTTTTGCTGCTGCTGTGGCTGTTGTGAATCAGCAATAATGCGGTGCTTCTTTTTTCTGCAGGTTTTGGTTGGTTTTATTTTCTTGCTTCATGAGGAGATTTTGAAACAAAAGGCACAATCTCTCTCTGCTGCAGAACTGTGGAAAAGGTTAACCAATTCTGAGCAAAGTGGTTACCCTTTCAAAGGGTTTTACTAACAGAAACAGATTTTTTTTAACCCTGAAAAAATCTAGGGGAAAAAATAAGCAGAAAAAAGACATCCATATTTGAACAGGGAAAATCCTAAAACTAGGAATTTGTCATCAACATCTCAATCTCCTAGTCATCTGAAACAAACAAATGAATACCAAATCAGACTTATTTTCCTTGGATAAATCCACCTGTGCACTTCTAATGACATTTAAAATGGCAGAAAACAACTGTTCCCCTATATCCTCATGTTCACTAAATTACTCTGCACGCTTAGACACAGTAGCACACATATCCCACAAATCCTTCCCTTTTTTCTCCATAGTATAAACTAGTGAAGTTGAGGCAATGTCATCCAACAAACTTCAGGCCAGCAGGAAGTTCAGCACCGGAGCTGGCTACACTCACACAACTGCTCTAGTTTGGCACCTCATACTCAGAGCCTCTCCATTGGTAATACAACACAGTCTTGCAATGACCAAACTCCCTTTTTCCTCCTCTTGGCTTTTTGCATCTCAAATTCCCCTGCTTGTTTCAGATGTCTCTAGTGCCTATGCTTGACCTTCACTCAAGTTGTTTTGTAGGGCACCATCAAAATGTACCTCCAAAATGGCTGAAGCTTTTTTTAATATATACAATGATGATTTCTTGCCCTCCAGAGAAAGTTAACTTGTCTAACCTACAATTTCTTATATTGGTTCTGCAAAATAGGAAATATCTGTAAAACCAAATAAAAATAGAAGTATTTTCTTACTCTATCAAGAAAACCAGAAATTTACTGTCATAAGTACTACCATTTCCTCAGGCTACTTTGTTACATGTTTAAAGATGCTTGGGAAGTTACTGCAACCAAAAAAGAGCATTCAGAGCAGCTCCCACTCTGCTCCAGCATCCCAAGTGGCTCTCAGCTCCCATCTTGCAAAGATGATACAAAGAGGAAACAGTTCTCCAGAGGCAGGAGTCCAAGGTCCTAATGCCTGTTAAGAAGCTTTATTTTGGGACACCAAATTGCAGAGTCTATGAAGTTCCATCCATTCATGCTCATATGATGACTAATTCTCACTTCATCTGTACAAATTCACCAGCACTGCTACTGAGTTCTTATAAAACAAGGAGTGAGGTCTCCAGATATAAGAAAACAATCAAATTCCTTTCCAGCTGGCAGGTGATTACTGAAACTGGGAAATTTCTTCAAGCAGCTGCAAGCCTAAGCAGGATTTACCCAGTAATACCAGTATATAAGGGCTTACTCAGAAAATCAAAGGTAAGTACTGACTGCTAAGAATATTATCACCTCCACAATATGCCAGCACTCCTTGCTATTCACAGACTAATAGTTTCTTTCCTCTTTTTTTGCCTCAGTGCTCAGTTTTTTAAATCCCATACCAAATTTAACACACTTTTTTTTCATCCTTTTTTTCAAGTATGAGGATGAAGTTTACTAATAGCTGCCCACTAAGCTCTTGAATTAAGACATGCTTCTCGGGGAAAACTGAATATTATTTCTTCATCATCTGTAGTAGGTGATACTATGCTGGGTGTTTTCAAGTTAGACTATTAAATGGTATCTTCATTTCTGGGTCTAGATAGATCAATAAGATTTTTAGATTAATGTCACTGTTGCTTTCAGTAAGAGCTGAATTTCACTCCCTCATAATTATATATGACAGCATCTCACATATTCTCACAGGATGGCTGGGGTTGGAAGGGGCCTCTGGAGATTCTCTAGTCCAACCCTGCTGCTAAAGCAGGTTCAGCTACAGCAGGTAGCATAGGTGACCCTTCCTTGTGTCCAGGTGGGCTTTGAATATTTTCAAAGAACACTCTGCAACATCTCTGGGCAACTTGTTCTAGTGCTCTGTCACCCTCAAAGTGAAGAAGTTTTTCCCTCATATGCAGATGGAGCTTCCTGTGTTTTGGTTTGTGCTGATTGTCCCTTGTCCTGGGCACCACCAAGAAGAGTCTGCCCCCATCCTCTCAACATTCACTCTTGTATCCATTGGTAAGATCCCCTCTGTCTTCTCGAGGCTGAACAGGCCCAGCTCCCTCAGCCTTTCCTTCTGAGAGATGGTCCAGACCTCCCATCACCCTTGTGGCCTCCACTGGGTCTCCTCCAGGAGCTCCATGTCTCTCTTGTGCTGAAGAGTCCAGAGCTGGACACTGCACTCCAGATGCTGTTCCACCAAGCAGAGTAGAGGGGAAGGATCACCTCAGCCTGCTGGCCTTCATTAAGTTCCTCAGCTACCAGAGAAGTTTTTTTTTTCTTCTTCCTTTTTCTTTTTTTTTTTTTTTAACTTTTCATTAGCCTACTTTATCATAAAAGAGAAGCCATTGACACACCAAAGATCATCCATATCAGAGTTATTTCAACCAGGCCGGGTAGAGGAACTATAGGACTGGCAAAAGGCAGCCGGCTACCCAGTGATCAAAAGCTGCAGCATGACCTCAAAGCAGAAAGGTCACTGTTTCCAGCTCTCCTCTCACCATCTAAAACTTCAATTCCCAGCTTTCCAGCCAGATGCCTCCTTTTCTCCTTTGGTTAGGCTTCTTCTATTATAAAATTCAATTTAACTGAGTCAGCTTCTATCATTCTCAAGGTGTAATTCAGACAGCCTCCTCCAGTTTTGACACTGAGACCCCATAGAACTTCATTTCCAGTGTGCAGATTTTGTGACTGACAACCCAAGAAACAAAGTTTTGTGAAAGTTCAAAATATTTTTATTACTGTGGACTATGCTATAATTGCTTGAAAGAAAACTTATGACATATTCTATCACTTCATATTTACCACTACATTTTTTCAGTCAAAATTATTAAATTCTGCACTGAAATACATATAAGTTTCTTCACAGAAATTCCCCAGATAAAAATAATTTTATGAGGAAAATACCATTGCTCGCATTTCCACCTCTGTAGAAGATTCTGAAGGAACAAGTCACCAAATATTTTCAGTAATATTTTTTCATTTACAGTGAGATACACGGCAATACATGGGAAAACCAGAGAAATAGAATACCAATATTTGCATTCAATGTTTTCTGCTCCAACTGAACAAATAATTTGGTGTTGTCTCTGATACTTTGTGCAGAATCCAAATTAGACAACTCTGTTTATTGACCACTTGACTATTTGAATGGAGCCAGAGAACAATCTGCCTCTCTAACACTCGTCTTCCCGCGTGTGGTTTAATCAGCACGAAATATCTGAATTACTTTAGCCTTATGTTTGCTTACCAAATTTATCTACTGAAAATATCATTTTTGTCCACAATATACCTCATCCATTGTAAATCAAGAACACTCCTGTGTTTTATCCTGATGTTATTTCAATTTACACCAGTAAAACAACAGCAGAATTTAGCTATCTAATGGCTGAACAGGTCTACTACAGCATTTGGTGTTCTGCAGGCTTGATACCCTAAAGAAAATGACATGAGCTATGCTTTGCACATTTCATGTAGGAATGCTGAATCTTTCTCAGGTCTGCTTCCAGGATGAATTGTCTGCTCTCTGTGGCTGTTGCACAACCACGGATGATTGGCAGAAGCCATTTACTGGGCACAGTTTTACTCAACATACCAGATAGCTTGAAAAGCCTTCAAACATGCCCTATGTGATAATTTCATTAGCTTTATGCATTAAGCCTTAAAATTTTATTACTGATCTGGAAAAACAGAAATAGAAATTGTAAAACTCAGGGGGTTTACACATCCAAGCAGGTAGACCGAGCTGCTAGTTTAACTAACCACATACTAACATTGGTTTATTTTTAGAAATGTTTTATCTCTTGTTTCCCAGAACTTTCACTATTCCTTGTACTGAGCGGAGAGCTACTCGTTGTTATCAACTAATTAAGACTGAACATATGATATTATAAGGGTTCAAATGAAACAAGTTGAAATAAGCTCTCTGAGCTGCCAAGCCCTCTTGAGACCACAAATTAGTGAGATGCTCATTGCATGATGCTCTCCAGTAGGTCAGCTTTTAAGTAAATAAAAGCAAATACACTGTAGAAGAAATTATAGTAAAAGAGACAAAGTGGATTTTTCTCCTAAAGAGACTTCTATTTTCCTACTGACAAAGTCTTGAATAATCTCTTCAGGACATCTTCAGAACCTTTCTAAAGGATCTGCTTTTAAAAAGGTCACCAATTCAATGATAAATATATGTGCACACACCCACACACACATACAAATATTTAAATACACAGTTTTAAATTACTTGTATCTGTTAAACCTGCTCTGTGTGAAATTGCTTTGGATTGTTTATACAGTGTGGAATAAAACTTTCCAGTTTGCTAATGGGAATAAAAAACTAGCCAAAAAACTGCAATGTATTTCCTTCTTTTCAGCAAACTTTACATTCAGATACTTTCAGTCAAATTTTTCTTCTTTAATTTAAGAGAAAGCAAGTATCAAAAGCATCCCCTGGAAACTTAGAGCTACCAGGTTTACTCATGATTCTTCTTGGTGTGCATTACAAAGGACAAGTGGCACAATTTTAACCAACCCATCCATTTTGTAGGACTCGCCACCTGTAGTCTACATAATAGAGCATGTAATTTGAGATGGGCATTGCTCCTCCCCACATTAATTTCCAGCATGTCACAGTTCACCTGTTTAGTACTAGCAATTCATCACCCTCTGACAAACAATAAAACTGTTCGCTGTGTCTTGTGATGGAAGCCAAACCAAACAAAAATCTTGCTCTCACACTTTGGACTAGACACAGACCCACGTAATACCATTACATGGTATTACCACGATTTCAATTACTTTGTACTGTGATTATTAATGACAGAACAATGTAATGAGTCTGAATGAAGATAAAATTCCTGTGGTTAAGTGAGTCCTTGATGCTGAAATTTCTTTACCAAATTAAAGCACTTCTTCCCCAGGCATTTGGAAGCCTCATTAAAAGCCAATTTAAGCCAATGAGAATCTTCCCATTGACAGACATAACTTTGAATTAGGTCCTCACTGTATTAAAATTTAAATATGTAGGGGTCAATTTTTAGGAAAAACAATTTCTCAGTACTGGCTCAGTATCGTTCTGTATCTGCTCATCCATCCAGCACAGATTCATGAGTTTGTGTCAAATAACTATACACAAATGCATATAGAGAAATCTCACTACATGTATACATGTAATAATCCCATCTGAAGATATAAATAGTGACAGTAGATACTTTAAAAAGGCCTCAGAGATTTTTCAAAGCGTCTTATCTCATAGGTATACTATAAACCATATGCCTTTTCCCTTCTTCTGTCTTATTATTAAGAATCACATTAATTTTGCACTTAAATTCCCCACCCAGAGCTGCATAGATTTATCCAGACTCTACAGCTACATAACGGACATGGCTGCCTAAATCCAACCCAAGTCCCACTGTGATATCCTAGTAAGAAAGCTGCTTTTCAAATTCTACTGTCAAGTATCATCTAGACTTGTACAAGCCTGGACACCTTTGATTTTTATGTTGAAACTTTACAGGTGCCAGAGCACTTGTGGCTTCCCCAATGACTATTTCTCATTTCCCAGGAGGCTAGAAAGGATGCAGCCACCTCCTCTTCATACAACTATTAAACTATTGCTTAAAAACATATATATGTGTGTATGTGGGCACATATCTACCATATGTATGAATTTTAAGACAGTGTGCAAGACTGCATAGAACTATTTAGCCTGAATTATACCTTAATTTGGAGGCTTCTTGATTCAAGATCCCCCTCTAAGGGTTGCTACATATAAAAAAATAAAAATCATTCAGATGTTAGAATGGGAATTGAAGTCTTTTTCTCATGTGCTTCAATGGTCACAGACTAGGACTACACAAAATGTCATAGCCATTGTCTTTCTTTGTCTTATTTACAGTGAATTGAAGGGAGTAGATTCAAGCCAAAATTGGGGTCATTCCCATGCCTACCCCCATCCCAATGCCCCACTGGAAATTATGCAAAGGCTTTTAATGAGAGAAGATCAAGCAATGCAGCAAATGACCAGAGGAAGTTATGACAAAACAATAAATTCAGATCAAGATTCAATATCTTTCTGTAAGGCAATCTTTAGCAAAAAAACCCCAATATATTTTAGGCAGATTCAAGTTAGCTGCATGAAAAACATAGGTGGCTACCTGAAAGAAGCAGAACTGACCCACACAGCCCCAGGAATATCTTTTGCTCTTAAGTTGTATGACCTTTAGCAGGTAGAATGTGTGTTTACCTAGATGCAGTCAAATCTGTTGTTTCTAAGATCACTTTCCATCTTTATTGCAAAACTCTTTCAAAACTCCAAATAACTAGATGAGTTTTTCTGGACTGTATCATGCAGATAATCAAACCAGATGACCTCATATGTCCCCTTTGGATTAAAATTTCATGCACTGGCTCTTACTTTTATCTGCCAAAGACTTTTTGTATGCTCTGAGGATTTTTCTAAAGATAGATGAAAGCTGAACTTCTGTAATCTAGCTGCTCCCTTTCAAATGGCATGGTCAACTTCTCCCTTCCGTGTGTGACATTGCAAATGGAAATACCATCTGATCAGAGAAAGGCATCTGAAAAAAGTGACACATTTCCAATATTCTCCCATTATTTTCAGCAGTTCATTTAAACTGGAGGTGCTTCTGCTTTAGCTATATATCCCCTCCTAATAGCAAGCAAACAGCTAAAACCTCTTCCCCCAACCTGACAGTATGCTCCTGCTTCCCCAGATATAAGATGACTATTTGACTGAAGCCAGTAGACTGTTGTCTACTATTAAGCTTATAGTCAAAGACAGATTGACACCAGCTTTGTCTCATGAAAGAGATTTTTACAGCTCCCTGGGAGCCAAGTCCATTACATATATTTCCCATTTGCACTAAAATTCATAGCCCTTGGAAGCGTTTGGATTCTGTTGTTGTCCTAAGCAGTTGGATCTGACTTGGAACAGTGGAAAAAGGATATGCTGGTGCTTTGGTGATGCAAATAAAAGCTCAAGAGTAAAAGAATCTTCTCCTCTTTTTCGTTTCTTTCTTAAACTATTCTCAAGCTTACACTACAATGCACATCTTACTTGAATACTATCTTATGTTATAATAAACAACTTGAGAAATGTTAGCAAATTCTATTCAAGGTATGCATAAATCTTCAGAAAAATTAGGAAAAAAAATTGCACAGAAGTAACTACTTTATTCATTTTGTCTACCAGTTACAGAAAGCAGCGAACAGGGAGGAGCCTGATAGAAACTTCAGTCTGCTAAATTCTACTTGCTGGGTTGCTTGAAAATAATGTAGTGCTCTCAAGACAAAGATTCTGATATACCAATATTAAGATGAGAAAAACAACAAAAAAGTAAAACACAAAAAGTTTTAAAAAGATTTCTCATTTCAACCAAGAGACCAAGGTGTTCAAAGTTCTGTTACCCAAGGTTGGTAACAATTTGCCTGATAGAAGCATATCCACACTCTGAACATATTTTCATGCTTCATCTTTTTTTCAGTCCACTTGCATTGTGATTAAAAATCAAATGTAATCTGATAAATAACTGGTTAAAATCTTGCCCTAAACAAGATCCAGCTGGATCTGAATTTTTTGTGCAGATACAATCTGTGTGGAACAATTTTCCTGTTTCCTGTTCTGTCAGTATATGTGCATAAGCAGATGCATAACTTTCTAGTTTGAGTTAGGGCTACAGAGACACCATAAATCCAGAACCTTTTGAATCTAAATGCTACAGTTTAAAGCATAGCTTTAGAAGCCAAAGTTGTAATATTTAACCTCAGGGGTTGTTGCCACATTAGCTTTCTTTATCTGAACAGAAACGCCTCAGCTTTATAAAAAGCTTCCAGCCTGTTCTGTGAAGATTTCTAACCCAATTTTGTAGCTCTAACATATCATAAGATTATACTCAACTCTGCAAGGCAGATGAGAGGAAACCTGTAGTCCTTTAAGACCTTGAATGACTGGGGATGAAGCAGGGTGTCCTGATAAAACTAAAGTATATCTTTTCTGGCTCCTAGAGGTACTCGAAAAACAAGGAAAAGACCTAACTAAATATTAGATAATTTCACATTAAATGCTTATCTAAAAATCAAACTGACATAATAGCCATTACAATCCATTTGTTTTCTTCTTGTGAAGACTAAGGTACTAATATAACCTAAACTAATATAACAATTTAAGAATGAACAAGTCGAGCTCCACATTACAATGCTGTGTTCCTTTAAATATGACTTTAAATAAACCAGTTCTAAACCAGCATATACTCCATACATAGAAAATCAGCTTCAGTCAGTTGCTGATCATGCTATATAACGTGCACATAGGTCAAGAAAAATAAAAGGTAACAAGTATAACAGTAAAAGAAAAATGACAGTGCTAGCAGGCAAATAACAGCGTCAGAAGTGTGATATGTACTTTACTGATGATGATAAGACAGAAAAACTCAGAAGCTGAGTGACCAGAACCATCAGAAATGGGGGAGCTTTTTGGTTGTGTTTCTAACATGATCTGTCTGCCAGGTACCCCTCCTGTCCCATGGCTTCCTGGGTCAGTGTTGCCCTTCTCTAGTTCTTGGACATCCCACATGAAAATACTCTCAGGTGAATGATAGAACACCCTGAACATCTCTCCCTCACAGTATTTCTGCATCTGTTGGGACTCTTGCAGTGAATTTAAAGATTCAGTTTCCAAGTACCTTCTAAATGAAGAAATGCAGCCTGCTTTTAGCCACACAAGTCAACTAGAAAAAAGCATACATTGTGCTACAAAAATTGTGTACCTTTTCAAATTATTCCTTATCAAATAATTAATAAATATTTTAATACTTAATTGCACATTTTTAAAAAATATAATTTAACAGGAAAGTTCCAGAAATTATAATGGTCTACCCTGCAGCAAGAATGTATTAATTTTCTTAGCAGGTATATCCCACTAATGGAATATTTTCACAGCATTACCATATCAGCATGTTAATACCATTTGCAGGATTCAATAAGAGTTAATGAGAACAATAATTATTTGAGAGTGAATCTTGCTTTGGGCTTTATTATTCCTTTCTTGTAATGTGGAGTTCTTTGTTGTGGGCTCTGTATAATGGTAAACTGACTACCTCACCAAATAATTGAATTTCTCTTATTACACACACACAATCCCCACAAAGATCACATGATACAATGCTTTTCTCCTCCTCGCTAAATCACTCAAACTTGTTGTGGGAATAAGTCAGAACTACTTTCAAGAACTCTACTGAAACTCAGCGCAATGTCCACAAATACTCGTAGATATTATTCACTTTCAAGGAGCTTCTTCTTTCAAGGGGCTTCTGATTTTTTGCCCCATTGACCACATATTCAAGCAGACTAAAGGCTAATAGAGTTAATTAGAAAAAATAATCCCATTAAGTCTTGAACTTAATAATAAACTGGTACAGCAGTAACATTTTGGTCGTTAAACTTATTTAATTAAATTTAATCAAGCTCTCACACTACTATGGCTACAGTAAACTAACTACTCACATTGCCTTGTCGCTCCTTCTATCCTTCACCAAGAGAAAGAATGAGAAAGAGATAAAAGAGGAGCATAATGAAAGAAAAAAAAAGGAGAGAAAAGAAATTTTATCAGAGGTAGACTGATTCAAAAAGTGGTTCAAAAGACCCTCATGTCAGAGCTGGGCCTCATGAAATCAGAGAATGGAATCTTTACAAGCAATAAAGAAATCTTAGGACAATTTCTCTAACCTCTCAAATGACCTGGGAGTTCTAAATCCTAATTCCTGTTATATGCTGCTTTGTCACTAACATGGCATTATTTGTGTTCAGGGCATCTTCACACTCCTTGTGGCAAACAAATAATTTAACATTAAATCAGTGAAGAAATTAAAAAAATAATACTGTTTGGACAGGTGTATAAAATATGACCCAGCTGCTTTTTTTTAAGGCTTTCCTTGCTGTGCGTTTGAAATGGGCCTAATTTTACCTTTTAAAAATCTGCAACACACCAAGTTATGAATTGTAGTTAAAAGTGTAAAAGTCTGTCCTTTTGAAATAAAAAGTTGTTTAAAAGTATCATTAAGTCAGTATCCACTTTTGCTGAAACTGTGTGGATTCCCTAATGACACTACATTTAAAGGCAGAGAGCATATGTATCACAGTGCAGAGTTATGACTTTCAATTTTAGTAGCATTTCCACTTGTCAGGGTCCACAAACATATGCGGGGGACCTGATAGTCCGTTTTAAGGATCTCAGAGCACAAAAGACACAGCGGGGGACAACTCAGTTTACTTAACCAAAAAGGCACTTTATTTGGTGCCAACAAATGCGATAGTAGGGAGAGAAATAAAGAATAGTAAGAAAGATAGAAAAGAGGGGAAGGGGATTATAGCTACCAACGTGGAGGGACAAGTCCTCGAGACGTAGAGATGCCTATAGACACAAACGTCTCCAGTGGGGTGGTCACAAAAGTGAGCAGGGGGGTCTCCAGGGTTTTATAGGTTTGTCACGGCGGGAACCAAGGCGAGGGGCACAGAGCCAAAGTGGGAACCACCTGTGTCAGGGTTGTGTGCTCAGGAACAAGGTGCAAACCGTACCTCCAGTACGGACAGACCAGTTCGAATATGCAGGCCCAGCTCAGTCCACTGTGACCAGTTCCATTGTTCTTGCACCCCGTTCCCATGGGAATGCATACCAGTCCTCCGAGACTTGGTAAACCTTCCACCTCAAACCAGGCCAGGGGTTCCCTTCAGAGTCTGGGGTCTCAGTCCTCAATCTTGGAGACAGTTGTGAGGCATATCACATCCTTGGACAGCCTCTGACACCACTGAACTAAATAGACAAAGAAAACTCAGTATGTTTGTAATTTCACCTCTACACTGCCAGGAAGAAAACACAGACTTCATTTCCTTCCAGGGTTATTTCTTTACATAAAAAAAGATTATTTGCTAACACTAGTTATACAGTCTGAGCCTTCCCCTTTCCAACCAGGAGCTGGCAGGGATGCTGCCAGCACCAGCAGCACCAATATAGTTTTCCACAAAAACAAGCTGCTTCACAGGAGAGTGACAGTTCAACTAAATTCAAGTGTCTGCTTTACACATTTTCCATAAAAAAAAACAACTGGGAAATAATTTTTTTTTATAATTTAGGCATGTCACTGCAGTGTTTCACAGCAGTTACAGACAAATTACCCTATGCTGTCAGTCTTCTAAGGAAAGACAATGATGTCTTCTGGAACATGTAAATTGGGGGGCGTAAATGATACAGCTAAATGGAGTCATTAGGCATGAAAATAAGAATCTTCTGAGATACCATAACAGCAATACCAAATACAAATACTAAAGAGCAATACTAAAATACAAAGGTTTGATTTTTCACTGGAAGTTCAGACGTTTCCAAGGAGAGAAAACCCCAACTTCAATCATCAAGTTCAAATCATCAAGATTTATAACATTTAGAATGGATCCCATCAGATCTTAGTGCAAGACGCTCCACTAGAATTTTCACCTTTCCTAAGTGTCTTAAGGATCACTGTAGATGTGTCTCAAAGGCATTCTAGTAAAACATTCATTCAGTCCTCAGATTTTTTTTGTTGTGATTCATTTGAAGTCCATAAATACTACAGCTTCTGCTACATCAAACTTCACTGAACGACTTTGATGTTTCTAAAGTTTTCCAATAGCAAATTCTTAATATAACATAAAGATGTGGCTCCAATTTCTATCAGAAGCTTGATATTTTTTCTCAATTCAAAGATATTAAGAAATACTCAACCCTAAATAAAAATTAGTGAATTCTATTTCACTTAGCGATTAAGAAAGTTTTTAAATTGGGAGAATTAAAACTCTAAAGTCAATTAAATTGACTCTTCCTTTTAGACTGAAAAAGTGGTAATAACATTTTGTTGGCTGCTAGGTATCATTGCCAAAAATGTCAGAGAGGTGCAGATTCAAAGGCTATCACCCTAATGAAAATAACTTGACTGAGTGACTGAAAGCCTTGTCATTCTAGTGAAAAAGCAAATAAAGGCTATAATTTTCGTAACTAGTAAATCAAATCTATGCAAAAAAAGGGGATAAAGACTTTTGTTGTTAATATTCTTTACCCCTTGAAAAAGTCAGAACCATTAACAGACAACGACTAATCCAAACATTTCAACTACCTGTAGAAAACTGCATCATGACAGAACAATCTGGAATCTCTATATAAATGTCATCAGATTTAATGAAGCTCGCTAGTTCCTCTCATAACAAAAAGAGAAAACCTGCATTACAAGTAAAAAGTCTTGGTTTCAAACTGATGAACACCCTGTTCTACTACAGAACCAAGTGTAAGTCTTTTCCTGATGGAGGAGGTACAACTGACACCGAAGAAGGCTTCAGGCACCAACACCTTGTTATCTAGATGTCTCTCATACCTTTTCTATGTAGCTTCCCATGGGCAGCTCTGGCTCTTTCTCTCCTTCTGCTCTCTTCCTTCTGCAGTTCCAGCTTGCTTCCTCCTGTCCCTAGAATGACCACCTAACCTTGTCTGTCCCTCACACGACTTCGTGTTCCTTCCTCCTCACAGCAGGGCCAGCAGGCTCCATCTCACTCTCTACCAACTAACTCACTCTATTGTCACACCCATAGTTGTGGGGGCAAGGCTGTTCCCGCTCTTGGATAATTAACACAGTTGCAATATATCAGGGACAAGATGGCCTTCAGCACTATCTCTATCTGTCTTCCCACATTTTCCTAACTGAAGTCAGCTTTTATATTAGATACTTACGTGAATGACGTGTTTCCACTTTTCCTTTCTCTTTAGGGTACCAGCATGACTTAAATGAGAAAAAACAATGGAGAATCACCAAAGTGCTACTTGAAATCAACATATAGATTGAACCAAAATGTCACACTTATACATATTTATAAGATAGGATTTCCCATTATATGTTCAGCATTGAATGGTGCATGTTATTCTTATTAATGTTTCATAAACATTTGTACAGAAAACAATATGCTTTATTTTTCTTCTAAGTATTAAGTAGAATTATAGCAGCATCTGCTTTCAACAGTTGAGTGCACAAGCTATTCATGCCCTGTCGTAAATTCCATGATGCATTAAGATGCCATTAAATGTACCTTCTGTGGTTCTCTGCTCATTTACATACCTTGTAAATCATCACGTAAAAATCAAGTGAACTAGGGAGTAACCACCTGCACTTTTCCCTTCTGCCACAGAATCCAATGCCATCCACATCTTCCTCCATCATGATCATCACTATTAAACACCAAGTCAATTGTGTCAATGATAAGAAACTTAATTGTTTAAGGCAATTTGAGCTATGTTTTATTAACAAGTCCATTTTGTATAAAAATTTTTGAAAGCCAAGCAGTTTAGGCAAGCCAGAACATATAAGCAGAGTTGGTGAGCCCTTTCTCTTCAAGCATCCTCAACTGGGAGTGTTGCATAAAATAAATAAACAAACAAAAAATAAAAAAACCTCGAGGAACGAAAATAAATTTTAAAAAACCCAGTCTCTTAATGGTCTTTCCTCCTCACACACTGTCTTTAGCAAGTTTCCTATACAGCCTCTGTACTTGAGCAAAATAGTGAAGAAGAATATCTCAGCTTTTGCAGAACTAGAACATACTGGAGAAGAACACCTCCTTTTTTATTATTATTCCTATATTATTAGTGTTCTATGTACTGTTTTTTCACTGTAGGTACTGATTTAACTCCTCTAAGCCAGTTTTTAAGGAGATACCTGGAAAAGGTTTAGTTTTATGAAAACCAAGCAGCTCCCTGCGTTGGCTGGCAAGATAGTTTTGTCAGTGTTGCAGCTGTAGCTCCACTGACTGCAGACTCTGTCTCTCTCACCACTCTGGTGATTCAGCCTCTAATGGTCAGGAGCTTGGAAACAGGCATCTGCACCTGGGTACCAGAGCTGGCAAAGTAATGCCGTGCTGGCAGAGTACCCCCTATGCTTCATTGTTTCCCCTCCAACTTTTAAACATCTCAGTCCCTGTAAATTAGTCAGATCAGCTTTCTCTGAATTTAACAATTACTTCTATGCATTTCTTTTGAGCTTTCCTCTTTCTAAGAAGCCAGACAAAAATGTTTACCCTCTAGAAACGTTGCCCAATATCTCTATTGTGTCAGAGTGCCCTTGAAAGGGGAGAAACCTCATGAACTGCAAGGCCTGAAGTCAACAACAAAGGAAGGTTGGAGAGGAGCTCTGAAGGGAGGGAGGAAGGGAAGGAGACGGAGTGGCAAACACTACTGAGTGCACATATGCATCCAAGGTGAACTGCAAGACTGCCAGAGGTAACTAATTTATTTCATTTTGAGTCTGTCAACTTCCACTGGAAAAAAAAAAATTAAAACTTAAGAAAATGAAATAATCCTTGGTTTTTAATGTCGGGCTTTCACCTAGCACACACAACTCCCTAGCTATGAGAATGCAGCCCATGGGACTTCTTAGCATCCTTTTCAAAGCAGCAGCTTCTGAAAGTAATCAGATCACAGGGGTTTTTTTCCTCAGAAGGAGAATAAAAAAGGGGAGGAGGGAAGCTAATAAATAATATGAAGTTTCTTGCATTTAGTGACAAACGTTATGAAAGAAAGCACAGGCCTTTGTAACTGATGCTTTCTCCTTGCCTGTCATCTGTGTTTATACCGCATCTATCAGTCGTTGCAACCCTCAGTCCTTGAACTCCTTCTGCAAGCAATAAAGAGAAGCATCTACCATGTGCTTCATTACCAAACACCAAGACTCTTCTCTTTCTTTAGCTGTCCAAGAAATAGTGGGGGAGCGGGAATTGTCTTCTGACAATTAGAGGAAACATATGTCAAATTTGGGGTGATAGGTCTGCTACAAACTTACGGGTACAGAGAAGACACCTCACAGATGAAATAGGAACAGTTCTGCAAATTGAGCACACCAATGTCTGATAATTTTTGGTGGAGAGCCCCTTTCAAGCCAGCTCTTCACACAGGACGAGGTCATGTTTGAGTGGATCGGGCACTCTGAAAAGGCCAGGTAGACAATGGAAACCCCACTTTTACAGGTATGTCTTGGCATATCAGTCTTTTTTAGATGACAATTTTTCAGTTATTTTAGTAAAACATTTTTGAGGGAAACTTTGTCACACTAAAACAGTGGGATCACAGGTAGCAGTGACACTGACCCAAGCACAGGTAGCAGTGACCCAAGCCAACGGCTTTGGGTGCCACCACAGTCACAACAGGAACAACTGCTATTCCCTCTGAGCTGCCACATCATTCTGGGTGGACAAGTTGGATGGAGAAGCTTATTCTCCCATAGATTATTCCGGGTCACTCTCTCCATGAAGGAAAACCCTACACTGGCCAGCTGGCTGCCTCTGTGCTGCTCCTCACCCTCATTGCCCACAGACTTACCATCTAGAAACAGAGGCCATAGTACTGCTGAGAACATAGCTTTGGAAAAGCTGTTATAAATACTTAAACCCTTTCCACATCTTATTCCATTTTTACCAACCTCTCTAAACAGCTTACAGATCAGCCAGCACTGCCAAAGCTTTCCTGCTATTTTGTCAGTGATTGCTGCTGCTGACCTTTATTTTCTCATTTAGAAAAGTATCGACCGTTGACCCCCTTGCTTTTTAACTCTTCAACCAGTGTTTGCATTAGAAGAAACTCTTTGTGATGCTGAGTGAAAGAAGAGTCCTGAAGGCACTGAAAAATTGGATCACACATTTTTTATTTAAAGACTATGGTCAATTCAGCCCATCCTATCAGGACAGCATCTCCATGCACTTGACGTTTCAGGCTCTTACTGTAGTCACACAGCTCAGAATGGTTAAAAAAAAGTTTGCATCCTAATTTAAATTCCAAGAACTAGCCTGTCTCCATTGAGAAAGTCTTCAGTTTTGGTTTGGTGGGTTTTGTTTGCTTGGTGGTTTTTGTTTGGTTGGTTTGGTTTTTTGGTTTTGTTGGGTTTTTTTGTTTGTTTTGTTTGTTTGGTTGGTTGGGTTTTTTTGTTCTATGGAGCAATTCTCCCTTTCTAATGCTGTAAGCATCTCCGAATATTCATTCATAAGAAGATTAACAATAATCTCAGTATCAGTCAGACTAGATGTTTTTAGTCCTAGCTGAAAAGATACACCCTTGCTGGTGCTTATACCCGCTGAGTTCAGTCCTTTTCGGTCAAAGGCTTCAGAGACACAGCAATCTGCCTGTGTGGCTTCATTTCCAGCAAACTGATCCCAGAAATTATCACATTACATTTCCAGCTCTCTAAGAAAACCTGCCAATGTGCATGAATAATTTTAAAATCAAAAAACAATGCTGGAGTCATCTTTTTTTTCTACTCATAATTCATTCAGCAGAGTCTGACCATGGTCCATGACTCACGCTCCCACAAACTACCACTGCATGAAGAAGTGATGATTCCTCTAAGCAGCTGGAAAATGTAACTGAATGAAGAAGCTCAGCCTAGTATTTAACATCTAAAAATCTACAATTTCATAAATGCAAATTTATATATATATATCTACATATATAAATTGTGTTTCTCTTGGTTTTTCTAACTTCAGGGATGCTTTTTGGTACTGAATGGTTAATCTGGCCTACATGGGTAATTGAAAATATGATTTTTCTTTATTTCCTGGGGTTTTTTTTTCCTCCAAGAACACTAATACATGTTTTGCAACAGGCATACTATATCACTAAGAGAGAAATTGTCATCACCTTTTTTTTTTCCTAGACAAAGAAGCCAAGAAAAATTACCCTTAGGAGGACTGAAACAAACTAGTTCAAACTTGAAATCAAACCAAAATTTTTAACTAAACCAAAACTTAATTTCATGTATATTCTTCTCAGGTGGATTTTGAGTAAAAAGAATTCCATTGCTTTTGTATTTTTAAAGTCTTTTCCTACTCCCAGTCAGCTTGATTCTCATAATTGGAAAGGGAAAAAAACTCCCAGAAAACAAAGACATTCTGTGTGCTTGTAAAGTTATATTCTGGAGGGAAATGGAACTTTCTCATGAACATTTTCACTTCTTCAAAAGGAATAATGTTTTGTTAAAGAAAAAAAAAGGCAGACAAGTGTTATAAAAGGTACTTTAAGCATATATCAGTCATGTTTATGACTCTGAAATGTGTGCTATTTCAGTGCTTCCTGCTCTGTTACATTATTCAGCTGCCAACTGTCCTGTATATCATATCCTTTACAGACATTTAACACAAAGTAGACTTCATTCTAGCATGGAATATTCCTTTTTCACTTCCATACTCACATATCATCTCTATTTCTTCCCAGTTCATGCAGATATTTGACTAATGCAAGTTACTACAACGTTCAAGAGAGGAGCTTTATGTAGCTACTAATTTACTTTGTCCATCACTGGATTCACTCAATACCACGGTTTTGTTACACGTTCCCCATGGGAAGTCCCCACTAGACATTATGTAAAATCAGTAGATATTCCGTATAATGTTTCTCTTCAATTTTTTCATGTTCTTATTTTTTAAAATTTTGTTTCCTTTCTTTCCCTCTATTCCTTTCAAGCCTCTTTCTACCATTTCCAGCTCTCTCTTTCATGGCATTTACAGTCCTCATGCCAACATGGCTTGACAGGACTGACATATGAACCCTGGGAGCTGCTGTCCACTTCTACAGGTAGCCAGAGCCAAGTAGAATGCTTTTTAAAAAATAAAAACAAATAAAATGTCTCTCTCAGCATCCTAGAGTGGTTTCCTGTTCCTCTGACATTTCCTTTTATGCCACCAGTCTGTAACCAAAATAAGAAAATATCCTTGTTACAGGATACGCAGCAATGCCCTGACCGTAAGTTAAGTTACAGAGAAGCTGTCCTAGGTTTGAGTAGACAAACACACTGCTTTTCATATCAGGCTTGCCTTTCTTATGGCATAAACACAGAGGGTCCAATCTGTCATTTTAATATGGAAAGCCATTGTGCTCAACACACTGACACACAAACACTTATGGTATAAATAAATGTTGTAGCTATATGCAGCTTTACTCTCAAAGCGAATGCATCTCTCAAGAGATTATATTCTCAAGTAGTGCACTATTGTGATATGAAATAAAATATCTATTATACATCTTGTATAATACTAGCATGATAGCATTCATTCCAAAAGTAACTAATTTTAAAATAACAACCACAACAATAATAATAATAATAATTTTCAAAGTGCTGGCTGCCATTCAAAATTCGCCTGAAATCACTCAAACTGCTTGTTTGAATAAACAAACTGCTTGTTTCTTCCCTCTGCCAAAAATACAAACCAGACAAACACATTTCTAACTGATGTGAAAATCTAAATGTTCTATTAAATAAATACTATTTGTTGCAGTATGGCTTATGCTAAACTATTCCCATACTATAACCTGACCTAAGCACTAATACCAGATTCTTACTGTGGTCTGGATATAAGTAACATTTATTGTTCCTCCAGAAATTCAAAGTGGATAAAATCTTGTTTCAAATTATACTTTTAATTGATTTCAAATATAATTCTTGAAAGTTAAAACAGTGTAAGCTGCCATTCTGCACCTGCCTCGAAACATTTTAGGAAAATTCTGTTGTTTAACCCTGTATTGCTGCCATATTAGGGAAATGTAATGAAAATAAACCTTGGAAAGTGCAGGAGAGCTAGCTTGGAAATAGTAAATGGACCAAGAAAAACTTCGTATATCATTCAATTAGAGTACAAAAGTTGGGTTGGTGGCTACTGAGATAGCAGGCAACCACAGTATAGTCTGGAATCTACCAGGAAAATGCCATTCCCTATACCTAGTCCTAAATTCTGTAGGCAGAAAAAAAAACCCACAGGAGAAATGAAAATCAGCTACAAAGCCTACTAGGAATGAATGCATCTGCTACTCTGAAATACATGTGTTTCTATTTTCCAAATCATATCTTTAACAGAGCTGGCTTCCGCCTCCTGACAGCAAATGGTTTCTTTATTCTAAATTGAGAAATGGTTTCTTTATTCTAAATTGAGAGGCAGTCTGTGTGAGAGAGAATGACATTTTACTGGAGCATCAAGTTTCTATAACTCTAATTAAATTTAGATCATCTCTATTATTTTCAGTCATAGCTGGCCAGATAGCCCCATGAGAAAGCTGTTAACGTACTAATGCCTTGGACACCAAGTTCACCATGGCTTCATATACTCACATGGAAATAACAAAGCTTCAATACATTATAAAATTCTATGTTAAATCAATTTTTTTCAAAAGGCCTATTTAGGATAATTCACCTGGATTAAGATCCCGCTTTTTAATCAATGGATTCTCAATTTCTATATACATGCAATTATTTATTCGAGTACTCATGTGTGCAATATTTACAGGTACAGCACTGCCAGTTTGATCCATTCAACCCAAATATTCCTGGAAGCACTCACATGCAGAAATGTGATCCACCAAACCCTGCTCAGCAGCCACCTGCTGTGAGAGACACAAGATCCATGAGATCAATCTTGCTCCTCTCTGTGCTTCTTCAAGAGATTCAAAGAGGTTTAAACATGGACTTTAAAAGTTCTGGTTTTTCTTCACAAACTTTTTAAAAATTATCTTTCATCTGGCTTTAGCAGTAACAGGAATAGTCCATGGGCAAGGGAACAACAGGTTGATGACCAAGGGTTATGTTTGTTTTGTGTGTAGATGTTCAGAGTTTTCCCAATTAAGTGTTGGCTTTAATTATGCCATCCATTCTCAGTTGGCAGACACTAGTAATTTATCAAGATATTTCAATAGATGATGTGTTCTGCAGGATATCATAGGCACACGTTCAGCTGGTGCAATTCGAAGACATTAATGATTTCAAAAATAATTTTACACACATTCAATATTGGAAATCCTTGGTTTTTAAAATGTGGAATCTAAGCTGCATCTTAGGTTTATTACATTACATAATCTTTCCTGTTTCAATTTGGAGGAATCTGAAAACCAAAAAAACCACCACCTACATACTACAGGTTGAGTGAAATTTAGTATTTTCCAATATTTGCTGAAAGTCTACCTACCAAAAGGCCACCTAGTTTACAAGGAAAAAATCAAGGTACCCCGGTCACAATAAGAGTTTGTGAGTAATTATATAGGTTATTCCCTAATGCAAACAGAAGAAAAAAGTGCTCCCTTGACTGTGTATTCAGACAGAGCAATTAAGAATATAATGGTACATCCCAAACAAAACAGAAATAATGCATTTTTTTTCAGATTCTCACGCTCCAGAGTCCTGACTCTCCATTACTCACATTCCGGTTGAAGTCTGTAACAGCTCTGGAAATGGATTTCATTAATGTGATCTTCGTTATTTCACT
Organism: Cyanoderma ruficeps; assembly: GCA_008694505.1. Lineage (NCBI taxonomy): Eukaryota > Metazoa > Chordata > Aves > Passeriformes > Timaliidae > Cyanoderma > Cyanoderma ruficeps. The sequence continues at coordinate 105,960 of VZDJ01000173.1, forward strand.
TCTCCTTCTAAGTCCTCCCTGCTCATTACCTCTGAGAGCCAGGGCTTGTTAATGGCCCAGCAGTCATATGGTAGATCAATAACCTAATAAGGGCAAATCTTTAAGTGCAGGGACAGAATAGAGAAAGAAGGAGAAAAGCATTTCAAAATTTGCATTTGTTCCTCCCCTGCTAACAGATGTGAATCAAATTCTAGCAATGTGTACAGGCAGATCTGGATCAGGTCCTAAAGCCTACACAAAAATCCAGTTGGATTAGATGATTATTTCAGTTCTAAATCCTGGTGTTCATTCTAACCCTGCTCAGCAGCTGGCAGCAATCCTGGTGGCTTCTAAGGCTGGATAAATTCAAGCTCCCATAAAAATCTGGTTTAAGGCCATGATCAATAATGAAGTGTTGTATACTACAGGACACTTGTTTAGTACCAACTGTTTTCACAAAGAATCCTTTCTGCTGAGGAACTTGGATGAAAGGTCTTTCTTTTTTTATCATTTCAGTGGGAATTAGATGTGCCAAGTGATCTGACAGCCTGCATCACAGTGTCTGCTACGCTGCATGATAATAATACTACAGATACGATGATAATGGTCCACAACAGTGTACATTAGCATATTTTTTGATCTGATAGGCATCCAACAAGCAGTTATCAGTCAGGAAAATGGTGCAGGGTTAAATCCTTAAATATCTCCTAGGTCAAGAATCTCTGTCTTTCCTACAATGCAGAATACTTTGATTGCATGCAACCAGCCTCGTGAAGATGACTGCAACTGTAGCACATTTATGGTATTTTTCACCTCCCAGAATTAGACCATGTTAGTGTGATTTGGGCACATTTGTTATATTTGTTGTCCTTTTCAGCCACAAAAATCAGAAGCCATATCAGAAGAAACCCCATGAGCCTCTGAGTAAATGCAGGGATCTCTCCTGCAGCAGCCAGCTTTAATGAGGTATTGCAACACCAGCCTGTGTATTTCAAAAGCAAAAAATCCAGCAGCTCTCTGAAAAACAACACCCTCATCCCATTCTCAGCAGTGCTACAGCCTGACATGTATCATCTAGCTTTTAAGTTTTTCTGGAAGGACACCATTTGACCTAGCCCACTGGAGGTAAATCATTATATGATTTAATAGGCACAAGTGCTTGTTAAAAGCTTTGCTGGATCAGCCACTTTTACATCCACGGCCAACACATCCTGTGCTATTCTAAATATTCATTTTTCCACGTATTGCTTACTGCAAGTTCCCTGTTGTTTTTGACTTAATTACCTTTCTGTGAGCATCACGCAGTTTTAAAAAGAGAAAAAGACATTTGACTTAGATCACTCCTCTGGTGTGGGATTTTTCCCCATCACAGGGTTTACTACAGCTTTGCTGTATCCAGCACCCAGGGTGGTGGGTTTCTCATTGGCCCCTGCACACAGAGGCTGCCCCTGTCAAAGGGAACTTTTCTCCCTTAATCCACATCATTCTATCCTCTTCAGCTTCCTCTTGTGAACTTCTCTGTGAACACTTACAGATTCACCTAAGGGCAGTAGCTCACACTCTGCCTAAGTGATTTTTTTTTCTTCCAACAGATCTAGATTTTCATGGGATTGCTAAAGTCAGCTTCGTTTTAATCAGGAATAATAACCGTCTAATAATATTGGTTAAAATATGCATTTGCTGACTCTTTCAAGCCATTTATAATTAGAAATATTTCTGCTTTTAACATACATAGCATTTTTTATTATTCCCTTATTTCTGGAGGAAATGTGCATTAATTAATAATTTTAAAATAAAATCAAGATTTCTCTACTATAAAGAACTGCAAAGAACTCTTGGGTTTTTGTTTCCGAAATATGTTTTTAGTATTGATATTGTATTAATTTTCCTGGCTTGGTGGCAGTTGGATGCATGTCGACAATAAAAATGCATTCTGTTTTTAATATCCACATAATTCTGCACTTTATTATGAATTTATTACTCATTAATGAACCCAAGTATATACAGTAAATAAAGCATTTCATAAAATAAGACAAAACCTAATTGCACAGAAAAAGAAGTAGTAACTTAAGACAATAAGAAATCATTCAAATTAAACTAATTCTACAAATGATTTTAAAGAATACTTAACGAATACCTCAGGGTTGTTTTTCACTGTTTCCATTCAAAGAAATTACATGACACAGAACAGAGTAACATTGCAATGAATGAGCACCTCTGTGGTTTGGGACAAAGAAACTGACTTCATGTTTTGTTTTGAAGTGCCTTCAGAAATCTACTTGTTAAAATTCATATTCTCTGCAATTCCCAGTGAGAATGGTTAATGTCCCATATCAATTTCAGGCATTAAAAAAAAAAAGATACACAAAAGAAGAACTTAATTTACTTTTCTTTATTCCTCTAACTTCAAATCAGTGCCGAATAGTTGCACATTACCTGGATTAAACCATTTAAAAATAGTATTGGGGTTTTTGTTGGACTGCTATGGAGATTTCCAAGACTCACATTCCACTAAGCACTTAACATCTCTCATCCACAAAACTGGAATGTTAAAAATTGAAATAAATACTGAAATCTGGAATGAGCAAAGACTGTAAATTGGCAAGCTGAATTTTTATATGAAACAGAGAAGGTCATTTATTATCTCTCTGCCACAGATGACCTGTCTACAAAAAATACCTCAGCACAGCTCTGCAAGGCTTTCCATTTTATAAGCCTTTTCAAGGTCCCTAAGTATACACTGATAAGGAAAACTTCACGTCTAACTCTGAGAAGACAGCCTCTAAACATACTAAGCAATAACAGAGCAATTGTGAATGCTGCTATGTTTCTTAATAAAGAAAATTTTCTTCAAAATGTGACTGTTTATGATTTATCACTCATCTTTAGAAACCACTTATGTGTCCAGAAATTCAATTTAAGAAGCAATTCTTTAAAAGGCAGCCATGGGAGCAGCAAGGGGGCTTTAAACTGACAAAACATCTATTTTCTTGGAAGTCATTACAGTTAGATATTTATCTGCCTTTCACAAGTCTGACAATTTCTTTTGTTATTACCCATCAAGAATTGTTCAGATACAATGTTTTTTTAAAAACTGGATTATAGGAGTGGGTGGGGAATTGAAGAATGGAGTCTGTCCTGTTGGCTCAGGAGCAAAGTGCCATGGGCTGGCTGGCAGAGTCTAGCATTGAGGAAAGTAGTGGTTGAAGTTAAAGGGAGCAAAATCAGCTTATGCAAGACTCCTCTGTAGCTGTGTTCCTTTTGGGAAAGCAGGCCATTTAAAAAGCTGGAGAATTCACAGCAGTGACACAGATGGCCAAAGGAATTGAAAATTTTTCCAAAATTTTATGCAGAATTAAGGAGCGATTAGTGCTTACCTTAAGTCACCTTTTGCCCTTTTAAATCTGGCGCTTAGCTCAAGTTAAGCATATTTAAATTGCCACCTCCCAAAACTCCTCCTCAAAAGTATTCTAATAACTCTCAGGATAACCTCTGATGGTACACACTACGGTAGAAAATGTACAATTCACCATTGACCTGCAGGCACACAAACAGAAGCAGCATGGGAGAAAAATTTAAAAAATAATTAGGTTTGCATTCTCTTCTCTCATCTTTGCTCTCATTGAATGAAAACGTGAAGAAAAAGGCTTCATCCTGATCTACTACTAATACCTTTATCCCTCCAGAGATGTCATCTGAAAGCTCTTTAATAACAGAACTGTGTTTTCCAAAATTGCTGTTTCTTTACAAACAAAACACCTAAATATCAGTTGTTTGTGGGTTTTTTAATATATTCTTCTTAGTGCAAAAAAGCCCCAAATGAAAATATCCAAACAAGCAAAAATAAACAAGTAACTAAAACTCAAATCAAATACTCCACTAAATACACTAAAAGCTTAATTGGGGAGAGAAAGGGGATGGAAATAGATGATGAAATAAGAAGGGAAAGGAAAATATGAGAGATGGATTAACTTTCAGAAACCAAGCTGATTAAAACTCTGGACAAAACACTGTATTTAGAATTTGCTATGTTTGCCCTTATTCAGGGGCAGCAGAGTTATGCCTGCATTTCAAGAAGCTTCAGAAGATCATTTTGTTTAATAAGCTCAAAGATCTGAGAAAAACATTTGCTGGTGAAAATACCAGAGGAGCTTGACTTTCAAAGTGATTCAAACACAGCTTTTTACTACAAAGTGTCTTTTCAATTAGGATTCTAGGAATCAGAGGATAAGATGTAAGGTAATGAGGGCAGGCATGACACGGCAGCCTTAGGGCTCCATGGGATTTTTCCTTCAACATTTGATTCAGCCCCTTGGAGAAACCTGCAGTGAATCTGATAGCTTCCTTCTCTTTCCCCATGCCTCAGCTTTCAGGTCTTGAGTGCTCTGTCGTATTTTGCATCTATTGTGCACACTCCAGCACAATTATAAACCTTTTGTTTCCAGGAGTTCTCAATGTTATTATTTAACAAAGTAAAACAACTTTAATAACATGAAGCCAGGCCTGTTTTCTAGTCACTAGGAGATTAAATGAGGAAGGGAGAGATCATCTGAAAGTCTGTGTGTTGGAAACATCAAGTAATGACCTTTATTACTAATGACCTAGGCCCTCCAGCAATGAACCTAGACAACACTGATTAAGAGAGAAGCCTGCTGCTTTTTACAGGCATATAAAATAAAAGGAGTCTTTGTGTTAATAGAAAAGAGTATGACACAGAAGGAAATGTAAAAATGAATGAGCTATAAAAAGAAGGGATTTTTTCCTCTTCTGTGGAAGACAATAAGAAATTAATCTAGAGATATAAAAGCTTGAATCATAGTTTCATACACCATTGCAGAAGCAGATCTTTACAAGCTAATGTTAAGTAAATCCTTTGATGCAGAGTTGCAGAAAATAGACAGAAACTTTTTTCCAGGTGTGGTATAGAAAAGCAACTTATTTTTAAAAAAACAGTATCAATTGTCTCTCTTAGAATGAATAACTCATCTTAAGGGCATTTTTGCATCGTATGCCCATTAAATTAAAAAAAAAGTAACTGAAATCTTGTATATTTCTACTTACAGTGTAGCTAAACCTTCCAAGAGGCTCATCTTGCTTTTTTTTTAATGTGAATACCAAGTCCTTAGACTGGAAGAAAGTTGTGAATAGTGACAGGACATGACTGATTGTTGCACGACAACTGTTCTGGGAATATATCTTCAATGGAAAATGCTTCCATCTAACCTATGCCATTCCCAGCTCCACACTACAGGAGGACTAATAACACATTAATCTTTTTATTATTAAACAGTTACAGCTCAATGCCATGCCATCATTAAGAGCCTGAGCAGTCATGTTCACCTTTATGACAGGCACTAGATGCAACAAGGAAAGAATGTTACAAAAAAACCCCTCCAAACAAACAAAAAAACAACCACAAACAAACATACCAACCAACCCAGAAAAACACCTACCCAAAACAAACTATGGAAAAAGAAAAAGATGACAGAAGAAAATAAAGGCTGCAAACAACAGGGAAACCCCAGAAAGATAAAATGGATAACAAGTGACAGCTAACATCAGGAGGCAGGAGTACTTACTAATCCAAGACAATTTGGGGTTTACTGGCCTTTAAGGAAGAACACAAACTCCCCTGCAGTTTCATCTGACCACTTCTAATGCTATGGCTACATAAAACTTGGTAGAGCCCAGGTGATGGTAAATTATGAAAACCTTCTTCTTTTTTATTTGCAATGAAATCAAAATATTTGGTGTTTTGTTAGGCAAAGAGGGGATCCCCACTCTTACCACAAGCAAAGGGATTTCAGCTTGGAAGTTCAGCTTGAATTATTGCAAGCCAGCTTGGTTCTACAGCTAGTCTGACAGCTTTCATGAATAACTATTTTTCTCTCTAAAACTGCCACTCATGAAAGCTGAATGAGTTCATGAGTGTGGGATGTCTTGCATTATATACTATGCTTGGCTTGAAACATTCATTTTTAAGTTTTCTTTCTATTTAACACAAATTTTTACTTGGATACTTAAGCTTTCTATAGTCTATAAAAAGTTGATAACTTGAAAAAAAAATCACTTCCATTTCAAAAATAATAATTTTAAATGCATCTATCCAGAATAATTTATTTAGACTGCTGCTCCAAAACTTTCAGCACTTGCTAGCTTTCCTATCCATTATGCCACAGCCTTCAGAATAGCATGTAGAGCAGCCAAGTGTCAGCCTGAGTGCAGAGCTCTGATAAAAGGGGCCAAGAAATCTCAAGGCACTCACAGCTGTGGTGGCAGAAAACATGAAATGCCAAAGGGAGAAATGAATTCAAGTACAAAGTCACTGCAAGTTTAAACTCTCAAGAGAGAATACAATGTAATGGGAGCAGAGCAAGTTGTCTGCTGAAATACTCAGCCTTTCCTTGTCAGACTGCTATTCTGAACAAGCACCACCCAGGTTAGAAAACAGTGTTATCACTCAGCTCTTACTACCATCCTAAGCACAGCTGTGACTGAATTTCCTGTATGTGATCATGTTTTCTCAAACGCGGTGATGCTACTTGACAGATGGGCAATGTATCTGCCTTCTGGCCAAGGTAAACCGGTAGTTTACAGACTCCCGCAAGTTTTCTTTCCATTAGAGAGTCAATCCAGTCTCCCACACAGCTGTAAATATCCTACTCCCTTCAATGACCTCTTGATAATGCACGAACACCTGCTGAGATCAATGGTGACCCAAACTCAGGCTGCCTGCTTCAGCTGGGTCTGCAGGACAGGGCTTGGGGTTCCTCGTTCCCTCTCCTGATACCCTACTCATCTTCAAAGGTATTCACAGTGGGATTCCAAAGGCTTCTACTGAATATCCAGGGCAGACAACTTCTTCAAAATACAATTTCTTGCAAAAATGAAAACAAAATAGAAGTTTAAGAAGTATCCAACTTACTGGACTAATGTAGCATGAGAAGGGATACTCCAGACTGTCTGGACAACTTCCTGCCAATCTAATTTTTGGGGTCAGGCTAGTTTGTTTTTCATCTGGGATAATTCTAACAAATAGGGAAAATAACTTAAAAAGAAAAAAAAAATAGAGATCTTAAACAATTTGTTTCCATTGAAAAAAAATATTTGAACTGATGGCCAATTGAAATCAACATTATTTGCTGATAATCACTAGTACTTACAGTTGTAAAAGTCTAATTACACCGTTATTTTAAAGGATTGTTTTTCAAACTATTAAGACAGACTGATGCACAAGAACCAAAAATTTGACTGTAAAAGCCTTTCTTTTAAGCATTGACATGCAACTCTGCATTAAAAAGAAGAAATTCCTAGAGCAATAAAATATTATAACTAAATTTAAATAAGGCTTCTACTCAGCTTTTAGCTGTGCCCACAAAATGCTGGGACAGCACAGATTTTCTTTATTTTGCAGCTGCAAGTTCAATGTATGCCCGAGTTGTATTGATGTCTATCTCTCCAAAAGCATTAGGACTGGGAACAATTCTATTTTTTCTACACATTAAGAAACTAGAAGTATGCATGGCTGTATACACAGATGTATTTGTAACTGAAAAATGGAGAAAAACAAACATATGGCAAGAATCAAATAGATGAAACTCCTAAAAATCTTGCCTTCCATCTTAGATGGTTTTACTGCACTAAAGCAGTATTCTTGGACATGACAATTTCTAAAAAAAATGCAAGAGTTCCCGTACAGGGCAGCATCTTGGCTGGACTAATAACATTAGGTTAGGAACTCCTAATCTAACAACATTAGATTAGAAACTCCTACATCTTCCTCACAAAACAACCCCAAAACCAGGATGTGATTCAGTCTCCCCACACTTCTGCGCCACCACAGGTGTCTCTCCCAAGACACTTTGCTAATTAAAAAAAAAAAAAAAGATAATTCCTTTTTTTGTTGACAATGAATTTAAAAAGCACTACTGGAAGAGTAATATCGTCTAGAGTTTACTTCTGCTATTGTATCCTAATGAATATTTCTCATAAAACTGAAAGGGGCCTGTTGATGTCCTCTGGGATTAACTCTGTCCACTCTTTCTGAAAAGTTCACCATTTTTTTCCTTGCTTGCTGACTGCAGCAATGTTATTGGGTGCAGCTCTCATTAAATCATTTGAAATTTGATGGTGTGTGATGTACATGACTTAGGAAGAATTACTATATAGTCTTCTGTGCATTATACTGTAAGACTATTGCTGACTAGAAAATATCCTAACCTAACTAAACAACGTAACTAGAAGATATCTGTTAAGTTAATTAAAAGTAATTTTAGCCTAGTTTTTACTACAGGTAGGAGGGAAGCATGTTGCACAAAACCTGTTGCTTTAGAACTGTCATAACTCGACCGTGGTAACACTACTCAGATTATAGGTTATAACCAAAAGGCTGTAACACTGCAGCAGCACCCCTGCAAGATATGTCACAGGCCCACAGAAATTATGGTGCTTGTCCCAGGAAGTTTACAACCCAACTGTTAGAAATTCAACCCACACAGAGTAAGACAGCATGGGAAAACAGCTCATGGCAACAGAGACCACAGGATAACACCTACCTAGTCTCAATTTAACTGCATTGCAAATCCTACTCAATGGGCAAAGCTCTTCAAATGCTACTGCTAGTATAAATGAAATCCTGTCCTAGGGACAGCCTTCACAAGGAATGTTTTGTTGATTCTTGGCATTGCAGTACCTAAGCCTATTATTCATTTTGTTTTGTTTCTTGGAAACCCTGACAATTTTGCATAACTTATCGTAGCTGCCTGTATATCAGTACATAAGTACATGGTAAGAAAGAAAAAGTCTTTTTATAACTGAGAAAGCTATTTTTTCTTTGTTGTCTTTGTTACATTTCATAATCACTATCAAACCCCCAAATCAGTGGTATGCAGCTAGTATAGGTGCTGGCAGGATTTTTTTTCCCCCAATCAAATGGAAGGCTCACATTTCCTCTCTATAAAAGCACAAAGTTTATTATATGGGTGAAAACAATAGCAAAGGGTTCAGCAATTGTTAGAAAAGAATCATAATTTCATTCCTTTTGTAATAATCCAAGTAATCTCTTACTGACACCTATCATTTTCCCGTGCCTATCGCCTTTCTAAAGACAGTTTGGAAAATGCATTAAACTTGACCTGACAAACAGCTTCTGCAAACCTGCTCCAAGCACAAGCATTTGGTCACACATTGGCTCCCCAGCTGTGTTACCAGTTTTCCAGGGAGGCTACAACCTTCCTCAAATGGTAACACAGTATTTCACAACCCTTTCTCATCTTCATCTAGGCACCTGTGTGGTTTGGTGAGGAAGATGTTTTTTCTCTGCAGGGTCAGTGATGATAACCATCTACATGGCGAATCTTCTGCCTGTGCTGGAGCAGCAGGCAGGAGTCCCTGCCAGTTTCATAATGAGTGTGAAAGCACTAAGAGGCTTCCAGGACAGAAGTCCAGGTGGAGGCTGGCAGCACTGAGACAAGGTCATTTTGCAACAGAAAAAGCTTCCTAGTTGAAAAATTCTCTGTTTCCACACACCAAAACCCTATCCAAGGTGGGCAGTCTTCAAATCACACTAACTGAACCTGCTGTTTCTCTCCTGAGTACAGATTAGTAAGACTCTGCTCTGCCATATTATTCATTTATTTGGGAGATGTAACTGTGCCTAGGAAACAAGAACTACCGGATACTTTTTTTATAGACTGTACTGTGTGCTGTATACAATGCTGCATAAATCCTCCAAGGAAAACAGCAAAATAATTCATAAATTGATTTTTCTTTCTCAGCAAAGCCATATTAACCAGGAAGAATACACAGAAAGAGCAAAAACTGAAAATCCAGGAAGAATCAGAGCATGTAGTTGACAGGTTGTGCATTCTTACAGTGCAAATTATTCCAGGTTCAGACCTACTGAAATTTAAATAAATGCCACACTCCTTTCATTCAAGATCTTCAAGGATGCAAATAATTTTTATATAAAGTTATGGCTGTTGATGTCTGAACAGATCTATTTAGAAAAAATTCCTACCTCTGCTAGTTGAAATTCATATCATCTTCACCAATTCAGAGGCTACAGCTTAGGTTACATCCCTCCTTACTGGTATGGGAACTTGGCCCTGTGCCCTGCCTCAGTCGTGTCAGATTCTTAGTCAAGTCAACAAGAGCAGATGGAAGCAAAAGTATGATTTCTTGGGCAGAGGATTCAAAATTATTTGGATTCTCTTCTTTCAGCTGAAAACTTTCTTCTGTCCCTCTCATATGCCCATCAGGCATCTCACCAGACATTAACTTTCTGCAAACAATTTATCACTCCCTCGAGCTGCATCAGTGGATGGGAATTGCAAGGAAAAGCAGCACATGCTATTGTATTATTAACACCTCTTAGTCAAAGCCCCATAGAAACAACAAGTGTGACATCAACTACAAAAAGTTTGAGTTTGCTTTCAGTGGCAATTCAGGAACAGCCTGTCCTTAGGACTTCCAGTTTCTTTTGAGTGCTTCACACATTGTTATCCAAATGTCTTTTGAACTGCTTGTTAATTTTCCTCTGAAACATTTATCCTTTCATGAGATTGATAAGCCAAATGCTATCAGTAAAAGTCTGCTTTGCTTTTTTATTTTGCTCATTATAAAAATGAAAGGCAACATTTCTGATTTTTTAGACTTTTTTCACTTTTTATGCAAAGTAGTTAGTTTTCCATTACCAAAAATGCAAATATAAGTTGATTTTCTCTTTTCTGATGCTTTGCCACAAATATCTCTGAAAAAATAAACAATGTCATTACTTTCTAGTACAGTTCACTTCTTGTTCTTCAGAAAGAGCTGATCTATTTCTGTAGTCAATTTTGAATAACTGGCAGAGATGCTTCATCAGTCCACTTTCAATATCAGAATTTTCAGGGAGAATAGACCTAACACAACTATAGCCTCAGTACATTTTTATTAATAATATTGCCTCAGACTTCATTTGTATTAAACAGAAATGCTGCTTCCATTTAAATTCTGTCAAACAAATGAGGAAACAATGAATATTCATGTTTCTTTCAGCTAATGAACAATCCAAACATGGACTGCATCTCTGTGCCAAGCTCAAACACAGTGAATTACTAGGTGGTCGAAGAGAAATAAAGAATTGGAATGAGAGAAGGATGTTCTATTTATTTCATGCTCTGGATTTAAGGGCATCTATATCATAATATAGCCCATTAATAACAACATTACTGTTTTAGAATCTTGATTTTGCAGATTCCATGTCACAGATACTATATTCATATCATTCTCACTTCGAAGCACTAAATATTATTTTCCAGAGATGCAACAAGACAGCCCCAAACTTGCATATGAGAAGTGGCCAAGAGTCTTTAAATGTTTCAAACTATTTAAAGAAAGAAACAGAATGATTACATCTTAGAGGGACAAATAAAAAAAGCTGAAAATTAGCAGAACCCCCCCCCAAACAAACAAACCCCCAAAAACCCAGCTGGAAACAACTGAGCAATTTCCTGTTAAGAGACTTTGAAGTGAGACAAGATGAAAAATTCCTTAAAAAATGACTACACAATGATACATCCAGATTATGCCTTCATGTTAGAAGATGTCTTGGCAGTACATATCGACTAAAGCACAAGGCAGCTATCATTTACAATGAATATTGAATCTGAAGGTATAAAAAGCCACGGGCAAGGTGTTCTCAGGTATATGGAACGAGGATGCTGAACAATCTCCACTCTTCAGAAGTGAAGGAAAGCTGATTGTAGGAGACAATTGCTTCCATAGAAATCTCTCCCTCAGTTCTCCATACCTTTGTTTTTTCCCATTGCCTCACTCACTTAAATTTTTTCTTCTGCCCTTCAGCTCTTTGCCAGGTTAATTTTGTAACACCTTGTCTATGAAAAAAATTGCAGATAATTGCCCAGTCTTCATCATCACTTTCATATGTCTCCTTTTGTCTCCTCACCATACATATCTTCTCCCAGTACAAGGATCTGAAATGGGGCTGATTCAGTATTTCTCATCTCTCAAAGACATTTTCCCTCTTCTCTTTACTGCAGAACTAATATCTGGACTGATTTTACCCTGTAAGGGACTTCACCCAGCATCACGCAGACAAGGGAAACAGATTGAAGCATTCTAACTCATGCTTCTGTACTCTCTGTTATCACTTCATAGGTGGAATTTTGGTATCAGAAGTGATTAAGCTGCCCTCCTGTATGCCTATGTAATATGTAGTCAAAGCCAGAAAAGTGCAACAAGGTTGAATTATCTTAAATAGGAAAAAAAACCCCACAATTCTATCTTGCACCCTGCAATCCGAAACAAAAATATCAATGAAAATTTGGAGCTAGGAAATTATAATTTATATTTTAAACATGCTGTAAATCCCCAAAACACTATGTCAGCAGACTCCACCTTCACGTGGAAAAAACAAGGGAAAAAGAAATATTCTATAGTTCAATCACCAATGATATTGCTTTATTCTGCTATTCTACCATAGCTTTATTCTATTCTATACGTGCCATATTAGAGCATGCTTTAAATGAACAGGCAGCCATACAACAGCCCTGGTTTTCTATGGAAGCATTTTAGTATTAGCAATAAATACATTACACACTTTAAATGCAGAAATACTGCCAATGTGCAAAGAATTTGTCTCCATTATAAACACAGCCACCTGTTTACTGTCTCTAATTCTAAACTGTGAGTCAGTTGGAAAAGAAGAATTAATTGGCATAAACTTTCTGAGATGTCAAATATTTGGCTTGTATGAAGCCAGTGCTACCCAAGCTGGAGAGAATGCCCCTCTCTCCTCCTGTTGCACTGGAAATAGGTATTGTAGAAGTCACATACCTTCACACTCTTGACCTAGTGAGTCATTATAACATTTATGATGGAAGAAAATAGACCATAAAATGCAGTAACTTGTAACAAGACAATTTTTAGAATCATAGAATGGTTTGTATTGGAAGAGATCTTAAAGATCATCTGGTTCCAACCCCCCTGCCATGGGCAGGGACACCTTCCATGAGACCACGATGCTCAGGGTCCCCTCCAACCTTGCCTTGAATGCTTCTAGGCAATGGGCATCAACAATTTTCCTGAACAATCTGTTCCAGTGTCTCACCATCCTCAAGAAACAAACAAACAAAAAAACCCAAAAAAACCCCAAACAAAAACAAACAAATAAAAAAAAAATCCAACAACAACAAGAAGTGGAGGTTCAGAGGTTCAGCACTAAGAGATTCCAAAGTTCCTAGATCTGGAGCCACCCATGCTTCACTGTCGCCTTACAAGCCCTGGTTCAGAAAAGGCTCATTCCCATTCATTAGCCTTATTCTACCTGCTTGGATTAGATTTGCTGATTTCTCTAGAACAAGCCACAGCATAGGAAATTAAATACTCACAAGCATGTTTCATAGCTATCAGTAACACTGGAGGGTTCATAATGATCACCTTGCTGTGTTCCATTAAACAGATATTTGTAATTTACAAATGCAAATAAGGGTATCTGCCTGTAGAGTGAAAGATCAGTTATGCTGATATTAGTCCCATCTCTTCCCTAATATTAGGTCATCTTCAAACTGTTAGAGAATCAGCTCTTGGCTGTAAAAATATTTTACAACATTGGGATGCAAAAGTTATATAGATTTGAAACACAAAAATACTAATTCTTAATTTTTTCTTAAAATTGAACTGAAATAAACAGAACTCTTTTTTTTGTCATTGTCTTTATTTAATTTTTCCTTGTAATCCTGCCCTAATCCTGCCTCTGTTGTACAACTGCACTGTGCTGGTGCCAAATTAAAGGACTTCTAAAATTTCTCATCTTTGAGAAATGCAACTCCAATCACTTGCTTAACAAGTTACTCATGGAAATTAACACAGATTTCCTTAGGATGAGGTTATCATTGGTTTATAGTATTTTGCCTGGTGGCTGCTAATTTTCATCAGGATGGTCCTGCAAGAGAAGGGACATTTAAGCAATATTATCCTTTGCAGGTTGCAATTACTGAAAGCATATGCAAAGTACAATGATGGTATATCTGACAGGCTAAATGCAATAACCATAGACACTAATTAGTACTCCACTGATTTTGTTTTCCAAATAAAGCAAGAGAGCTTTACACACATCCCACTTTCTTGTCCTTCCCATCCTCATTCCCTTAAAACTGGAGAATTATATCACTGACCAATCCCAATTCACTGTGTGTGTAGCTATAGACAGAGAATCAAACTCAGCCTAAAGCTGGTGCTTTTCCTGCTGCCTATCTGGGAGCAATTAATTAAAAATTACCTTTGACTGAGACCAGTGGGTTTGTTACTCCCATTGTAGGAAAGGGAAATGAAAGGGGAAAAAAGGGAAAGGTGGAAAAGGGAAAGAGGAAGAAGGAAAAACAAAAAGAAAAAAGGGGGGAAAATGGAAAAAAGGGAAAAGGAAAAAGATATAGTAACCTAGTGAATTCCCAGCCTCTCTTCCACCAAAACCATTTATCACACCTAAGTGTGTCACACTGGGCAATGGTATTTGAACTAAGCATAGAGAGATTTGGACTGGTTAGAAAGGAAACATTTTCTTCATGAGCACACTCAAGCAGCAGCACAGGTTCCCAGGCAGGCTGTGCTATCCTTGCAGGTTTTCAGAACCCAGGAGAATAAATCTGTCAGCAACCTGCACTGACTCCACAGCTGACCCTGAGGTTACACTGGAGATCTTCTGAAGCCCTTTCCAATCTAAGTTATCTTCTAATCCCTGTGGTCAGAGGACAGTCATAGAAATCTGCTGGATGAAGATGAAGATTAAAGAAACTTTGAGACAGTTATTTTATATTTTCCAGCACTGGAAAAGATATTGTACTCTGTCAAAATCTTCTCTTTCTGCTGGTGGTTCCTGGTGAGAGCAGTTTTTGCACATTTTCATGTGTGAATTACTGTTAGTTTGTGTGGCAGCAGTCTTGAGCACTCATACTTAAGAAACAATACTTTCTCTGTAGAAGTAGCAACAACTAACTGAAAACCAAAACAACCAACAACGCCCCAAAAAACTACTCAAAAGGATCCCTAGAAAAACTGAAAGACAATTCTTCACTCTGGTTAAGACTATTAGCATGCTTCACACAGAAAAGAATAATATGCTATCTCCTTAAAATTGCTGAATAACATCTCTATTTTTCCTGTCTCTTTTCTTAATGTATTCAACAGTCACATTTTATGCTTTCTCTTCAAAAGCATTCTGTATGCTAGATAACAGATAATAAAAGATAATAAAGATATTTTCAAATAATAGAAGTTTCTTTTTGTGGTAATTCTGAGAAATACAATGAAATGTGCCATTAACAGAAAACTACCAAAGGCTAGAAATGCAATTAAATTTCCTCTCCCTGCTGAAATTCGTAGAACACTAAAAAGAAAGAATTTTCATGTTTACTCTTCCCTTTAAAAGTAAAATATTATACTCACTTCAAATATTCTCCCTTACAACTCCAGCACCAGAGTAGCCATTAGTACCACTGTTTCTGTTTCTAGCATTGCATGATCAATTCAGAGATGCAGGAACACAATATTGAAGCTGATATACCTGGGCCAAAACTGCCAGTGAGGGCATTCTCTTCAAATAATCTCCATCTATCTAAAAATATGTGCCTGCAAGAGGAGAGGCCAGGGGGACTCATTTCCTTTCATTCACCATGTGTCTGCCTTGTCTCCTAAATTAAGCTGTTTACATCAAAGACTTTCTCATACTATTCAGCAACACAGAGCACACTAGGACTTGAATCCTACTCAAGACATATACCTGCCACATCTAGACCAAAAAATTTTAAAATAAAAAAATCACCTATAGAGGGAAAGATAGGCAGATGAAACAGAAACTTTCTCACCACAGAGATGGTTTTGCAATGGTAAACAAAGAAATTCCTATCAAACCATGGGCCATTTTCCCCTTGTTACACTGGACTGCATAAAAAGAGGATTTCCTGCACATTTTTAGATGCTCTGCTCAGAATCTCACAGAAGAAATGACCAAATTTGATGAGGCCTCACAAGTACTGTAAACAAACTTTGCTTCAGTGAAACTTTATGACCCACATAAGAAACAGGTAGTACGATGGCAAAGATCATGATGGCTTTAGATGCTATATCCTAAGGCTCCTTATTACAACACACGGGAGAAGGAGTGGGAAAAAGGAGAAATACCTGAGAGCAGGATTCAGGTATTTGGTGAATCATTGTAAACCAACACTAGAAAGGGCTAAGGAGAGGGATGATGTCTCATCCAGATGTTAGGTTGACTTCCATGAGAAATTCCCAGTTATGTGCCTGCTTGAAGAGTTCAGCCCTTTGGACCAAAAGTGATTTCCTGAAGAAAAAATGTGTTAGTCATTCTTCCTACACATCCTTGTAGGGAATAATTCCATACTCATTGGAAAGAAGAGATCTTATTTTCTTCCTAATGAGTGCTCTAAAAACAGCAGCACCATGGGGTGATTCCCTCTCTTTCCATCTAGCCTAATTATTATACAGGCAACTGACCTTTACCGAGGCCTCTCCCTCCAGGTTATTGAGCAGGTGACAAAGGCAGAGAGGCCAGGCACAGCCCCACTAGGTCCAGCCCACATCTGCAGATTCATCATCTCCTACAGGCACTGTGTGAGCACGGCTGAACTGCCGGCAGGCAATGACCCAAGTCAGTCAGAGCTCTGCACCTCACTCCAGGCATGACAGAGGCAGCTCAAGCACATTTGCATGGCCTTCCAGAAAACAGATCATCCTCATACACAGGACGGAGCAGAGAAATTCTACAGAGAGCAAGGCCAGGTCTGGGCTATTTGCCCTTCAGATGAAGCTAAAAATTCTTGCTTGACTTGTGCCACGCATTACACAGTCAACTCGGTAGCATAAAGCACCAGTGTACTCAGGAATGCCTGAATTACCTATGATTTTCGAGGTTATTTTTGCCCTCCATTTTTCCAGATATTAACAATATTTTCCTTTGTGAGATCTCATACACAGTGAAAAAGCTTCTCCAGAAGAAATAAAGAAAACCCTTCCTAAAAATTCCTTTTCTTTTAGGAGCTAGGATTTTCTTATGATGGGGAAAGCTTGGTTCAAACCACCTCTCTAAGACTAGGTGACCAATGCTTTTATAGCCAGTCTTTCACATTCAGAATGAGTGTCCTAGCTGTTTTCCAAGAGGAGACAGAAGTTATCCCAGTGGTTAGACAGCCCATACTCCTCAACACGCAAGTATGCCTCTTGACAGGCACAGCTAGATAATATCTCCCAGACTACACTATGGATGAGGCAGTAAAAACTAGGTTTTGAGACCCTTCAGATATAAGCAAAGAGCTGCTTATCACCATGAGAGCAGGAGCAAATGGCTAGGAAACTGCGTGCCTATAGGATTTACTGGCAATGGAGTAAAGGCAAAATTTCAAAGTATCGGAATTATGAATACAGGACACCTCTGCCCCTCCGGTTCTTTAGACATGGAATTCTACTGTATAGTTAGGCTTCAGCAATTAATACTGCTGTAAATACGTAACTAACTTTTAAGAGAAAGTAGTCTGCAAATATGATCACAACAGCAGGGTTACTGAATGGCCAAGCTCTTACTCCAGCTCTGATTCACACTGACTCTGCAGACACTTCTTATTATCATTTATTTGCCTCCAGTTTCTTCATCTGTAAAGGGAAGGTAGTACCAGTTTTATAAAGGTGCAGGAAAAATCAGTACTCAGTACTTGTAAAGTTTCTGGTGCAAATGAACCACTTGCCTTTTCCCCAAAGTAGACACCGCTGTGGGTCTCATCTGAAGTTGTGCCAACACAATGCATGTGCAAAAATTAGGGAGCTGTGAAGAACTGCTTTGGCTTTATTTAAATGATGACCACCTGAGGTCAGATCTGTGCAGCTAACCCACCAACTGCGCACAGGAGAACACTCCCTGTTGTGGACACCTTCACCAGGTTTCCAGAAGACAGAGAATTTACAACTGGAACATGTTCAGCTGAATAGCAGTCTGATGGTTCCAGGTGTGAGGAAAAGCTGAAGAAAGCAGACTTGTCCAGGACGGAGAAGTAAGGGCTTTAATGAAATCTAGCAACAGCCTTACAGTACCTGAACTGCACTATGACATTCTTCAATAGCCTTTCTAACCCTGTCAGCTGAGGCGCACCGCTCACCTAATGCCCAGAGACAGCACTTCACAGAGGAGTAGTGGGGTACTGCTCCACATGAGCCTTCCCTACTGTCATAAGAAAAGATTCCACATCTTCAGGTGTGATTGGGGAGCTGGAGGTGCCTGCCTCAATCAGGGGTTCACAATACCAAAGAGAAGTTTAAGCAGAGAACAAAGCAGGGCCTCTCCCCAAACCTCAGTCTCATACCCGTAACATCAAGTACCAAAGACAAACTGTCTTTTTAAAGAGCTCTCTGTGTGTGTGTGTGCCTTGTCATATTCCTGCTTGTATCATACAGACATGAAAAGAAACAAATTCTTATGATTTCATACAGAGATCTTACTTCATAGGCTCCCGGCAAATGTCTCTTCAGTTGGAGAGGAAAAAAGGAAGAAGAAAAATTCTTCAAGTCATCAAGCTTTGCACACATCTTATTATAGCAGCCTCTGCAGTGAAATTCATGCATGCTGATGACAACGCTGGCACACACACATGTCATCTGAGCTGTTTATAGCCATTCTTTCATTTAATGCATCTCATATGCCAGGTTTTCTTGCAGGTTTTGTCTGTTTTACCATGTTACCATTTAAGCCTTTATCTATAAATCAAAATGAACTATAAACCATTTTGTTATCTTTTGTTTTGCAACAGATGTACAGCAAGCAGAGACTGCTCCTGAATAGGAAAAGATGTGAACACAAACACAGGCTGGGATATGCACAGAGACTCTAAAAAATCAGTGGGATTTTTCTTACTGGTAGTGAATGGTACAGAAGGATGACTACTAAAATAATAAGAGGTAGAATAAACCAAGATGATAACACTCTTTAGATCCTCTCTATAAAGAGGGTAAGGATATCAATCTGAGGGAGTGAAACAGACAATTTAGAGTGGGACTGTTTTCAGAAGGCTCCTAGAATATGGATACTGAAGTGGCAATTCAGTAGCATAAACAAATAACCTGATACAGATTTCTGCTATGTTAAAAAGCTTTCATTGGCAAGCCCTGATATTCAGCAACACACTGATCATTCCAGCATCCTGTGACACCATTACTACTGAGAAGGTCCTAAGTTGTGGTTACATGGCTTTTGTTCAACCAGTAACAGAAAATACACAACTTAACCAATGTCCTGTTCAAAGGGCTTCAGAACATCTGACCTTGTGCCAATGGAAAAGTTTTTCTCTGCAGTACAGGATGCTGGCGGTTTTAGGTTTTCTTGCTTTGTTCTGGGGCTATTAATTGCATTTATTATTAGCACTCCTCCTCTGGAGGAGTTGAGTTGATCCGAAATACAAACCACATATTTCCCCCAGCAAATGGGCAGATGCTAAGGTGCAGTGCTGTAGGCAAAGAGCAGCATGGCTGGATTTGGCACAGACAAAATTCAAACTGGAGTCACAGCACACAAGATGTCTCAGTAGATGTCCTGCCTGACCCAATGAATCCCATCCATCCTTAACTAAAGAAAAAATGGAAGGGAAGGGAGGAATAAAAGATACGTCTATAACAAAATATATATTACAAAAGCAAATAGAAGCTATTATTAGGAATCTTCAGCAATACCCCTAATGACAGGGATAGTCATTAGGGACAGTACAGTCAGCAAAAATCAGAAATGCTAATTAATTTATCATCTTTTTTTACTCTAGCAAATTACTTAAAATATAAAGTAGCATGTACATTTTTATTTGTACTTTCATGCTCCATCTGAGTTCTAGTCTCCTCTAAGACTATGTGCCAAGCACTGGAAATTTCCAGAAGATTCAAAAGCCATCCTGACAGAAGACTTGGGCCAGACAAATAATTGATGACAAATACACAAGACATCCATACAATCAGATTTCCATTATTCACAAAGCCAGGAATTGCTGTTCCTATATGCATAAATTTGTACTAAGACCAATAAATTGCTGGAAAAAAGTGACTAAATTCTCGTCTCCCATCTCCAGCTGGGAGATGATATTTGCCTTAAAGGCCAGATATTTACCTTAAAGACCTAACTTCGATACTTCATTCATCTGCTGACATCTTTTCCTCCTCTACACAGGAAGCAATTCAGCTAGAGATTTCTGAAAGAATGTAGGACACTTTGAAGTTTTTCAGAAAGCAAATCAAAACAAAAGCCCACACCTCCTTCTGTAAGCAAGGTTCTGTAACCTCCTCCAGTTTCAGATGTAAGACACTTGACTTGCCTGTGGGATACGTATTCACATGCATTATTTCTTTCTGCCCAGGAACTGTATATATGTTATATGTTTTACTTAAAAATATAATCCAGTTATCAACTGGAAAAATTCAGAGAGGTGTGGGGGGGGAGGCATGTATTTGACTAAAGAAAATTAATCTTGGACCTAAAAAAGCCATTCCAAAGTAAAATTTAATCAGTTGAAATTGTTCCACCAGAAGTCTGAGCTTTGACTCTACTCCCCAACCAAAACTTGTATTCTCTAAGAAATCCTCACCAAGGTTACCTCACTGCCTTCTCCCAGAACTGTCCTAGAAATCTAATGGTGCACTTGGATTTTACTGGATTCTGATAGCAAACTGGTGCTGGAAAAATTTGTTTTAGAGATGCACTAATGTTAATATTTTAAACTAAATATTTAAGAGTCCTAAATCTAATCTAGAGTTACAAAGCAGATTTAAAATTCAATCTTAAAACAATTCATCAGGCACAGGAAAGTAGGTCCTTGCCTGTGCATTTCTTTCTTTCACTTGAACAGGATTTCCTTCAGAGTGTAATGCAGTGTTCTGGTTATCTTCAAAACCCACACTCTGGGCAGCCAACTCATTCTTGCCTATGTGGGCAAGTGAAGAATTCAATCAGTTATCCTAATTTCCTTGCTTTTAAAAATACAATCTTATGAATGTTATGCAATTCAGTAGACTTTTTCTTCAACATTAGTTTAAATACCTTCATATTTCCTTTAAATTAAATAATTGTGGTTTTGATAGATAGAGCATTCTGAGATTTTTCAGGTCTCACACTGTATCAGTCTAACCAGGAGCAGCAGCATTTAGTTGGGGCATTTTGCCTCTTCCCTAATTAATTTTAAAAATCATGGGGAAGTGGGGGGTGGGGGAGGAACCATCAAAATAAGATATTTTTAATGTTAATACTTGTGAAGTTACATTTAGTTTTGCTCACTTAGCTCGCTGTACCTAAAGCAAAAGATATTCTAGTCCTGAGAATTTTATTTTCTTATTTATTTAAATTTACTTGCAGCCATTTATGACCACAGAAGACAGAAGCCATCTTTGCCATAGGGTGCTGCAGCTGGTGATTGAAATCTGATTCTGAAATAAACAATATTTCATATTGGTGGGTTTTAATATCAAAAATACTGCAGACAAAACAGTATTTATTGTAAATTAATTTCTCTGGCCAAAGTATAATTTATGCTAAAACAACCATCAACACCATGCAAAATTTTGTAGTCCAGCTGACATTTGTAATTTTGCAGAACAAAAAGCTAATAATTCTACTCTTACAGTGAGATCAATTTCTGAACAGTTAACAGTTTTAGGGGTTTACATGTATTAGTATGGATACAACAGTTCTAACAAATTTGGTGCTTGCCTCCTATAATCAAGCTCTTAAGCAATATTTACAGACACTCTAAAGATGATTCAGGTTTTGTATAAAAGCTTCTGAGTATCCAAGTGAACAGATTAAAAATGCTTATAATTTTACACCAGATATTAATTTTTGTGTTCCTGAGTGCTGTAAGCATGAAACACTTCTTTCTAAAATGGAGTCCCAGTCGAATATTCAGGGCTTGGGACATGATTTGGGTCATGCTAGAGAAGTAGCTGTGAGCACAAGGCAAGAAGGCACAGATGGGAGAAATAGCCAGCCCAGCAGGAATTCCGAACTCCAGTGCCTGCAGCTATCCAAGCCGGGCAGGCAGTAGCAGCCACTGCATACCAACCACCAGCATCGATCTGAATGAGAAAACGGAGTTCTCAGGAACAAGGGGGAAATGAGACAATCAGAGACATAACAACTAGCCTAATAATTACTTGATTACTGAATGGAAAAATATCACTTAAGAAACAAGATGTTGTCACTGAACTGAGAAACAGAAGCTGCTGGTCTCTGTAGGATTCAATTAAAATGCTTCAACTTTTGCTTTCAGGCACTGTGAGATGCCTGGTGGTAACAGGATCTTGTTGGACTTCACTACAACTGGAAGTTCTGCAACCCAGCCATGACAAGACATGATACTTTTTCTGAAAAGACTGTTTTTTTAAAATTTTATTTTCTCAAAGCTGCAGAGCACAAGTCAATTAAGACACAACAGAAGTTTCTCAAACTGAGAGGTTATACTGAAGGGCAGCTTACACCACAGTAGAACAGATAATCATCTTAAGTAGTTTGCAAAGCCCCAAAACAGCTTATCTGGCTAGCCAAAGATCAATACTAATGCGCCAACCCTCCAGCCAAGCCAAGCACAATTCACTGGAATATTATTACTCTGCAAAAAGGAAAAGAAAACTTTATTAGGCTGAAGAGTTTCATTTAGGAATGCAGCTTTCACAACAGCACAGAGTGCAAAAATACCACCCTGTTTCCTGGTTTCAGCTGGGATAAATTTAATATTCTTCCTGATAGTGGTGTAGAGCTGTGGTTTGGATTTGGGATGAGAGACAATGAGGTTTGTAACACACTGATGTTATGGTTGTTGCTAAGCAGCAATTAAGGACTCTTCAGCTTCTCATGCTGTCCTGCCAGAGAACAGTGACGGAGGGCGTAAGATGCTGGGAAGAGACACAGCCTGGATCACTGACCCAAAATGATCAAAAGAATATTCCATACCATATCATGCCTTGCTCAATGTATAAAGTAGGGAGAAAGATACCTGAGGGGCACTGCTCAGGAACTGCCTGGACATCTGTTGGTGGGTTATGAAAATTGCATTGTGTATCACTTTTTTTTATATTCTAATCTTTTTATAGTTGTTGTTTTTCTTGTTATTATTATTTATTTCCCTTTCTCTTCTGTTCTATTACATTGTCTATACCTCAACTTACAAATTTTACAATTTTTTTTTATTGTCTTCTCCATTCTGGTGGGGTGGTGAGAGGAGCTGTGGTGTGCAGCTGCCTGATGGTACATCTGTATACACCTCATTCTATGCAGTTAACATTGTTGGAAACTGTATAATATTGGTGTTTGTAACAAAAGACTCACAGAAGGACATCGGACTAAGGTTTCTAATTCCTACACACCTATGGTCCCTTTTACTTCTACGGATTTTGTAGCCAATTTTGCCCTTGATTACTTATGCATAACAATCACTGAAATCAATCAACAGATTTTGCATCTATATATATGGCCAAAGGCAAGAAAAAGGCATTAAGCGTGAATTTTCAGAGGTATAAAGTACAGGCTCTTTTCGTCCCATTGAAGCCAAAGAGAATTTTAGCATTGACTTTGGGCAAGGAGCACAGATAAATCAATTGCAAATGCTTAGAAAAATCTCCTCCCTAATTTGCATGTGTTGTTGGTAGTATAACATCAATATCACAACAGGGCAAACAGTTAAAACCCTTGGGCCTGTTGCCTGTCTTGCAGAGAGCTACAGCACAGGTAAAGAGAGCCAGCAGGTTGAACATAGGCACCCAGCACAAAACCCTTGTTTCACAAAGATTTTCCAATGCACCGTAGCTGACAGTGCATGTAATCTTTTAGAGGAATACTACTCTGCACCACGTTTTTCAATATCCTCTATTTTTCTCAAACAAGGAGTTCAGCACTAACCCATGCAGACAGAAACACCTCATACCTTCCCAGGAGTGCAAACAAGTGTCCAACAAAAAGCATAAATGCTGTGCCTCCACACACCCTGAGGGAATCTTAAAATAAAACAATGACCCAGTTTCACACTTCATGTTTTTCAGGTATGCAGTATTTCCTGGAGCTCAGGAATCCATGTGCTGTGAAATCTTTTTAATCTGCTCTTAATATTTCAAGGGACATAATCATTAACACCTATTGTGCATTGAGCCTAAAAAACCTCTAATATTCCAGGAACTTTGTTATCTTCCTTTAACACAACTTTCAGATGCAGCAGGACTTGAACCTTGTAGTAATTAAAATAAAATAATTTTTCTTTTTCATTTGTTTTTTAACATAAAATTTCCATTATGTTATAATTTAACATGTTAACCAAAGAAACCACCTTTTAATTAAGCTCTAGCCAGGTCTCTTTAGCACACTGATGAGAATTGTCTAGGCCAAGATTATTGTTTACTACAAGTGTTAATGCTTCATTGTCTGCTCTGCTTACAGTTCTCCCTTGTGCTGAAAGCTGACCCAGTCTGGACACCAGTCCTGCAGTGGTTCATTCATCACTTCTTGTTCACCAGTGAACAGCAGTTTGCTGCTCATCGTGATCCAAGCTCCAAGCCCTTTTCTATCCAATGACTAATTCCACCATCAATCCCGTACTAGCTAATGAAATGTACTTGTCTTTTTGGTGGTACTGCATCATAAAGCCTTCCTGAAGCCACAATACTTTATATCTTTCTCTTTACCCCTGTCAAGTCCCATTGACCATCTCTCCTTCTCAGAGAAGTTAATTGGATATGTGAAGCATGACCTTCCCTTCATTAACCTGCACTGACTCCCTGTATCTGTCCAGCTTTTCCCCAACTTTATTTTAATTAGTGCCTTGAATCTTTCCTAATTCAAAGGTTACATGTGCACATATGCCATTTTCTCATTTATCACTAAGTTATTTTCCAGCTAAAGGCTTTGCAAAAGCTTTGCATCATGGTGAATTCATAACTGATAACTGATCAAGACTTGAGGAATCTCCCTTTTCCGATTCCCATGCATAAACACACACTCCTCAAAGAAAATAAATAGAAAAAAAAAAGACACATTTTCTTTAAACTCTGATATCACAATTTAAGCTAAAAGAAATCTTATTTATCTTGAATTATCAGATAATCAGGTCCACATTATGTTACAATGCTGGCAGTTAAATTACCTGCTTGGCCAATATCTCTCTAAGGTTTTCGGAAGTTTACATTCCATAGCAAATCAGCTGTGTGTCACACAGGAGGGTCAAAACTTCAGGGATTAAGGCAAAACAGTTAGGGCCAAGTGTGCATATTTTTATTAAACCACACTCTACAGAAGTCTGCTATTACATTTGCCTAGAAGTTGACCTCTGTATCTATATTAAGGTGTTTTAATAATGCAGCTTCTTTTACTTTAATGCTGTACAATCAGCAAGTCTATTTAGCTTCTGGATATTGTACTTGTGGAACATAAATCTGAAGTTTAAGGAACTTCAGTGCTGAAATCTCCAACTTAATATCTAAGTTTCTACCTTCAGCTTCCTGTATCCTGATCCAAGTTTTGTAGACTTGGATCACATTTAAAACTCATCTCAATTCAACAATTTTATCTGTTTTCTACTGTCCTTTCACATCTTGAGACCCAGTTGACATTTCCAGAAGGTTTACTGAGGCTTTATCTCTTCTATAGGATTAATAGGAAGGCATCTGTAGTGCTGGGCTACTATGGCTGTAGAAGAAACATTGCAAGCACTGAAAGCTATGATCTAAGGACTGGATCAAGTCTTTCTTTATTTTCAAAGCCAGTACTCCACAGATCCAGTATTCCTCAAGCCAGGCTCCAAAACTGTTTTTAAAATTAACAAAAAAGTGTCTAAACAAAACCCAACTTGTCCTAAATTATGCATTTGAATTCAAATTGTAATACCCTTACCCTGTTCTCTGCCAGGCTTTTAAATTCTCCTGAAGTAAAGGCATTTTCCAGAACTGGAGTTTTGCTCATTACTATTTCTACTTAGAAGCAAGATGAAGACAAAAGTCTTTCAGTAAGTTTCATGATGTCCTCTGCTTTCATCAATTGGTACTTGAACATGTAAAGCTGTTACATGTTCAAGGAATTTATTTTTCCAACTACCCAGTCAGCCACCTAAAATCATAGAGTCACAGAAGGGTTTGGGTTGGAAGGGACCCTAAAAATCATGGAATTCCAACGACCCTGCCATAGGCAGGGATGACTTTCACTAGACCAAGCTGTTCAGGGTCCCATCCAGCAAGGCCTTGCACACCTCCAAGGATAAGACATCCCGATCATGTTGAAAATAAAATCATGTTTATTATTCAAGCCACAAAACCTCCAAGCCGTTGAAAATAAAATCATGTTTAGTATTCAAGCCACAAAACCTCCAAGCCTCCTTGGAATCAGCCTAGTGAACATTGACTCTAAGATGTCATTGTTTCATATAAATAACACATCTTCTGTGGAAAGATTCCTTATGGCCACACAATGCCTGCAGTCTCTCTCATAGACCTGTTGCTTTTTATAATTTACATTTGTATAGCCATTTAGTATTCATATTTACATCCTGTGTAATTTTCCTTCTGCTTTTGATCTCAGTTTTCTTGATAACTTCCTTGTATTTTTTCCTTTGCCTCCCATACCTTCTCTTTTAAAGCTAACACTTCTGATTTTTCCCAAGGCATTTCTTGGAAATGAGATGTTAGCTCTCAGTGAAATGTTTTTTGTCAAAACATTAAAAAAAAAAAGTAAACATCTCGACTGCATTCCTCCTGGTCTTCATTTCCTCCTGTAGTTTTCCAGTCATCCATATTGATCATTTCTGCCACTTCCTGAATATTTATGTCTTGACTAGATACAGTACTGTATTTGCTGAGCTCACAGTGATCTACTTTGTACTCACTTTGCCTCCTGCAGTGTTTTGCTCAGGGCTATGCGTGGCTACACTGCGTCAGGAATTGGCATCTCTGTGTTTGCCCACATAAGGAGAAGGACTATAGATTATCTATCATACAGCAACTGAAAATACTAAGTTTTGTGCCTAGAATATCTCGTTCCCTTGAACAAGATAGCAAGGGGCCAAATTCTCCATTTCTTATTTCTGGACATGAAACAGTCAGAATATCAATTTTCCATTTGGCAGTCTGTTCTAGTATGTGGTAGTAAAGTATGTTGCAGTAGATAATACACTTTGCATACTCTGACTTTCTGTGTGGTATCAAATTCTACCTACCTCTAAGGTGAGTTTTTTCCATAGTCACACTATTTAAAGAATTATTTTCTCCAGAAAAAAGAAGAGAATAAAAAAGGCCAAAATTCTCCTTAGTGCATCTGACTACTACACACTATTTTTTTACATTACATATTAATTTTCTTTGGGGGAGAGCTATTACTTATCTCCTTAGGGAGAAGAAATGCCACTGTAACTTTATGTTCCTCTATTCTTCCATCTGTTAAACTGGTGTGAAGAAACTCCTTGGCATTTCAATGCTGGAATATGGTGTCAGTGCAATACAGGCTGGGCATTTCACTGTGTTATATTCAACTCTCTCATCTAGAAATCAAGCATCAAGAGTATCAAGAGTATCAAGATCTCTCATGAATTTAAGTCGTCTTCATCCTAAAACAACAACGCAGATTATTAACTGGACCTCCCCACCTACCCAGCTACAGCATTTTCATCCCTACAGCAGGAAGTACTACAAGCCCATATAACTCATCTTGACAGCTGAGAAGAAAACTTTGAAAATGCATGAAAAATTCATATAAGGCAGTGTGGGATATCTAAAATGCCTCTGCTCTACATTTTTTATATATTTTTTTCTGATTAGGTGTGTGATGGGTTAAAATAGAGCACTGAATGATGTGTAAACAGGAGAGGTGGATACATGGGAACCATGTGTAGGTAGATGAATGAATGTTGAGTCAGGAGGTGGACAGAAGCATTTGAGCTTGTAAAGAATGGAGACAAAACTGATGCTGAAATTTTCTTCCATACTTTTAGCACTAAAAGAGTGAAAATAGCATTTTGACATTTCCCAGAGAGATAAAAAAGCATCTGTATTGCAATCGCTTGCATTATTTAGTTTCTCTTATTAGTTCACTATTTTGAAAGCCTGCCATTTGTTCTTTCTTTGACTGCTGACCAATACAAGGGATTTCTTTACAGAGGGCAGGCAGACAGCAGAGTCTGCAGCCTTGTGCCTATCACATAAGGACAAGTTCTCGTTGTAGACAGCAGCAAAATGATTTGCTGCCTGATGCTGTAAAATGATG
The DNA here is from genome assembly GCA_008694505.1 of Cyanoderma ruficeps. Classification (NCBI taxonomy): domain Eukaryota; kingdom Metazoa; phylum Chordata; class Aves; order Passeriformes; family Timaliidae; genus Cyanoderma; species Cyanoderma ruficeps. Next base: position 134,209 of record VZDJ01000173.1, read on the forward strand.
ACTACACTGGAGAAGGCACTGCAGGTTCTGCTGAAAATTGCAAAGATTCAATATCACCTAAGATTGGGCTTTTTGGTCCTAGGATGCATTTTGGCCACCCCTGGTTTTCTCCCAAATAACACAATCCTACCAACAGGAACTTCAGTTTTCACAGTCTCAAGGAATAATGGTCGACTCTGGGATTTGGGTTTACACTTTTGAATAATTTCAGCAAATACTGGTGAAGCAGTCATAATAAACAACCAGTATAACCACAATTAGTTGAAATGCAAAGTGTGCTTATGCCCATTCCCAAATTAGAATCACTGAAAAGGAACGTTGGAGTTTGGGGATGTTTTGTTTGGATTTTCCTCCTCTCTTTCTTTTTCCATATTTGCAGTCACATTATCCAAGAGGGAGATTTCTCTACTCCTCATAGGAGCAAGCAGAGCAGCTAGTGGTTTCCACAGAAGTGATAACACCACATTGTGAAACTCAGGGTATTCATAATGTAATATGTCCTTAAGTGAAATGCACTGTCAATTTCACATCAGAAATGCTCTGCAGCATCACTGTCAAATGACATAGTGTTAAACATCTCTTGAACTGGATAGTTTGGAAGAATACAATATGAATAATGTCACACTATTAAAGATTTTTCCTGTTTAAAGAATACCATAATGGCAACTAAATCAGAGCTCCTGTTTTGACTCAGTGTTGTATGTAACATCACCACTTTCAGTGAAATATTTTCCTGTGCAAATGAGTTATTCAAAGCCTACTCTCTAACCCTCAAACTTCAGCACAGTATAACTGCATTTAGTCTCTTTGACCAAAGAAGAATTTGTTTTCATATTCTTCCTTCCAGGACTTCTCATTTTTACAGGTTGAGAGAAAACAACACCCCATTTGGAATGCAGTAAGTGGTAGGAGACAGCAAAAAGACCTCGAGAGAGAGAGCAAGAATGATTCCAGAACACAAAGTGATTCAAACATACATTCATTTTTATCCTAACTTGGAATTCCTTCTTTTTAGTCATTGTGGCCAAAGATGCTTTTCATTTTGCACCTCTGCTAGAGTCAAGGGCTAACCTGGTCCCTGTAAGTTGTTTGTTTGGGTTTTTAAAAGAAATAATAAATGTCTTTTGTTTTCATGCTATAAAACATAAAAAATATTTTTTTAAAAAAGAGATATATCCAAGCAAGTTGAATTTCTGATTTTTCTCTTGGAGAATAACTTATCAAATAAGAATAACTTTATCTTATGTAATTTTGCAACAAGAGTTTACTCTAAAAAAGTATCACTGCTCTAGCTGTACACTGTACATGCATGGGAAATTGCAAGTTAATTTAATTAAAAATCATTTTACATGAACACAATAAATTCTGATGAACACTGGCTGAGTATTGAAGAATTGTCCCTTCATAGACATTTGTTTTATGTGTTTTTCCAGATACTGCATAGTCTTTTTTAAATTATTTCATAATGTTTTCCTTTGTGGGTATCAGCTCTATAGGATGACAATAAAAGATAAGAGTATTCAAAAGTGAGGTAAAGACAACAAAATATGCTTGTTTGATAGGCACAATGATCAGTTCTACCAACAGTGTTAATACGGACAAGTTACTGACACAGATTAGACATCTGAAATACAATTTACATCTCAGCTGTCAGCTCTAGTAATAAATTGCAGATTGTTCATTTTACCTTTCAAACAGTAACCACAGATATTGTAAATCAACAGTTAAAAAAAAAAAAAGGAACATCTCTCTTTATTCTGGAAAGGGCCTGTTCTTTATGCTAAATTCAGAAAGCAGTGATTTATTGTTTTATTTTTACACTTAGGGGACTTCTTGATTTTTTTTTTTTTTGGGTTGGTTTGGGTTTTTTTGTTTTGGTTTGGGGCTTTTTTTGTAGTTTTGAAAAAAACCCCAGAAATTTCCAAGCAAGATTTTCCTGAGATAATCCAGTGAATATGCCATGTAATAGTAATAGGTGTCATGGGACTCATACCTTTCAACCCAATAACTTGAGGTATAGCCAAAAATTCACATCTAAACCAAATTTTCAACTCTTTAAAGCTTAAGAAACTAATTATCAACAATTCCATGAATGTTTTCTAACAGCTTTTTTCCTCTCCTTTCACTCCTTGTGACAAAGTTTTAAAGAATTACTTGTGTCTACTTCTGGTTTGAATTTCAGTTTGTTGACAAACTAATTTCTAAAATAACAGTCACGTTCACCCCACCTAAGACAACATAATCACCTCTAACTTGACACAATGTTAACCATTCACTTTCAAATTTTCTACCCCACTATGAAAAAATAATCACAGGAGGGAGCTCAGCTCACTAGTGTTAGCCCACTGTGTGTATCAGCAGGAGGCATTTTGGTTCACATGGCCACTTTCTGAGGTGAGTTTTGAATAAGTAGGATCTAACTGGCAGGGGCAAAAAACCCAACAAAACTAAACAACCAAATCAAAGAAAAGAAATGAGAAACAATTAGCAGAAAAGTCAGATGGTTCATCCCCTGTCTGTCCACACGTGCACCATCCTCAACACATGGTTTTCTGCAGAAGAACCAATTTCAGACAAGTCCTCAGGCTGTTGCCCCCATTCCTAATGCCGTGCCTGTCTGTGCAACAGTGCTGGGTGTCTGCCACACGCTGTGACCAGCAGTGTGGAAAATGACATCTGTGCGCCCATCGCGGCAATCAGAGCTCACCGCTACCCCAGCCACACCCGGGCTGAGCCCCCACACTGCGGACACCTGCCAGCCCCACCACAGCCACCCCTCACTGCTATATGCTGCCCTGGCACAGAGACCACCCCACCGAGCCACCCTGGGATGGGCAAGGAGCTTGGGCCACCTGGCAGCAGAGCCAGCCCCCAAGGCTGCTCTCCGCTGAGTGATGAGATCAGACAGGGCACTGCAGGCCCCGAGTGCCTCAGCTGTGTCCTTTTAATTGAATCTGGCACCAGCAAGGGACCTACACTTGTGCCACTGTATTTGGTGTGAGAGAAACAATAATTTTAAAATAATTGCTGTGGCAGAGGGCTCATGCCACTGAGGGTAATCTGCCACGTGCCATTTGGGGGAAAGGCAGGGAATGCTTCACCCTTTGCGCCTCTCGCACTGGCCTCACCAAGAGCGAACACTGCTGTGCAGCCCTGGTTTGCTTTTTCCATTCCACTGAACGATTCTAAGGATGGTTTTTGCAGTGTTCTATATTAAGGGAAAGAGACACCTTTTTTGTTCTAAAAGAGCTTTTGAAAGTAAGCCAAGGTAATACATAATTAAATGAATTGAGTGCAAGTGTAAAATGCATCCCCAGTGTTTGTCCACAGCACAGTATTCACAATCAACCCACAACCCACAGACAAATGTGAAGTGGCTGTAGGTGAGCATAGGCACACCATGAGCTTTTCCAGATTCTCCAGGATTCCACCGGACTGACTGCCATATTTGTTCTTTCCTCCTGAATTTTTGGAAAGATCACACCACAAAGTATGACCTTGCCAGTGCTACAGAAGAGTCAGCAGTGCCCATGTTCAAGGAGTTACTCCCTCACAAAAAACTGCTCTAATAAACAAAATAACAAACAAGTGTGTAAAAAAAGTAAGAAACAAATGTGCCTAGCAGCACAGAATGGACAAGATTATCAGAAACTCAAAAATTAATGTTAGCGACCGGCATGGAGAAATGAGCATAAGGGGGAAAAGAGCCCCTTATGCAACTTGGAAAAACTGAAATTGGTACACAAGTATATATATGTATGCACATCTATATAATCATATAGAATTTGTGAGACACAAGTGATCTGAGAGGTGATGGCACCCTCACTGAAGGAAATTTATAGAGAACCAAGAGAAGATACTCCCAAGCAATGGGAGTTTGATCAGAAAGACTAGATACTCTCATACAGAAAAGGAACCATTTTGCCAGAGTACAAGACAGTAGACTCCATGCCTCCTGTCTCTGCTCTCTGTGTGTGGCGGTGCATCCCCCCCCACCTCAGGCCACACCATGATCCACAGGAGTCCAAAACTATGCTTTTAATTTCTTTTCTCTCATCTTTAGCACTGATTTTTTCTAAATAATGCACATAATGCATACACTTTTGAAGGAGGGAGCTGACCCTGTAACAGAAATATTTTCAAGACCTAGGGCCAAATTCTCAAATTTACTTAATGTTGTTTCAAAAAAGCTATGGTGTTAATCAACACAGAAGTGTATCTGTAGATTTTTTAAATGAGTTTCCATCAATAAAATAAGCTTTATTATTATTGCTGCTGCTGTTTGACTTTCCTTGTTTCAAATACTCCTCATTCCAGTACAATGTTGTAAGTGGTTCAAATTATTTTTGCCTAATGTCAAGGCTCAAAACAAAAAGGCAATCAATGAAAAAATACCATAACTACCAAAATGACACATTCTATTTTGGAAAAGAGACCACATGGCAGAAATTTTCTTTATACCATATTTAATCCATTTCTTGATGGTCCAGTACATCTGTTTTGGTCAGGGGTTTTTAATTATTTTATGTCAACAACCTCCCAATACAGTAATGTACATGTTCACCCCCCTAGCCTGGAACAGAACCGAGTACCCTCACCAGAAACGATAGGCAATACTCACCAATAACTGATAAAACAGAGCTCCTTTTTAAACAAGTTAGGCTCATCATATAGACACAAAACTTCATCCTGGGCCAACATAACAAACAATGAAGCACAAGCTTTGGAATCAACAGGCGTGCAATTTTGGTGAACAGGATATGAGCTGCAGCACTTTGCAGCACAGAGCATTTGATGAATTGATTATATTCACACAGAGTACACCATAGGCACAGCTTTTTGCTGAAGATATTAGTTTGCACTCTGTGAAAGCAAAGATGATAAAATTGCTTTTCTTTGTTCTTCTGCGGTTTCTGACCAAGTGATGTACATCAGGAGAGATGCAAGCTCACACAAAGCAAAATACAAGAAAAATCTGTTCTGAACTCAGGTTTGATGCACCAGTTGGATTTTGGGTCTCATCTATAAGTCAGTTGAACCGCCCAGAAAGGAGAAACAAGGTGGAAGTTGTTTGTGGTTTCGTCATGGGAATGGAAAAAAATGGAAAAAGCTCTGAAAAGTTTTCTCACCTTTCTACAAGATTAGGTTGGGCTTAGCTCCCTAGCCCTTGAGGCGTGGGACTCAGCCCCAGAAGCTTCCTCATGCAGATTTGAAATAACAGCTGAGGCTGGTGCTTACATCCCAGGTCCTCTGTTTATGCACTGAAGACCGTCAGAGCCCAGAAGCAATTACACTCGGGGTTGTTTTGTTGGCGTAAGACTGTGATTTCATAAGGGGATTTTAACTCAAGCCTTTGCGTCAATATTTTGTGTATCCCTTTGAGCAGCTGCCCATGAAACTGAAGTTTAACAGGAGATTTTGCAGGGAAATCCTACAGCAGCCCTTTCCTACCTCCTCTAAAATGGGAGCACTGCACTCATTGTCCACTTTTACCTAGCCCCTCACCAGAGGACCCTGTACTGGTCATAGAAGACAGTAAAAAACCAAAGCAAAACAAAAAAAAACCAAACAACCCAGAAAAAAAACACCACCCCACATCTAGAACAGAAAACATTTCAAAGTGATTTAAAACTGTCAGCTAGTTTAAAGGAAATAGGAAGATATATAAATAAAGTAATTACCTTGCCTTCCTTTAATATTATTATTTTCCTAGGCTTTTTTCTTTGGCATCTGGTCAGCCTGTGATGGCACAGTCCAATTAAAATTATATATTATCATAGGTATCCTTTCCCTAATGCCAATGTTCCCACCGGACAGAAGATTCTTCTGATAGCATTTTGATACCCACTATTCAGTGTTTTAATTTCCTGACAAATTTATTATGTGTAATTTATCATCATGAGTGTTCAATCTCACCATAATAAAAAGCAGAGCTTGGTATTTTCCACATTTTTTAATGTATAGGCCCCTCTATTTTTATTTAAACTTGTATTAAAACTGCAGATTCCTGTAATATATTCCTTTTTTGAGATGCCACGTTTTACCATTTAGTGGTGTTCAGAAGATGTTATTGATCTGTTTAACTACACAAATCTAAGCAAATGTCTAGCTTGTATCTATTCCACAAGGACCTCATCAACAAATTGAAGGAAAATGCCCATTTTAAAAGTTTGTAGCTCAAAAGAGATGTGCAAGTGTCATAGAAGTAACATTTTCCCCATTTTACAGTGTGATAACAGAGATTAATAAAGAAGGAAAATAATAGATTAAAGCCATTTATAAAGTTCTACTGGAAGTTTGTAGAAGAACCAAAAACTTGATAACAGCTCTGTACTTTCATGACAAAGCTCACTTGTCCTTTAATAAATGTCAAAGAGTGTCAAATGAATCCAAAAAAATCACTATGCACTGCTGGGATGGTGATTCACAAAGGAAGATGAGAGTCAATGACTACAGTCCTGGCTATTGTTCATTTCCCAGCATGCTTAATTTAAAGGCTCTTGAGCAGGAATTTTCCAAACTTACACAAACTACCTGTGGTCCAAGAGAATCTTCCTTTAAAGCCTTTGAGCAGCAAGCCCCATGTAAAACAAAAAGGCAGTATGCTCAAGATCAGCTCAAAAAAACTCTGAAGTTGGATTTTGCTTGTCTACACAAAAGTACACCAAGATACGCCTATATACACCCTTATATTAACAGCAAGAAACATTTGCATAATAAGTGTGTTCGAAGAAATTAAACTAAACATGTCAGCACGTTATATTGATGCATTTCATTCACCATTAAAGATTTTACAGCACGATTTGAGAAACGTGTTGCACAGTACTTGATCTTCTACTATTTAAGAAACTATTTTAAACTTCAGTGTCCCTAACTGTTTGCAACTGCTACTTTTTTTGAAACTAGAGTGTAAATAATACATAAACCCTTTACCAAACTTCTCACTCAGTATGTGCTTCTCTTGCCCTCAGTTATCCTGATCTGAGCCTACAGAATATATGAGGGATCTACATGCCTACCAAAGCCCCACAGAAAAAAAATTGCAAACAAGGTTAAAAACAGTTCTAAGGAGTATTTTCTCTGATTCTCCATTATAATTTTATGATGCTTATGAATTTATAATTCCATAAACAAGCTTATTAAGGTTGAAAGTCCATAGGAGATTCTTTTTATTGAACAACCATTTTTTTCCAAGCTTTGACTGGAATGATTATGAAAGATCCCAAGACATTTAATTCCTACATGGTAGCAGCTGAGGCTATCAGCATATCCTTGTTTTGGACAGCATTCTAATGACAAAAAACCAGTACTTCTGGGGACACCTATCAGAGGGTGCTGACACAAAAATTCCCATCGATGAATCTATGGATTTCCTTTACTTAGCTCTGTGAGTTCAGGGTCTGATTATTCTTTCCAATACATAAGCTGTGCACCTTATTTATACCAGGATACAGGGTTTAAAGTTACACCACCTGCATGTGGTTGCTGCTACTTCGAACCATTTATGGATCAGCCTGGACACAAGACACTACATGCTGTTAAATGAACAGCCTCATCCCCTCTGTGTGTTACCCGGAGTTTACCTCTGCCTGTACCTGCAAATAGCCTGGTGCTGCTCATAGTAGAGGAAAACGTGAGGCTTTGGCCCTGGCTCAGCAACATTTCTTGATTCACTGCATCCATCCCCGGCCTGCATCAACTGCACATAGCCTGAATCCCTCCTGCCCTCACACTTCTGTTATCCTGTCAACCAGAAGAAAAGCAACCTGCCCCTAGAACTTCCCAAGTCACCGAGGGCATGCCCTAGGACAGAAAACAAAACAAACCAAAAAACAGGGTGGTACCTGGGGGGCCCTGCAGGTCCAGCTAACTCATGGAAACAGCACTTTAAAGAGTCAGGGGTGCAGGTGTGCATGGCCTGACCACAACTCATTGGCTCACAGGAAACAGCTAAAGCCAAAAGGCACCTGATGAGACATATGGAAGTGACATGTTTAGGGACAAGACAGTTTAAAAAGGAAATGAGGGAATAAACAACAGAAAAGGTTCTGTTATATGCGTGTCCACATAAAGAGAAATTTCCAGACTTCCTAGAAGCTGCTGATATGTCCTCACAGTGCAGGTGGCTGTAATCCAAGTTGGGAAGTGTTTTGAAGAGAAAAATCCATCGTGGTCTAGAGATATCCAAAACCTGTGGCAGAACAAAAACTGCTGATGGGGAAGGGGGGAAGCTGGAGAAAAATAGTGCCATAAGTGTTTAAAATAAAACAAAGAAACGAAGACTTTTTACAATTACTATTTCTTTTCCTTCCCACTGCTAACTCTTCCCCAAGCTCCTACTGAGACACTTGATCCTTTTTATTTTGTTAACAAATACTTTTACAGTATGTAGGTGTTCTTATCCACATTTTGTTTCTACCATTCCAATCATCTCTTCTACTGTAATTTGTTCTTTCCAGTCAGTCATGAGAGAAATAAATGCAAATGAAAGCAAAGTAACAACAGTCCTTTTGTAATTCATTACCTTCATTCAATTTGTTCTATTCCTCTCCTTTTATCTCTCCTTTGTTCCCATATAGATTAACATTTCCCCCTCTCTATTTTTTTTCTTTATTTAGCTGCTACTTTAATTCTATTTCTTTGTCTGCTTTAACAGCCAGAGCCTGTCTCCTAATTTTTAGTCACTCTGCCCTAGTTTCTCTTAGCTGTGTGCAATGCAAACACACATACAAGCCCTGCCTTCTCTCTTTCCCTTATATTGCTGTCTCTCCATCAGCCTACAGGCATCTTCTCCACTCTCACAGTCACATCTCCATCCAGCTCTCTTTCTCACATGAATCCAGGCATCCCTGCATTGAAGACCAATGTCCCTTTCCTCTGGCCTCTACCCTGATTATCTTGAAGTTACACTGCACAAACAAGACAAGTTGAGAGAGGAAGGAGCCCGGCCTCCTGACTGTTCCTTGGTCCCAACTCTCGCCATTTCAAATATGGAATAAATGTAAGGAATAACCCGTAACAGCAGAGGGGGGCTGTATTTTCAGAAAGCAAGGATAGCTAAACCATAAATATTACTTTAGCTTAGAGAAAAAAATGTTTTAGTTTTGTTACAAGTAAGAGGAGAAGAAGAAACACAGCCGAGACTCACTAACACCATTATCTAGATAAGCTGTAGTGTGTTCAGTTACTTCAAATGAAGCACAGTTCCACTAGATACTCAAAAATTTTCCTTTTTGTTCACAAAAAGGGACTGGGCTATATGTTAATGTACTGAAGACAACTACACATGCATTGAGATACAAGCTTGTGAATATGCAGCCTGGTAACAGCAACTTAATAGTCACAGGCTGACTTTTGAAACATGGGAGAAGAAAAGACGCAACAAAAGAAACAGCACCATTTTCTCTTGACAACATCCTGACAGACTTCTTAGCTATGGACAGAGTCATTTATAGAAAGAAAATATGTAACAATTAGCATTTCACTTTTCTTCAGCATGGTGAGAAATTTAAATATGCCAAATAGCAACATAATAATGAGAAACCCCTAATTCCTGTATTACAGGTAATAATTTTCCAGAGGCTAGCAGAAGTAATTTACTGCCCACTGGAAAAAATATATATGGTGGTGAAAGTTACTTGCTTTACCACTTTCTTCTTCATCTGCACACAATTTTTCTTCTACTTGTAGTTTGGTGTTGCACATAATTCATGCGGCATTCACATCAGTCATGTAAGAAAAAATGATTTAATAAGCCCAGCCAGCAAGACCTCCTGTGAGATTTCCCCAGGATTGCCTACTGTTCCCTCAAAACAGGCAGACACTCTCTCTCCCTTCCCAGTGTGTCACACTTTGCATTAGTGCCTGATCTGCGGCAGGAGTTACAGGCAGGTAAAGATTTCACATTAATGAAGCTAGCTTGAACAGATTTTGTCTTCATTTTTGATATAAGACTTCATCTCCTCTGAACTTTGGACTGCTAAAATGTCACGTTATTAATTTATTCTTTTACAATTTTGGAGTACAAAATATTTAGTAGGACAGAAAAGAAAGATGAAGAGCCATGATGTCCTTACCCTACCTACTGTTACACAGTTATATTTTCTTCTGCTCTCAACCCTCTTAAAACTGTTTGCATTAGGCAAAATCTTCTTGGAGTAGGAAGAAAAATGCCCCTCCTGCTTTGCAGAAAGCTTTACTAAAATTCAGCCTGAGTATCAGGTGGGAGGCATGGACAGGGAAGATGGTGATATTACTTAGGAATGAATTTATTTTTCTAAGAGAGTACTTATATTTTTAGTGCAAACATTAAAAACCTTATTTTCCCCCCCTCTTTTTATCTTTTTAATATTTCTTTCAGTTACAATATATTGGTTGTGTTTAATTAAACAACCTATTGCACTGAATATCTGATTCTCACACACTCCTTTTTTGGGACCATGCTATTCTTAGATCATCTGTGAACACACTCTATTAATCATGTTGCATAGCACCACAAAGAAATAACAAATAATGAGATTTCCAAACAAATGGGATTCACTTGGGCCAGTGTATGCCCAAGTCTTCTGTAGTAGTCTGAAAATCTCTGCAAGCCATTCAAAAGCCCAGCTTTAACTTAAATATGTAAACTACTATATATATTTTACATATATATATATATATATTTAGCTGGTGCTACATGCTTAGATGGAATGTGAATCAAGTCTGGTTAGAAATAATAAGCAAAGTAATGGTGCAGAATGGCTTATAGCTCCATTGGGAGCTGCCCAGGAACAAGAAGCACTTAGGACTGGCATTAGACAGAGACAAAATAAAATTTTTCTATTTAGCACCAGTATCCCACACCTGGATAAGGCAGCAAAAATGTGGAAATAACAAAAGACATCAGAATAACAAATAACAGCAGACAGTCACTCTGGACCTATTCTGAAACAACAGAATACACTTTAAAAAGCAGTAAAACCAATAAAAATCCAGTCATCTTGAAAAAGGAGAGACTTCGCTGCAATAAAGGCAGTCAATAAAGAAGCTCTCTCATTTAAACATCAAATGCACATTGTTTTGCAACACCTGTTATTCAGCCATAATAGCTTTCTTAACCTGTCAAAGTGTTTAAGCTAAGGAAAAGAAATGGGCCTCCAGCTGTGCACTTCGGTGGAGAAAGTCTGCGCAAAGCGATATTAGTTTAATGAAATGTGTACAGATTGTAATTGTGGTAATAAGAGGGCAATTCCCAGAGGGGCAGTAGGAAGGCAGTGAGTGCAGCCAAGCAGAAAACAGAAGCTGCAGACTGGAGACAGAAACTGATATCCTGTGTTTGGACCCTCACTCTCCAACCTGCTCGCCTACTGTACAGCCTAGCCACATCTCCTGCCCGACAAGTCTCAAGCACTGCCTCGTGCCACATCCTTGCCCATCTTCTTTCTATACTTCCCAGAGAACAGAGCAAAGACAATCCAGCTCTCAACAGTGGAGCCTGCCAGTATATGTAACACAGGCTCATGAATATGTGAGGAAATGAAAAAAGCAGGCCGAAATAAAAAAATAGCACTGGAGAACACTGGCATATCTTCCACTGTTCTGCTCTGCAAGCCCTGAGACTCTGCAGTGCCCAGGAAGATACAAACCATGTTTTCCCAGGAAAACAAATTCCAAATCCTGGCAGAATGAAAAACAACACTTCGGGAGGAGATGAGGAAAGAGCAACATCAAAAACATATGAACTTTTCCTTTCATTGTCTTAAAAGAAAGACAAACACTTTTGTTTCAGCTTGCTTGCCCATGCAAGTACAGCAAACCCATTATTCCAGGCAGATTCCTACAGGAAAGCTGTCAATGCTAAAGCCTATCCTAGGGTTAGTCTAGGAGAAAACATCAAGACCAGCAACACTCATCACAGGAAGTACTGTTTAGAAGAGATTCTGAACAATGAAGTATTTGTCAGCTGAGCCTGCTGTAGTAATTTGACAGTGTTAATTCAATAAATCCATCCTCGCAGTAGTTTAGCCAGCTTACTGGGTGTCACACAGATCCACCAGCTTCGACAAGTGTTTCCACTAGGAAACACCTCTCTCTGTGTCTCCAGACTGTAGATAATCAATAAGACCTAAGGCAGAGAGGCAGAAGTGAAGATTAACTTTCTTTACATAAACGGGGAGGTATTTAGAAAATATGGGCAAAAAAAAGACAGCTTGACTCTTTCCACAATACAGAGAGATAAACAATAACTGATGTAGGTGGAAGAAAAGTGGGGGGAAGAGTTGAAGAACCAGAATTGGAGAAAGAAAAAGAGCAATTAATTTCAGGAAGGATACAGTGGTTGCAAGAGAGGAAGAACCTATTCCAAGATGGTCAAACAAAAAGGTATGTGAAAAGAGGGAAAAAAAAAATTAAGACATTTTATACTGAAAAAACATAAGCCCCAAACCCAAAATCATGGTCCAGAAAAGCATCAAAACAAACAAAGGGGTAGAAAATGGGAAACATTTTATTTTATTGGTATAAACAAATGAGCAGAAAAGAGAAGGAAAAACAGCTGTGTTTGGAGTTTAGAGTGGTGAGAATTTTCAGCCAGGGTCATGATTCAGGAATAGCTAAATAACGATTTGTCTAGTTATTCCTAGCAGTAACAAGCAGTATGCTGCCTTCGTTTTCTCAAAATTGCCTTATTTACCAGTCACATATTAGGAAAAAATCCACAGCTTTATTAGGTGATTTGCAGAATAATGTTTTTTACAACATGGGCAGCTCACCAATGAGTGCTGTATTGCTGTCAATCTGAAAAGCAGCAGAAAAACATAGTTTGAAAGCAACTACTCATCTGAAATAGTGGAACTCATCTAAGCAGAGAAACTTATCCTGCCCAGTCTTGCTCAGAGCTCTACTGACACCCTCTTACCAAAAATGTATGTGTGAGACACAGTAGGGAGGGCACTTCCTACAGCTGCTGCAGGTGAGCACAGATACTGCAGACAGGGAGGGAATCTCTGCTATTTGTTCAAGATGTAATTGAAAGGTTAACAAGGGCCATCATTGTTTCAGACATTCCCTTTTCCAGCTTTGCAACACGTACCACTGCTCCTTTTACACAGGAACAAGCAGGAACTGCCTGTTGTTATTTAGCAGCATTAGTGAGCTGGGGACCTCTGACAGTGCCTGAGGGAAGCTTGTGAGGTTTTTAATTCATTTCCCTGATCGCAAAGAATAGCTCACAACATGATGGCTGTGATTAGTTAGGACAGTACTGAGGCCATGCCGACAAGGTTCATCAGGTACAGAGCAACTACAGCTGCCCATGGATAAATTTATGCCACCAGTACAGATGTCATAGAACTTCTTCTTACATGCCTTCAAAGCTTCTTCAGCAAAAACGACTCTGATCCAAGCTAACTTGGGCAGCACAGCAAAACATGCTGTGTGAAAGGGACTGGAGAGCAAGGAAGGGATGTAAGGCAGAGCTCTGCTGCTCCATCCCATGCCCCTTTTAATGATGGATGAGAAAATTGCTCAGACTTCTCCAGCTGAGGCCTCGGTTGTGATGTGACACTATCACCTCTCATCAGTCACATCTCCTTCTGAGCCAGAATGTCACACAAGACAACATGACTGATGCAACCTGACACAACATGTCACCATGCCAGGTCTGCCAGCTGGGAAACCAAGAGGAGGGAAAAAGGAGGGGGAGAGGAAGAGAACAGGCTTTAGAAAAGGCATTCCTCATTAGAGTTCCCATATTGGAGGGGGTTGTTTTGTTTTTAAGAAAGGTCCTATTTCCAGAAAAGCCAAAACACCAAAGATACATAGAGGAAAAAACCCCAACTGGGCGCAAATCAGTGCAATTGAACAATTCAGCATCTACCGAAATTTACTACAGGTTTAGGCAGACCTTCTATAATAAAACAGGGGACACAGCAAGGCCAATAGGTCTCTGTGTTGTTTTAGGAATCCACCTCTCTTTTACCCCTGCTGAAGAACAGTGCAAGGAAACCGAGCCTTTCTTTAAAAGGAAGATTCATGTCCCTAAGGACTGATCCAAGATATTTGTATCAGATATCTTCCAGCTTTCCAAAGTTGGAAAGCAAAGGATGAGATATTTATTTTTCTTTCCCTTAAAAACAATAAAATAATTTTAGTTCAAAACTACGCATAATTATGAAAACAAGTATGCAGTCATAAATATCTGCATTACATTAATGCTGGCTGGGAGAGCAGAGAGAACTTAGGATGCAGCTCTCTCACTGTTGGAGAAAGCCCTATTGTTCCTTCACTTTGAAATGGTGAAGAAGCTGTACAAAACAAGATGACTTTGCTCAAAAAATGTGTAAAAACTGTCGTCCCACTATCAGACTCTGTAACTACAGAACTTGGGAGTCACAGGAGCTTCAATCAGTGGTGTCTCAGCCAATGCCACTTCTGCCTAAAGTGCATGATTTGCCTCACTACTTAAAACTGAGATGTCTATATAGACAATTTAGTAAAGAAAAGGCACAAACAGTTTAAGCTAACAGTGCCAAGTCAATTTAGGGCAAATTACTGCTTTTATTCTTCATATTTCCAACTATCCCACAACTCCAACAGCAACAACTGGCCACACATAAAAATGTTGTGGCATCACACAACGACATAAATGAAAAGTCAAGTAGTGGAACATTCACATCAGTTTCTACTCCAACTAGAACTAAGCTAAATTTTACATATTGACACAGATTTTACTAAATTTAGACCATGTTTTTGAACAGGAAGCTTTTTGACACAGAAAATGCTGTCACTGAGATGCCAGAGTAATTGTCTTCAGACACAATGTGGTGAATATATTTGCAATTTTAAAAGCAACATACCTGCCAATAATCACAAATAGAAAAAGTTTTAGTTCCATAAGATCAGCCTGAAGTTCTGGCACATTACATGTTGTAGTATTTGCTGCTATTTCCATAGCTGAATGAAAATTTGAGTTTGCAAATCTGAACTTGCATTTCTGTGACATTATCTATTCTTCAAATTCATAATATTACAAGTACCAATCTTAACAATGGGAGTTTCCTGATCTTCTGATGTCTTAATTACCAACATTAATTTTTTCATAAAAAACAGGTGAAAGTTAAACATTAGTGTCAGCACACCCCTCTCCTTTTTTCCTGCCTACACAGTGCTGAAACAAGCAGTCAGTTGGAACTGCCCTGACCAGGCAGCTCCGTACTGGCAGATGGACATTGCTATCTAGTCCTTCTCGCTTGTCAATTGGCTTTGAGCAGTTTGCCTGCTGATGCCAATCATTGAGTGAGAGGTTTTATAGTGACAGCTGCCTGTCAGTGACTCTGACTTCTTGTTTCTACCTTCCAGGGCAATTTTTCTCCTCCTTGAATGTCAGCTTGTTTAACCACAGTCTGGTCACAGCTGCCAGCTATGCACCATGGCAGAATTTCTAGTAGAAAACAAGGAAAGAAAAAAATCTATTAAACATGAAAACATTTAATTCTGGCTTAGCCACAGGCTGCACTATCCTCAGGGACTGACCCAAGCTCAGTGCTGATATCAAGAAATTCTTTTTATCACCTTGTTTCTCCTTTGCTTTAACTGATTTTTTTTTGTTAAAATCACACTGACCGTAATTTGCAGATAACTCACAGCCAGACAGGGTGGGCTACTTCAGTTATGGTGCAGTTCCCTTCTCTTCACTAACAGATTCTTGCCCAGAAAACATTCAGTAGCCTACTCCAAAAGCAAAGTCTTAATTCCATTTCATGGAAATTACCTACCTCTCTTTATAGGTAGACTAAAAGCCTATTTTATTTGCTTTACTTCCTACCTTCCTGTTGAAGTATTTCAAAGTCCCTTCCGAGTGCACCAGGAATCAGCCCTACTGTGGAGGGGCAAGGAGTGGAGGGAGTGAGCTGTCCTCATACTGAGGAGACATGCACTGCCTCTCTTAGTGACAGCACCGTGTGTTGTGATACAGACCAAAAGTCACTTACATGCGCTGTTATGTTCATATTTCTTATGCAGGTGGTTGAGGGATCACTTGTGGCCACAGCTTTCATTCAGAAACTGAACAACATGGTGAAGATCCAAATATATTCAGCAGGACTTTTAAAGAAACTATAAATGCAGGTTGGCATGTTCAATTTCAGCTCTACATTAATTTTAAATTATTTTTGAGTAATGATTTTTGCAAATGAATTTGTTAACAAGATCAATCACCAAAACTCAGTCTGTAGCTGGGATATTTTTAAATGATCCAAAAAGTCATATTTGCAAGCTAATGGTAAAAAGCATTTACCATTTGGAGAAAAAACATAATCAGAATAGAAAGCATTAAAAATACTGAAAGTTCACAGGAATAGCAGAAGGAGGGAAAACAGTCAAAATGCAGAGACAAAAGGCAAAATCTAGGTCATATATATTAAGGCCAAATAACACCACTTCCCCATGTCACACACATGAGATAATGAGACATACCAAAAATACATGACAGAGATTAAATCTCCAAGCTATTTGCTGAAAAGAAGATGAAATTCAGATCAGGTCCAAACATCCAGATAGCAGGTCCATCAACACTATCATCTTACTCCTTTATCTTTACCACTGCCTTTGAAGGAGACTGAAGTCAGCAGCCTGGATATGAAATGCCGCCTCTACACAGCACTGATTTGTGCTTCAGATTCATTTTCTCCTCTTTCTTTTCTGTTTGTGTTTCTCTTATTTTTAATTTCCTTCCTTTTAAAACCCTACACTTTATGTCAAGCCTCTAGCCAGTCAGCTAATTTTTCTCTTTTTCTGTATATTTGGCACTGGACTGAAATGAAAATTAATAATCCCTTCAGAAAATGCGCATGCATCTTTATATAATGCTGGAGCCAGGAGATCCTAAAGACAGAGCATTTTATTAATATTATGCAATTACAAAATTATTCCCCTTAAGAAGCACTACTTTATTTTAGCCCAATTCTTTAGAAGTTCCACTCTGTGAAAGCCACAATCCTGAAGTGGTACCTAGGACAAAATCAGAAGTGAACCCATAAAGGGAGAGCTGACTGCCAATAGACCTGACTCTTTACCTTCTCTCTCATTAATCTACCTTCGCTTCTTTCAATCCACTATTTTTGTCACTTCCCAGATTTACTTCACTTTTTCCTTCTGGGACTTGGCTGTCTTAGTCTTAGTCTTCCTTCCCTCATGCTCCACACTTTTATTTTATTCCCTCTCTTATTCCAACAAATGCTCCATAGCAGACAGATTCATTCATCTCTAGCACCTTATCTGCTGGAGCATATGTTTCTTTTCTTTGAGGTCAGATTAACTATTCCTTATAAATGTTACAAAGAAAAAATATGTGTTGGCAGCAAGTTCTGCTACTCTTAGCCATCATTTTTGTCCGCTGCATTAAACCCATTTAACATGCTTAAACATGCCTTTTGTCAACAGCAACAAAAGCAAAAAGCAGCTGAACTCTAGTTAATAAATCATTTTCTGGAAGTAGAAATTGCCTGAGAAATATGATGCCAAGCAGTTAATGCATGTTATTCTTACAGAGAGGAAAATGGAGAAGAAAATGTTTAACCAGCTTTTCTGATTATAAAATGTGTTTTCTGTATATATTTGTGTGTATACTCATTGTACTATTTTAAAACAGAGATCACACTGAAGTGCAGTACATTCCTTTAGACGTACATTCACCCATCCCCAGTTGGTCTTATTTCCTAATTAGAGATATAATTCACTAGTATCTAAATTTGAAACATAATTCTCTACCCCATTAGGCCAGGTCCTATAACTTTTATGTATATACATGCGTGTCTTCATACCTTAAAATAAGAAGAAAAACAATATGCAGTATGAAACCCTGGAATCGCATAACAGAGAACCACAGCATTTTCCATTAGCTCACAGCTTTCTAGAACTGTCCACAGGAAAGATCCAAGACCTATAATAACCAAGAAGTATTTAAAAAGAGGTCAAAATGCTTTAAAAGTTAGTATTTTAAAACCAGATATTTAAAGGTTAGGATGCACCAAATTTAAGTGAAAAGCAAATGAAAACAATAAAAGCTGATAACGTACTATGTTATAGTCTGTCATTAATCTGCACTGCTTATCCTAAAAGATTGGGAAGAACAGACAGGGAGGATGAAAGATACGTATTTTCTTTCTTCATCTTTTCTAGTTACTCTATTTTTGTTTCAGATGGCCAGTTTAAGCAGTATTATAGAAAAGGTAGATTTCATACCAGGACTACTGTTACACCCGGTACAGGCAAAAATTGTAGGAATAAACTATCACCTTAGCAAGCCTGGCCAGACAGGTATTACAAACTCCTGCAAGCTAGGACACATGGAAAAGCCCTTAAACATAGCAAGAAAACAGAATTTTTGATTAGTTTATCTGCCTTATCTAGCTCCTGCTAAAAATACTTCCCAGGTCTCGTCTTCAGAGATGGATTCTGCCTTTTTTTCCATCTTTAGAGTGCATCTCACACACTGAGGAAAAGTAGGCAGGTTGTTTCTGAATAGAAAAGTTTCTGTTCCATTCCTCAAAACCAGCACCTCATCCCCTTGCTGAAGAGACGGAAATAACATTTGTTAATATATGTCATACATGGTTCTGAGCTAAAGACACAAGGAAATTAGCATAAAACTCAAAGATACTATTAATTTAATGACAGTTCTATATCTGCTGGAGACTGGTATCAAGAAGCAGATAATATTGAGAAAAAGAAATACCCACAGTTGTTCTGGCTCTGCTGAATTTCTGGCACAGGAAGCTTTGCGGATTCCCAGGAAACTTTGACAGACTAAAATGTTCATACCTGAGTATGTGACAGCTTCATCTCTAAACTGTAAACAAGTTGCTAGAGTTTTATGCTACTATAGCCCTTCTAAAGAATTTTTTCATTTATTTTGTTCCAGTGCTAACCCTTCTTTCCTTCTGATATTAAAATGCATTTAACCTTCCAAAAGCAGTTAGAAAGAAAATTGGAAATTTGTGTATATCTGCAGTTGGAGTTCTATAAAAACAGGAAAATAGCGACTACCATGAAGTTTTCATAAGTACTGAATTGAATATATTTATTAAAAAGTTACTAGTTTATGAAGCCACATGAGAAAGTCTATATAGGAATGTGTACTAGAAAATTGGAAAAAAAAAAGTCATCAATGAGAAACAAGAATCTGCCTTTTCCTCTGTGCAAAGCAATTTGGTTTTAACTGCATTTCCTTACATACATTGTGGCTGGTCTCTTCAGAGTTTGAAATAAAGTTAATGAAAAAAAAATAACCATTGATTAAAAAAAAAAATTTAGACAGCTAATAAATTTCAAGCACAAAGCTTTTTCATTAACTGTGTCGCCTCTTATATGTCCAGTACTCTTAACTGTTTTTGCCAAGGGATAAGAGCAGGGAGCATTATTTCCTACAGTTTAACCAGTGCCTTCTAAAATGCAACACATCTGCAACCAGGAGCTTGCAGCTTCCAAGCAAACCCATTATTTTTGCCTTTCTTCTGCACCTTAGGGAATATCAACTCACTCTCAGGAAATAAAAACACATAAACAAACCCTTAGTATTTTCACAGATGAGTTTGAAAGTTCTGCCACCAAAGAATTTTGATTTATGGTGAGGATTTCCCCTGGCCACTGAGAGAAGTTACATTTGCGTATACTAAAAATGAGTTTCCAGGTCTGGAAAAGACGGCTTGATCCAGATCACAAGAAGTACTGGGTGTATTTGGTAGAACTCTGAAATGAAAAGCGGTATAAAAGGAGTCTCAAAATATTTGGCCACTTCTCCCACCTCTGAGATCACTCAGCACCAGACAGGTCAAAGTATGAATTAGAGAAGAGCTATGTTGGCCAAGGGAGACCTAATACACAACTGTAGAAGTGATCACATAAAGCTCTTCTCTTTTCCCTCTTCCATAGGCAGAAGTGGAAGATAGGCCAATGCGTGCAGGTTCTGTCCTCCAAAATAAAGTTTGAAAGAGCTTTGGGTCCCTAAAACACTAACAGAATATATGATAGCATCCCAGACACCATGAATTTGCACACACAGCCTCCCACCCCCACAAATTCAATATTAGCCTTACAAAAATAGCAAAGTTCAGTCTCTCTCACTTCTGCCCCCACAGGACCTGAACACCTCTTTATACTGTTATGAAATTTGGGCTTAATTTTCTCTGCTTACCTGTGTAAGACAAAGGACAAGTGGCTATTCTATCCAGCACAATCTTCTTTGCACAATAAAAGAGAATAAACACTTTAATGGTCTCACGTCCAAACACTGCCTTTTGTGCCCACTATTAATAGGCAGTGCCACAAGCCAACAAGCGACCCCACAATAAAGGTAATTAATTGAGATTGCAGGCTTCTGGTTTTCCCACCCTTTCTGTACAGAGGTGACAGTTTTAGACCAGAGAGCACTACATTTATTGACATTTTTCTTGCAGGTAGTCGTCTCAGTAGTGCAAAGCACTGATACAGCAGATTTTCCTCTCTTTTCCCTGCACCTCTGGGAGGATGAATCCAAGACTTTATATCTGCCAGCTGCAGCAGTTCTGACTGCAGGAAACAGAAGGCAAGCCCAACTCCAAGTCACAACACTGATAGGAGAAAGCACTGAATGCAGTCATGACAGAGTTGTTTGTTTGAAAGTGGAGCTTCATTCAAAGAACACTTGTATGTTTGGAGAGACGCGTAGCATTTAACTCAAGCCTGATCCCTGCCTGTGCTCTCAGCAGGAGGGAAAGAGTAGGGAATGTCAAATGCCCCTCCCTCCATGCTGTCATAGTCCCAGAAAGTATAGGCAAAAAATTGGGAAAATAAGCAATCACTGAAAAAACCTGAACATGAAATAATGCTGCCTTTACAAGATTTGGTGAAAGAATTGTACTTTCAGTAAATTGAGGAAAATTAAAAAAGCTGCAGGCAGAGGCATTGCTTGCTGCTGAGCTGAAAATGAGGTAATACACTGCTTGCAGCCAAGCATGATCTTGTCCAAAATCTTCAGGCAGAACTTTGTGTTGCACATGAGACACAGAGAAAGAATCTCTCAGGAAGAATTGCAGGACCTCACGTTCTCTGAAACAAGGTTTTGTGACTCAGACCTTTCATGCTCAGTGGAGGAGTTGAGAGATGGTGAACAAGACTGTTCTAATAAAGAGCAAAATGCAATGTTTCTATTGACATCTGATGATGAGGAGGTAGCATGCTAACCCTTAATTAAAACTGAAACCACAAACTACTGCCAGGGTCAGCAAACTGCTACTAAAACAACTACCAAGATATCCAAGACTGGCCATAAATCAGGTGAGATTAAAATCCATTCAATATTAATGCAGTGGAATGCCAAGAAGCTGGGTTCACTTCCCAGACAGAGGAGTTAAAATCACTGGAGTAAACAGAGCCAGTGTTATTTGCCAAAATAAGAAGCCTAATTCATGGCACCTGGGTGAGAAGCAGACAAATGGTAACTTTAACCCTAAAAGAAATCCAGTTTAAGCACTCCTGAATTCACAAGCAGAGGTGCTTGTTGACTTCTCAGAAACAACCTCACTTCCTCCAGACATGAAATTAAATGGAGGGGACCCCTGCCCTGTAAAACGGGGGAAGATACAAGAGCAATGCAGCAAGCACTTAATGAGATAGAAGTTAAAATTCGGACTGAGTCATACAAAATTGAAGCAGGTAAACAACTTTAATCACTAAGAGGTAACTTGCAGGGAAGTTTGTGTTGTTTTCTTTTTCTAGGTAGAGCAGCACCCCTCCACCGAACATTAAAGGAAGCAGTTCCAAGTGGTTAATTTTTTATGGTTTATGAACTACCCAGCAAAGCAGGAGCATTACCTATAAAATTCTTCCAACTATAAGAGAATGTGGTGAAGAGAGAACTCTTATTTTAAAGCCTTTGAAGTATGTGAACACACCTCTTCAGCAAACCCATTCACACTTGTTTCAATGTGCAAAGGAAATCAATTGTACTATGGGACCTGAACAGCCCCTTGAGACTTGGTGTGGACACTCTGATGTGTTTTAATACCCGATGTGTTGGGGATCCCCCTCCATGGGATTTTAACTCAAGACTTCCTGCGTATTTCTGTGGTTAATTTCAAGACATATTGGGCCCACATCCAACAGTGGTAGTATTGAGGAAACCCTCGCATCCAGCAACCATTAAAGAACATTCTAATCTTTGGGACTCACGAGATGGGGGCAGTGGCTAATGAGAATTGGGTTTATAATTGAAATGTGATTGGCATTTTAAAGACTGGGATAGTCTCTTACTATCCACTACCTTCATCACCCCCGTGGACAACTTGCGAATTGAGGAAACATCCCTGGAAAACAGTGTTTAAGCCAAGTGGTGGTGTAAGAAGAAATTATAGAGTACAATTTGCTTTTAATTTTTTCAGGTGGGTATTTTTGCAGTTACTTTGGGATGTCACTATTAATAATCTTACTCTTCTTGTAAAAATCATAGACAACATGGAGGATCTTCCCAGGATGGCATTCTGGTCTGAGTATAAATTAACAAATGCACCAAACACCAGAACAGCCTTTATTTTTTTTTTTGATCATTTCCACTCACTAAAGTAGTACATTTATAGCAATGCCCATGCCAAGTAGCTCATTTTTGCAAATAACAAGTATGCATTTACTCTACTTGCATTAATTCTCAAAATATAGCTAAAGAAATAAGGCATGTCTTGCCATATTTTTCCACATGCTGATCTGTGATATGCTGCAATCAAAGGACTATTTTCCTTGACATGTGTACTGCTATGAAGGGACAATACCAAATGCTGTACAAAACAAACAAGTGCACAACCTTCCACACCAGGTTTACCAGCTTCTTTAAAAAGATGAAATGCAGTTGTAGGCCCAAAACCAGAGTTCACAACAGGCACTTTTGCTCCCTCATTTTGAATAAAACTACTAACAGTGACTGTCAAAAGGAAATCAGAGAAGCTTCAAGCAGCAGGATGTGTGATTAGACTGACTGTGTGAGTAACCTTTTTGTCTCTATCTTTTTCCTTTTTTTATAGCAGCTCCAACACAATTTCCAACTCCATGTTTGAAATTTTCTCTTTGCCAGTCACACCAACGTATCTGTAAACTTAATCCCACTCTCTTCACAAGTGCTGAAACAGATGGTCATACCTCATTTAATTTAACACTATTTGCTTTATCTTTCCTTCTGATGACCCTCTGTGAATCATAGCTGTTGAGCCAAATCACGGTATTTAAACTGCTTTTGCGCCATAAACAACACTCCCTTGAGCTTTCTATGACTCTGACCTTTAGCAGACACCATCAATTTAATTTATATACCTGACCACAAACTCTCATCTCATCTCTATGAAACCTAATTGGGAAAGGATTAGTGCTTTTGGACAGACTAAGGACTATCAGCAAATCAAAACATTTGACATGCAGCCAGCATGCTTTCAAAACGATGGGCCATCAGAGTTCTATCCTCTACTGCTCCCCGTTTCTGTTAGGTAAACATCCAGCAGCCATAAAACAGAAATACAAATAATTCCATTGAATTTTAAGTGTAAAATTTTCAAGGAGGAAAACAAACAAACAGAAAAACCCAACCACTCAGTTTATTGATTAGGAGACCATACTTAGATGCTGAAAACGCTTTTGAAATAACAGGTACTCAAATCCCTATAATGGAATTCCACAGGAATTTTCTACAGGGATATGGATAAAGAAGAGTTGATTCTTGCAGTGGAATCTGGAAAAGCTTTCTGCCCCAGAGGGAAGTGTTGCCAGCTCCCTAAAATGATCAGAGAAATCACTCCATTACTAAATGCTAATGCAGCATGTAGGATTGAAAGAATTGGAAGGCATGACCACAGGCGTGTTTGGGGGTGAACCGTCACACTCAATCTCTGCATGGACCAGTCAATCAGAGCAGGGCAAAGTCAAACTCCTGAGAGTTTCAGCAAGGTCCCATAAATATTGCTCACCTTCAAAACACCAGAATTTTTTCTAAGACATTTTCTTCCCTTTTCAGTACTAAAGGAAAATAACTCAAAAGCCATTTAGAAATAAGATTGCTAACCCATATTGGACAAAGCCTTCTGTGACTTTTCACATGTCTAAAACATTTCCCCCAGAGCTTTTCATGTGGAGTTCTGTGCAACATTTGATCAAATGCAAATATCAGACATGTATAGTCAGGGGAAAAACATAGGATATAAAAACTTTTGTGTGTGAAATTTATATTTTAATCAATACATAAAGAGTTTCTTAAAATATTTTTTACATAATTCCTAGGAAATAAAAAAGAAAGCTATTGTAGACCCAACATATTTCCATTGAAATATGTACAGTGCTTCAAAGCCTACAACAAATAATTTCCCTGTTGAATTCAAGCATTTCTAAAATATTAGCAAGGAAAAAGAGAGTAAGACAAATACAGAGATGTCATCAAAAAAAAAAACCAACTTCTACACAGACGGAAAAAAGGACTTAATTTTAAACTCTCGTGTTACAAACCTGCATTTCTGACAAAGCTCAGATTTATTTAAATTACTTTTCTTTACCAGTGAAATACGTGAGATATCTTATGTATATTCAGAAAGTTTGTGTCAGAGATGAATTTGGCACTCCACTTTTGAAATTGTTTGTGTTGAAGCAGGTTGACTCCGTGATTCCCATGGCTGTAGCAGTGTTCATTTACAGTTTTACTGCATTTTGGTGCAATTCAGTTTGAACTCTAGGCAAGGCCTTCCTTGTTGTGAAAAATTCAGAACTGACTCTGAAGAGACCACAAAAATTTAAATGGCACAACCTTTTTTTTCTGTCCAATGTCCTTTATTTTCAGACAAATAGGGTCATGCATAACACCCTCCTGTGCATCAAGTATTGGTAAAATATTTTTTTCACATCAGAAGAGAGATCTGTGTGTTCCAGACATGCTGCAAAGGTATTGGACATGCACAGGTGGAGACAGCTGACTGAAAAATCTGTTCTATTCTACACAAAGCCGTAGCAAACTCTGCTAGGCTCCCAAAAACTCATCTGTATATGAAAAGATGTAGGTTATCCAATCAAAAAAGTCAGAGGGGCAACTCAGGGCTCCTAAGTTTTTTACCTAGGAAACAGAAAGTTGACATTTCAAGTCTACTGTCAAGGTGTCTACTTACATCCCATTAGTGAGAATTAGTTATGGTCAAGACTCTGAGAAGGGCTTAAAAGAGCACAAAAATAATAGCTGCATGCTCCAATTCTCCCAAGTCCCATCCAGTTACACCATAAAACACTCCATTCCTTTCAGAATGCATAGCCATGCACAGCCTTTTCTCATCACCTAGATCCATCTAGATCCAGTATTCCCAAATTCTATTATTTCCCCACAAATTATATGTCTCATCCATGAAAAAAAAAAGGTGAGAAATGGGGGCCTATACATAAACAATATTTATCCCTGAAAAGAAAACATCCAGTGTAGTTGTTCAGGGGTTACAGCCAATGTAAACAATTATCCAGACTGGCAAAAAATTCAAAGCACAGTAATATACAGAGGTATTTATACACATATGAACACAGCAAACAATTGTCAAACAGTTGTCAAGGTCTCTATCCAAATGTATTCAGGTATCCAGCTAACTAGACCTGGTAAACAGTCATATTTCAGGAAAAAAATTACTCAACCTGTGTTCAGAAATCCCACTTATACAGGTGGGAAATCATGGGATGATTTTCCCAGTTGTGGCAACAAAACCACAGGAATTACCCACAGACATATTGAGAAGCCCATATTGGGCCTGCTTTTTAAATTATTTTTCTCTTGCCAGTGATGCTTCTTTGTCATCACATTGAAATAAAACACGTGTGATGGCATTTACGTGCTTAAATACCTGAACAGCAGCAGAATTTCATAGCCAGAAATATAGTGCTAGAATTTATATCTTCAGAAAATCATGACTACCTTAATTTAAAATTTCTACTATTTATAGCTATGCATGTTGTAAATGAAACTTTCCCAACTAGCCAGGATTAAAAGCCTATAGACAGAGAGAGCATTTTATAAGGTAACACCACTCAGAGCAATTCCAGTCTGAAATTGACATGGTAGAGCACAACACATGTTTACATTCTTTAAAAATCCTACACAAATCTGAAACACTACAAAAGAAACAACACTGGCTACAGGATTCCTCATGCAACACTTGCTGTTTCCTCAGAGGGTGGACAATACACACAGACAGAGTACTGCAGCACATGTCCTAGTCAAGCAAGGCCACTGGTCAGCCCACGGGTACTCACCAAGGCAGCCTCTCTGGGTGTGGAATCCTGCCTTCTGGGGTGCTCAGCTCACATGGCCTCAATTCATACATCTTCCCAGGTATCTTTTGGAAAGTACCTGCCCAGGTGATGCAGATCACCACTCCTCCAGTCAAGGTCAGAACTCCGCCAATCAAGATCAGCAGTACTGCCTGCTGTCAAGGCCTGTTTCTACAACTGCAAGTTTCTAAGTTTTGCTTTGTAACTTAAGGTACCATTTAAATTGGAAAATTTCAGCTGCTCCTGATTCAAACCAAGCCAAAGGTGCACTGTCTCACACCATGCTCCTGAGACATTCAGCATCTTTGATTTTGAAAACTCATCCACAGACCAACCTAAACAACTTTTCCTGAAACCTGATGTTCCCAGAAGTCCTATGATACTAATGAGAAGCTGGTAATGTTTAATTTTGATTGTAAAGCGCAGGTGAACAAGTGTACTTTAAAGCGTGAAATGAAATGTTAGTGGTAAAGTGTTTCTTATTTATTATCATCAAGTTTACTGGAGTTAAATAATGTAAGTGATTCCAACTCTACATGAATGGGAATCTTTGTTACTATCCCTAAAGACCAGGTAACATTTAGCCAGGCTCTAGGAATAACCTTTAAGATGCCTCTTACAAGGGTGCCGTGAGAGATAAAGGTAGAGAGCGCGAATTTTCCTTGCTAATGGGGGGATGAAGGAGAGCAGAAAGGAGAACAGAGCATCCAAGAAGTATTGTTTTTAATTTGTAGCGTATTACATGCAAAATATTTGTTCATCTAAACCAAGGCATACTGTAGATAAATATTTTAGTTATGTACATTCAGGTTTTCAAAACACAATATTAAAAAAATAAAATTAAAAAAATCACCTTTAGAAACAGAAACAATCATAAACTGGAGGTAGACAAAGAAGATAAAGATTTTCCTTGAAGAATTTACAGCCTAGTAAGAAACATGGGAAGTTATAGAGAAGAACCATCTGTATATCCAAATCAGATGTGCACGGGAGGGAAAGAGCCATCAATCAACTTACTTATAGGGTGGAAATATATTTGTTGCTGCATTTTAGGGGTGGAACCACTTGATAATCCAGCCATTTTACCCAGCTCCTAACTTTGCATGAAAAAAAATCTGCCCTGTAAATGTAATTTTAAATGTAACTTTTACCTAGAGATTGTGCGTTTTCCCCATGAAAAATGCTGTTTGCTGGTGAGGTGCTATGAATAAAAGCTATGGAGTTACCCCTCAAGGCTGGGAGTGGATGTGAGACAATCATATCACAATTCACATGGTCAGCACGCCTTACTTTTGAGTAGGCCATTTTAAAGAGAATGGAAGTTAAGCCTTTAACTCTTACCAGGGAGAAAAAGAAAAAGAAAGAGAAAGAGAAAGNAAGAAAAAGAAGTTTATACGTCATTAATTGCCTGATAATCATTAGGCAATTTCCTGATCTTGAGGTTTCAGCAGCAAGGCACTTTCTCTCACCAGACGTAACCATATCAAGGAAAATTAGGGAAAAAAAAGCCAATTCCAATAATATCCTGAAAGACCTGTTTAGCAAAAAACAGGACAGGTCTTAAGACACAATCATGCAGAAAAGCTTCTTACTATCGTGATCACAGGACAATATGAATCATAAGTTACAACTGATGGACCAAACTCTGTTGCATGCCAATTTTTTTTTTAAAGTCTACCTTAGGATGTCTGTACTTGGTATTAATGTGTTGCATCTAAAATGTCAAAATAAAATCTGGCTAATTTTGGATAAGCCAATTTACTTGCTATCTTTGCTGCCAATGCCTGCAGATCTTTCATGAAGATAAATTTGTCCTCTAACAGTTTTATTGACACTGAAAACTGCAGAAAGAACATTAAAATATTCAAACCATTCCACAAGTTCCAAAAATCACAGATGCTTTTTAAACTTTGAAACTGCACCAGAGTTCAGATATCTGGGTGAGAGGCAGAAAACAAATGAACAAGTAGGAAATACTGGGAATGAGGCAGATACAGCACAGCAAAGAGTAGCAGAACTGCTAGGGATGCAAGTTGTTATCTGTTGCTTTGGTGGCATCTATGAAAACTCAAAAATCCACAAACGTTGTTTGAGAGTTAGAGCTAGAGAGGTACAAAATATCTGAGCAGTCATCATGTCACATGAGCACCCATTGTAGTTACCATAAATGTAGTTACAGGCTTTCCTGAAGACTTCTGAAAATCACAATCTGTTTTTCCAGGATTAAGAAAATGAATGAGTGATCCTCTTCAGAACAACCCACAGATTTCCTCCAGCCCCAAATTCTCCTGTGTAGCTCAGTTTTCCTGCAACTGATTTCACCTGTTTGAGGCTGAGAAAAATAACATCATACTTGTGTCATTTATTTGTGCTCTGTGATTGTCATTCTGCATAGATCATCAAATGCTTTTTTATTGACTTCTGGCAGAAGAGTGCAGCAGGTTTTAGTCAAAGGAAATACTTCCTAAAAATCTTCACAAATAGATGTGGAGGAGATCAAATATGTAATCAGAAAACTTATGCCTTACAGTAGTCCCTAGACAAACATTTGTTCATATGGCACTCTGTCAAAACTAATCTGGCCTACTGATACTACAGTAGTTCAAGTACAAAAGAGTTATTGTCATAATCACTGTTCCTTTTTAAGCAATGCTTTGTGATCCTAATATTTCACATGTTTCTCCTGAACAGAGTCATCTACACCATTTCATAAAGTCCTCAAAAGTTTTCTGTTAAGCTCCAGTATTTTTCTTTCCAAGGCCCAGCCAGGTCAGCCAGGCTGATGCTGTTGGAAGACCTCCATCAAGCAGGCTCTCAAGAAAAACAGAAGAACATGCAGTGGTTCATGTCTTAGTTCCTGCTTGAGGCTACAAAGGTAATCTTACACTTACCCTTTTCCTTGGCACTTAGTAAAAAGGCAGGTCAGTCTGAGCATTCTTATTTGGTATCAGTGGGTGGCAACTGTCCAAAAAAGGCAGACCAACACATAAAAAGGAGCACACAATTGTAACTACAGACAAGCAAAGCAGAATCTGGGCACAAGCAGTCCTGTGCAGATCAGTCATTATTCAATGTCACTCTATTTTTTTACAGGCAAAGGAAATATCTTAGATAATTTGAGTAGGCAGAACAGAGCAAAACATGAAGAAGACGACTATATATTATTCATGAAAAGATCAAACTTTTGAAAACAAATAGGGACAATGTCTACACCCTTCCACTGTACTGGTGTCAAAAAATCTCACTGTCATCCAGATTACTTCACAAAATCAGTTTGAAGCATCTGGGCTGTTTATGTGCAGCTTAGTGTTGCTCCTTTTGTAAAACACACTCACATCCTGAGGTGGCTGCTATGACCCAGAGCAACTGACATGCCCACACCAGCCAGGTACTGCTGTAGCTGGAATGGCAACAGAGCTGTCACACACTCTGCCTGTGTTTTTCCAACTGCATTGGTCAGTGTATCTGATATTCCCCTGCCATGTAGGCAAGATATGCAGAATATATACTTCTGAGCAGTGAGACTCTGGCATGTCCTCCACTACAAAGAGACAGCCTTTTGTACTTTGTGCAAGCCCAAACCCAGCCCCTAGTGTGGGGAATTTGTTTGATACCAAGGTCAATCATGCCTGTTCTTTGTAAATGTTAATTTCTTAGGCTGCTTTCTCATGAAGGATATAGTCTTAATCCCCTAGATTTTTCTTTAAAATACAAAAATTATTCTTAACCTTTCCTGGTAAGGATTGCAGATAGCTTGGATCTGTGAATCCCTCCTTTTTTTTCTGTGGCCTATTTGCTGGCTGCTGTCTCAACAGGTATAAAGCACACACTCGAAATACCAGTAGGCTGCCTTGAGTTACAGCAAAGGGCAGGTCAGTGACATGAGAAACAGCAGTTTTGGCAGGCCAGCCACAGAGCCGCAAGCAAGGGGTCACTGTGCTCTCCTGCCAGATCTAACACATTTTGTCTCTCCTCATGGTTAACACACTATTTCCACACTGGGTCTTCTGGATCATATTCACTCAGGAAACCTGGAAAAACAACATGGACCCAACACCTCATCCCAGGAACAAAATCCTACCCGAAGCAGATTATGATGTGGAAGTTAGCCGAGGACCCCAAATAGAGACTGGAAGGTGTTCAGTTTACTACCATAGACCCTCTAAAGTGTCCCTGAGCAGTGTCAATCATTTTGTGTACCCCTTGAACAAGGATCTGTCAAGGATTCTCCTTATGCATGGTTTGCTCTGCAATATTTAATCAATTTGCAAGTCACATTTGAAAAAAAAATTAAAAAGACAGGCAGTCCCACGCTTTCAGCCTCCACAGAGAATAGAAATTGTCTGAGTGCAGAAAACAAAGCTGACAACACCATTTAGGAAATCAAGAGTTCTGAATAATTTGGAATATGTTTCTCAAACTGCTTTTAAGCATTTTTAATGTTCAAGAAAGTCAATATAGACTAGACAGACAGAAAACAAAAAAAACCAAGCATAACCCTGGAGAATATAATAGAAAATAAGTGGTCAAAAAGCAGCGGGGAAGGAAACAAAAGATGTTTTCATGAATGAACTCTCAGCTCGGGGGAACCATGGGGAAGAAGCCACAGACAACACACAGGGACAGGACACAGAACAGGGTAAGAGAGCATATTTATGTGGAAAGCTTTACGAAAAGAGAAGTTGCCATGACTGAGGAAGCAATAAAAAGATTGCATGTCAATACAACAAAGCTTAAACATGGTTGCTCTGAACAATATTTGGCACACATGGAACATGATGGGCTGGATGTAAAACAGCAAGTGGAAGTGGACAGTGATATAGGTCTTAATTCAAACTGAGAAGAGCCACCAGTATCAGAGGTGTGCTCCACACAGGGACAAGAGATAAATAATAAGTAAGTATGTTATTATAAGATCTGTTATTTCACAGCAATGCAGAGAAACTTGCAGCTTTTTTGAGGCAGGCAATTGGCATGTTGTGTTCCATTCTATAAAATTTTGCACACCACCAGTGTGAAATTTAGCATACAAGACTGCACCATAGAAGATAATGAAAAACCAAATATTCTAAGTCCTATGCACCAGTCTGTTTGATCCCATGTACTAAATAGGAAGGCATTCCTATCACTCCATGTTTAATGCTTTCAGAGGATGAAATATCACAACGCACCTGTACACCTTAGGTTAGACCCTAGGTTGACATAAATAGATGCAGCCTCACTGAAACTGTTATTTTCAAGCATTCTACCTTCACATTACTTTCTTTAGAAGGAGGCAGCTGAATTTCAGTTTGCTTGTCTGGCAACTCCACCAAAACTTCATGGTCAGCATGGCCTAGAGATTTTTCTCCTAGCATGCTATATATCCTATTTAACAAACAATTTACCTTAATCTGTAGCTGACTCTGAACCTGGTCAGACAATTACATTTAAAATCTTCTAACTCCCCCCACACATGCTCTCTGTAATGACTGAATGTTATAAAACAGTAACTGCTTTAAGAGTGACAAAGCAAACAAACTGACTCATCCATCCCCTGACTTTCCTATTAGCACAATTAACAGTCTGAGTCAAATTTCTTTTATCTTTTTCAAAGGCTTGAAGTGACAAGGATTATCACCAAAACACTCTAGAAATTATTAAGTGTTTATTATTATTCCCTAAAACCAAATCAACTCTTCCACCACATCTCCAACCCGCACATATACACGTCTGCTGTCGTTCTTGCTGTGCTGAGTCTACAGTGTCCCTTTGCATCATAGCAACCACATTATCGCTCACAATCATCAGGCAAGAGCGACACACAAAGGCACAGTGTCTTTAAAACATCAACAGAGTATCAGCAAAGAAAAACTCCAAAATTATTATTTGCATAAGCAGCTGACAGTAGCTTCTGTGAAAATAATGACTACTTTGTGTCTCTTCAACCAGTTAATTTTGGACAGAGCCAGACTAGCTCTTTTTTTTTCCTTAGTTCAGTGGTTCACCATCTCAGAAACAAAAATGAGCCAGAGAAATGGGATATATGAATCTTTACAGAAAGCTTCCAAGTGGGTTTGTATGTGCCTTGTGAATACTGAGGGCCCTAAGAAAAATGAAGGGGAAAAAATAGATAGAGTATTTCACCATGAAAAACAGCAATTCATTATCAAGCAATTAGCTTAGTAATAAGTTCCTGTTTCTTACTTTGGGAAATTTCCATGAATGTTGGTAATATAATTATGATAAAGGTTGAAGACATACTACTCAACTGTTAACAGTCCACAAACAATTTGTCTTCTCATGACAGACAGGAGACGGTCTAATTACACTGAACATTTCAAGGAAAGATTGAATGTTTGGCAGGCAACTCTCCATTGATTGCTTTTAAAGCATAGTACTGCCGAAGGGAAAATACAGAATCTTGGCTCCAGGTAATTAACTTTCACACTGTTCTCTTCTTAAACCCTAATGAAGCTCCCTTGAAGTCTTCATTACCAGAGGGTATTTGTTAATAAAAAGCAGGGAGCCAGACAAAGGTCCTATTTCCCTCTCCTTTAAAAATTTCTGACTATTATACATACATTTCTCAGGACTTAGTAATGTCTTTGAAGTGAGTAATGATGGCCTGAAAAGTGCAAAGGGTGAGGGATACGTAATGATAAAGAGCAGTATTTCCAGAAATATGGAAAAATCTGGAACTGAAAAGAGTCTTGAAAGAGAGAATGGGGGTGAATGGGGGTGTTTGACAGAGAAAAGAGCAGAAAGATAAGGAAGGCAGAGCTATATCAATATTTGGTGAAATAGCATTACCCTGAAGTTAAACCAATGAAGATAAAAAAGCAAAACTTTAGGAAATTCACCAACTCGGTAGCTTAATCTAGATTTCATATGGTAAGGAACAAGATTGCTTACTGACACTGGTGGCAGTGCTTCTTCCCAGGAAGCATCTGTTCAGATATTTAAAGTGCTCAGTGTATCTGGCAGGGCTCTCCACAACAAAGATTTCCATCCAAGGACAGTGAATCCCCTTGCTCCAACCACAAACAAATACTGTTGAGCCAGCTGAGGTATATTGGCTACCTCAGGGAATGCGATCCCTTCTGTTGGCTTTGCTGAAAATAAAGTCTTTGGTTTGCACAGGCTGGGTGGTGATATTTCAATGTGTCCTAAAATGCTACCCAAAAAAGCACTACAGTACTTTAATACAAACTCCCTGTGAAGTCACTGAAAAGCATATTTTGGATTACTCTTAATTCCCTAAACAAACATATGAGCATTTGCATAAATATTGTCCACAGTATTACAGTTGGAGATTTTGTTGACTCAGTACCTGAGTGCTGGAGGGAAGTCAAGATGTGCAGTCTGTTTCCTCTTTCATTGTCCAGTTGCCTGAATCTAAGCCAGGACCAAGTAGGAGAAAGGAGTAATCATTTTTTGTGATTTTGTTTTCATCTATTCTGTATGTCAATATGTGCTTTCACTGTATTAATCCACATCCTTCCCTGTGTCTAAAACCTACATTAAAAGCAGGAGCTAATCTCTATCCCTTCATTATGCATTGGGAAGAAAATTTGGCATATGAAGTGCCTCAGCACCATTTGTTAGATGGTCTGTGCCTACATAAAAGATTTTCCTGGAGTTTACAAGTTTACACAATGCATTTTGGAGGAGCAGTTATCACATTATAATCAGGTCAGATGAATAGTAAATAGCAAATAAAAAAGCACATCCTAACAATTTCTAAAAAGATTAAGACAATAATAGCCACTAGTCACCACTTGCAATTATTGAAATGACCTTTTTGGAGCACTAAGCATCTGAAGAGGTGACAGTGGTTCCAAGTCCATGAAAAATTTCCATTTCCCAAAAAAGAAAGTGTTGCTGATAAAGTATTTGAGGGTTTGTTTTCTTATTAAAAAAAGAAACAAACACACCCCAGAAAAAAACGTACAGAAACCTCTGCACTTTTGGTGGTCTAAAAATGGTTCTTACTCAAGTCATTCAGCTTTTGGGAGCACATCTGAATTTTATAGGGCTAAATGTCTTACATTTCCTGAAGTTCCACATACTATTTAGATATAGAAAAGAATGCTATTAGTGATTTCCTTTGTAAAGCTTATGGCCATGGTTTCTATATCTTGCTGCACTCGTTAAGACTCTCTAAAGCTAGGATTTATCTTTCTAATTTCAGGATTACTTTTATTTAGTTGAGGCTGTAGCTGTCATTAATAAGTAGCTGCAAGAGATGTTCATTTACAAGAAAGGGTATTTTGCAGCAGGTAGAGACTAGTATAATCTCTTGCTTTTAAAAGTACCTATTAAAAATACAGTAAGAATATTGCACTAAACAGCTTAAATGCTAAAACTGCACAAGAGACATCTTAGCTGAAATGTGATAACAGAAGTGCAATTAAATGCAAACAATTAACAATGGCATACAGATTAAAAATGTTTCCCCAAAAGTATTGAACATGAGCAAACACCCTATCAATGCAGGCAAGGAGCTTGCACTTAGATTCTGCAGTTCAGGAGTATTTGCAACAGCTCATATAAATTATGAATTATCACAGAACTAGCCTTTGCATCCAAACCCGTTATTACTTTGCACCACTTCATTTGGCAGAGGAAATTGAGTTCTCTTTAGAACTGCCTAACCACCAGTGATAAGCCAAAGGATCCATTCCAGATCTTTGACATTACAGATAAGGGAGAAGAAACTGATCTTCTGATTGTAGCCTAAGGAGCAAAATGTTCTGTAGTTCCCTGCTAAGATGAACAGGAATCAGTCACCAATCCAGGAATAAACAAGTAATTTTGGATCAGCTGGAAACTACATTTTTCAAAGGTTTCACCTGGAGAAAAATCCTTTACATTTTTATTCACTTATGACCAGCTCCAACATAATGCTACATAGTAATTTCATAATAATGCTGATCACCTATGCCACAGGCCATCACAACTGGTTCTATGTTCAATTGGTCTCTTTGTCCTCAGTCTTTTACAACAAACACACAAGACAATGCTACTGACAATTAATGAAAAATCCTCTCTAGCAACAGAGGCCTTTGAGTTCCTGCATTTACAAGTCCCAAGTCTTAATACCCTTCCTCACATCGCAGTCTAAATGCAGGCTGTTATGACCTTAGGGGATTCAGGTGTGAAAATGAACTAGCTTCACATGCATTCTGGTGGGGCACATCAACAAGATTATACAAGCTGATAGGAGACATGTTACCCTTATAATCACACTTCCCAGTGGATGCATCTATGCCAAAACTCATTGCAGCAGGGACAATGACAAGCAAATGTTCAGTCCTAGGAAGAGAGTGGAAAAAGCTGTTTTGTCATGCTGTTGGTAGATGGTTTGTGCACTTCCTCAGGAGTGTACTTTCATGGGTTGTGTGTATTTTAGGCCCAGGAATAACAGGACTGGCTTTCAATTTTCTGTTCCATTTTCTTCCATTAAGGTCTAATGTCCATGTCATCACTGGAGCAACTGAGTGCTTTCCAGTAGTTTGTGAAGTGACATGACTGACATCTGTCCTATGTTCATGCCCTCATCCCCTCCTAACGTGTAGGAGTATGTGAAGTAGTGTTTGCCTTTTATTATCATTATTATTGTTAGACATATATACAGACTTGTATATGTTAGGAAAAAGAAGTTAAAACATGCACTTTTTACTCAGCACAGAACTTGCTTTGGTTTGTACTGGTCCCTATGGGAGTTCAATCCACAGTCTTAAACCATGTCCAAGAAAGTCTCTGTGGTGCTTCATATCTCACTGGAGTGACTGGTCACAGGAGCCACCTGCAGGTCTCTGATCAAACTCTCTCTTTTCTTGTAGTAAAAGGACTTGTGGCCTCTGGTGTTATGTTGCCATAGGAAAATATGGAGGGGAAACAGGCAAAAGAGAACTGGAATGAGGAAGGATTATTATCTTCCTATTAACTGCAGCATTTGGCTACACTCAGCAAATAGAAACTAATCAAATTCTCCAGAACAGATCTTTATTTTTTAAGACATCAGTGCAGGACTTGATCCTAACACACTTCATTACAAAACAAGGACAAAATCCAGCCTTTTCCTAAGGGCTTATTATCAACACAAAAAACACGGTGAGATTTAAAAACAAAGGCAAGCAAAGCTGACCCATTTTTGGGCGTTAAAATAAAACACCAGCACCCTCTATCAGGATATTTCAAACACTGGCAACAGAACAGTGATTTATCCTGAATAGAAAATATGCCTTTAGTAGATATTTAGTATGTACCACAATCTTCGTAAGTCTGCTTTAATTAAAAGTTCTATTTCTGTTTTAAAATTGACATGAACTACTACCATCAAGAGCTCTGCTTTGCACAGATATTTTTCAGAGCTGTAGAGCAAATTGTTATGCAGTATCACTCAGATAAAGGCCTGCAATAAGAGAAGTGATAATGAACACAGCAGCTGTTACTAAATTACAAAAACAAGACAGATTTGTTGGCAAACACTAACAATCTGGGAAACTTTTTTGCAAGTTCAACACTTCTGCAAACAGTCCCTTTTTGGGTTCCCTCAATGGAGTGTGATGACACCAGAAAAATGGCTTCACAGGAGACTTATGACTTTTGTGACACAACCTGCTAGGACTATAGCACAGAGAAGAGGTTCAGAATGGACACCTGGATGTTCAACGCCCACCCCTTCCAAATAGGTTTCACAGAATCAACAGCAGAACATATTTACCTATCATCCACACCAAAATCCTCAGCCACTAGAGAAACAAATCTTCAGTACAGTTTCACCATTCCTTGAGTCTAAACAATTCAATAAAATCAGCTTCCAGTCACTACATAATGATGCCAGGTGTCAAGAGGAAATCTCAAAGACAAAGATTTTATAGCCATTCTTCCAGCTTGTGGCAACTAGGCTAATGCCACTGGCTTTTTTAGAGCATCGGCAATCTAAACAACTGGACAGATTCATGATTTCTCCAGCACCCTCTGGTTACATGTACCTTATCCTTCACAATGACTTTACATAGTCATGGAATTCCCACCTGAAAATTATCAACTCATGTCTTTTGCAGTGCATTAAATGAAAGGGCATAATATAGTACAACTACTCATCCGTGAAGATTATCAATCACTTCAGGCTTCTATGTGTGTGAAAGTGTAGAACATAGATTTTGAAAATCACTTTATATGTATCCCTCAGATGTCCCCAGTAGGCAGCCAAGTACATCCTTCTCTCCTCAAGGGACTCTCAAGGGAGCACATTTTTCTTTTACTGTTATCATCATTAGATTTCTCAAAACTTTGATAGGTGTCATTCAAGTTCAAGAAACCTTGCTGAAAAAAATTGCTGTTGGATCTTCAGTAGAGCACTGGAGGCAAAGTCATCAGGGCTGCTGAAAGCAAGAGTGCTGCAATGTGCTTTGAGTAAAGAGGCCAAAAGATTTTACTACTGTTGTATCTAGTGTTAGTTGAGACTCAGTGAAAAAGTAACATTAAGGAGTTATGGAGAACTTTGTCATGTATGTTTTCAAATGTGCAGATTAATTTAAGATGCAAATGCCATGAAAATGCATTCTGCACTGAAGCATGCAAGCTGGGGTTTTGTCCCACACTTAAATAAAGCCGTAATTCCTTGAAATTTTCAGCCCACAAGAGAGGAAAAAAATTTGTGTGCCTACATAGAAGAACAGGGTGTTAATTAGGAAAAGGAGTCAATCACTTTGGAGAAGAATTAAACCATGAATTTTAGAAGCAAAGTTTTAATCTATTCACAGTTCTAAAGATGTTTGACAGGGGAGGCTGCTGTAACAGCTGTCATAATTGCCTATGAGTGTTGCCTTTTTGCAGTATTTCTGAAAGCTTTGATATGCAAAATAGTACTACATGGAAGAAATTTTCTTTGCCTCAGTTTCTTTGTGGTAACTTCCCAAATAGATGTTACCACCTCACTGCCTCCTGTCAATGGAAATGTAGCCCACTCCCATCGAGGGAACTCAAATCTTCCATGGCACACTAAGCAATACAAACACAGCTCCTGAAAGACAGGGTAACTCTTTTGTCTCAAAATCTCTAGCCTCTGTGACTGTTTGCCAAAGCAACTCGGGTCTTCTAATACTAATGCATATGCTGAACCTCAAAAGCAAGTAGACCGTGCTGTAGTAACAGTACCAGTTTGAGGGACAACCACCTATCTTGGAACAATAGGTTTATTGTTAAGACTTCATGCAGTCTTCTCCACAAAATCATAGAAAAAACCAAAAGAAAAAGAGTAAACCAGGACAGGTCACAGATTCAACAACAGATTCTAACAACTGCAACTATCAACTTCTTCATCGATGAAGCAGATGTGTTCACTATTGGTTTCTTCACAGACATTACAAAGAGCAGATACTCAAATGAAGAAATGACACTTTGCACATTACACACTGTAACTAATGTGCAGCCTAGTTACCTACCTCTATCATAACCAAAAAAAGGGGCTGTTCCTGTTCTATATTAGTTGTTCCCTTCTATATTAGATGTTATGTCAAGTGATACTTCTTGGACAAGAAAGTAGCTTTTCAAATAAAAAAACTTTAGAAAAAAGAGTTTTGTAATGAAAAAGAAGTCCAGAAGAGGGTAAGGACAGATAATATAATTAAACACAGCAAGTATAAAAAAATAGAAGGTAAAATAAAGAAACTTTCTCACCTCTTCTCAGGATAATAATAGGAAAATTGACCAGAGAGATGTGGATCAGTCTACAATGACATAATGCACATTTTTTCAAAAATTATCTTAAATGCATTTTTAAAAATATACATAAACTTTAAATCAATCATACTTAATAAACAGATTATTATTGGGGGTCTGACAACATGGAAATGATCTCTGCCTATGCTAAAACTTTTGGTATAATGCACACACTCATTTTCTTTCACGTCAACTTCATTTAGCAGCCACTTCCTTTACAAAATGATGTCAGACAAGTCAAAATCAGTATTGCATACACTGCAAGCTTCTCCATCAGACCTGTTTTAATCAATACAGAGCCCACACAGTCTGGACCTGAACAGCTTTGATAGAAAGATTGTTTTTTGCTGGGGATATAACACAAAATTGCCCAGACATGTAATTGCCTGATGAATTTCTAATTTTTTGAGAAGGTGAGTTTTTTACTATTAAACTGCAAAGAACCACTGTCTGTCATCACAGACATTCATTTAGTCCTAACAAAGTTGAGAAGACTTGTGCAATCCCATCAGAAGAATAGTGGAGAAGGACACTAGAATCTGATCCTCCAAACATGGACAACGTGCAGAGATCATGTTAAGTAAACACATGATTTTCTAAATGCCTTACCCAAATAAGTCAAAGGAATTAAGCAGCTGGAGCAACTGTCTGAAGAGTAAAGATGAAAAATTCTGGTCCTGGTACCTCTAAAGACACTGTGTAAGTTGAGATTTATTCCATGAACATTTAGAATTCAGTTTCCCCAAAAGCAACATGAATTGTGATGAGATATTCAGTACTTCACAGGGGAGATATACACATTTGGATTTCAGGGCCCCCAAAACTGTAATCAGATCTGACTCTTGTGATCATGTGACACTCAGTTAATTTCAATGTAACTTTTAACTAGGATCTTCACAAATAAATTCTAGAGCTGCAATGCATACATATAAAATTAGTGAAAGCTTGCTGAGTGCTTAGAGTTTCTGGGATACAAGTGCTATATAAATATAAATACAAATGATTAGTGCTACATAATATCTATCCTGAGAAAACAGAGTGACATTTCTGAAGCTGTTCTGGGAGCTGAAGTGAATAATAGACTTTTCATAATTTACCATAAGATATCCATTTGTCTTTGAAGAACAGCAATAAGAAAATACAATGCTGGGGAAAAAATGGGGAAAAAATTCTGGGGAAATAAAAGCACACCATATTTTTCTGTGAACTCAAGAGACCTGTTAAAAACCAAACTAGTCCCAACCAAATCAGCCAGCAGCTGGAGGTGGCAACTGAACAACCGGATTTGATGAAGCAACCAGTGCTGGTAATAGGGTAGTATGCATAAATAGCATTTAAAAAAATAATTTAGGGTAGTTAAACAAATGTTGTTCAGAAAGGTATAGCTGCACCTACAGCAGGAATAAATAGCTTTCACTCAGTCCTTCAGGAAACTGCAAGGTGGTTTGTGATTCCTCAGAGTGGTAACCCCAGCAAAACACTGCGGGGAATCTGACTGACAGCAACTTGCCTCTGAGGAAGGCATAATCTCCTGCCTCTGAGCTTCCCCTGAGCTGTAATACCCAGGCATGTATATAAGCAAGAGCTTTTGTTTAGTAAAACTGCTGATCCTTGCCTTCAGCTTCCAGTTCCAACCATACTGCTCTTCACCTCCCCAGGCACAGACCCCCAGCCAAGGCAGCAAGATGACTCTGTGCCTGAGGGACAGAGAGCCTGTCTCTCACAAAGGTATGCAGTTTGTGAGAGGAAAGTGGTTTTGTCTAGCACTGGCTGGAATTAAACTCCACAAATCCCAATCCCAATCTGACCAGCTAACAGGTTGCTTTGCCATTTTTGTGAGAAGAAGTTTCCTGGCTGTAGCTCAAAGTGCTATCCTCCCAAAACACTTTTCGCCTCTCTGGAAGCACTAAAATCAGCTGTGCCAACTACCCATCCACCTGGTCACAGAGCCCTTTTCTTTCTGTGTGAGTGTTTGGCAGGGGCAGGGATTTGTTTACTTACCTCAAAGATCTCCAAATGGTCTGTAAGAACTCTGCTCTGGAGACAGCAGGTGAAAGAGTCATTTCTCGCCCTTGAATGGTCTTTATGATTAACCAGCTAAGGTGTCCAGCCAGAACACCTTAGTGATTTTTCAGGCATTTCTAGCTGAAACAGAGAAATGGAGATGCTGCCAGGGGCTCATGTGGGCAGCACTGCTGCCCCACTACCACTAACATTTTCCATTGCCCGACTTCTCTGGAGTTTGATGTCTGTGCAAATGTTCAAGTCCTGCTCCAACTGCCCAAACACACACACAAATGCAGCTCCCACCATCAACCCCTTTGGAAGTAAGTCTTGATCCCATACATCACAACAGTGACCAGGCCTGTCTCTATAAACTGTGGATGGAATTTTGCCCCACGAGCTGCCAGCTGCCACCCTCTGGGGCAAGGCAGATGACTGTGCTGCAGTGGCAGCGGAGCAGGCAGCCAAGTGTTGCCAGCTGTAGGAATGCTACAGCCACAGCCCCAGAGGAGACTTGCTGCACATCAACTATGCCTTCAGAAAACCCTGCAAAACTCCTTGTGTCAAACTGCTTTCCCAGCGTAACAGCAACGACATTCGTCCCCTGGTATCCCAGTGGTATTAACCCCAGGAAAAAGCACCCACTAGAAAAGTGAACTGATGTCCCAAAGTACTGTACAAGAGACCCAAACACTGCTGTAGCCCAAGGCCAGGATTTTAAACCTTTAGAAAGTCCAGAGGGTTTATGAAGACCAGTTGGTGTTTTACACTGGATACTGAACTCAATATCAAATTTATTCATATAGTGTGTTTCATATACCGGTTTCATAGATGCTGAAAGATACACTGCTTCAAATATTATGGTCTGCGAGAGCAAGCAGCTGTGCTACCAGGTAGCAGAGTTTATTTTCACTGTGTGAAAAGCATGCACACGAGTACTCTGAAAACCAGAGGGGTTATTTTTCCCTCCTCTAGCACCCAACAGTGTCAGAGTAAGGCTAAATCCTAAGGCTTTTCACTGAGTATTCATTCTGTAGGAGTGCCTGACAATTGTAAGGGAATGCTGCCTCCCATAGTTATGGGCATAATAGAGTGATGGGTTTCTTGTTTTAGGAAAAGGGGCAGGAAGTTTTCATTCCTCTCCAAGCTCCTTTTAAGACACCATTTTCCATCTGGGATCATTTTCATCAGCGTGTCTTTTCCCTCCATTTTCCCATTAGAAAGAACTGGGAACAAACAAGAAATTTGTTTAATCGTCTTCTGTGAGATCAGCTGAATTCTAATGCTGTTTGATTACAGCTAGTCACAAAAATGTCAAGTGCATTTCCATTTAGAGTGCTTGCTTAAACAGCCGTGCAAATGGGGACCACCCGAAAATCAGCATACATCATGAGAGATTTGAGCTTCCTTATGGTGTATACTTGTTTCAATCGACACTCTTGCTCTTTAAAATTATGCATTTTCACAGCACATCATTTCCTTAAATGAGGATGATACATCACTGCTGCAGATTGACTCATGAGGCCCATTAATAAAGGCCAGGGGTTTTCAGCAGCTTTTCTCATTGGGAAGGTGTTATCTTACCATCTAAATTTGTAATGAATGTGATGCTCTTAGCCTATGCCGAGCCCACAGTTCCAGCTTCCCTTGTCAATTTGGTTGGAGGTTTTCATTGCACGGGCAGTGGCATCATGTTAGAGAATAAATAATGTATTGTTCCTTTCCCTAAGTAAGTAGTTATTAATTTAAAATGCACCAAAAATGCTTAAAGTGAAATGGTTACCCTTGTCATATGGGATTCACCTCTT
The DNA here is from genome assembly GCA_008694505.1 of Cyanoderma ruficeps. Lineage (NCBI taxonomy): Eukaryota > Metazoa > Chordata > Aves > Passeriformes > Timaliidae > Cyanoderma > Cyanoderma ruficeps. Next base: position 177,021 of record VZDJ01000173.1, read on the forward strand.
ATAAAACGTCTCTGCCCGGAGCTGGCCAAAGCATTACCCTATTATACAATTTCTAGTATTATGCTACTGCATGATGCATTATCAGTACAAGACAAGAAATACTAATATCCAGAAAGCCTTTGATTTTATGTTTGTAGTTTTCCCACATTCTTTTCCTTTCCAAAATAAGTAGAGCTGATCAGAAAATTGGACGGGAGACTACAATAATATATGGGAAAAAACCCTTAAAATTTCTGTTTGATCAAATGCTGACTTGATAATAAAAAATGCTTTAGGGTATCATTTTTTCCATGAGGAAAAAAAATCTGAGTTTTATTATGTTATGTTTAAAAATCTAGGGATTGTAGCATTTTTAGATAAACAAAATGTTTTGGATGCAGTCTGGAAGAGTAATGTGTTAGATATTAATTATTGGGACTGAGAATTCCATAAAAAATCATACAGACACTCTCTAAGTACTGGACATTCAATTCCCTGATTGTTTAAATTATTAAATTTAATACTTGAAATATCAACTATTTAATTGAAGTATTAAATGTTAAGCACACTCGCTTGAACTGATCAGGCTCCCACAACAAAAGTACCGCAAAGAACACAGAATTATTAGCTTTCATGATCTCCTTCAACTATTAGTTCGTGGTCTTCTTTTCTTTTTCATGTTGTGTCTATGTGTTAATTTATTTAATAAATTATCCCTGCCTTGGAGCCTAGAAAAGCTTTCAACACAAAGTTCCACTAAAGTTTGGGGATATAGAGTTGCATGACAATCTGTATTGTACTCTCAGTCAAAAAAACTGAAAGCTGTTGTAGGAATGGTATTTCACATGCTGGTACTTCCTCTTCTGGTCAAAATTAGGAAGTGCACAGATATTTTTCCCATCGGTTCAAATTTAACATAGCACTTTTGAATCCTCAAACAATTCAACAGGCTCGAACTGTGTTCACTTCCCGCAGGCTTTTCAGCATGCAAACTAATTTTTGTTAGTACAGGAAGTACTAACAATATATATATACATATTTCAGGTATTGGACCTACACAGCACACCTCTTCCCATACAGAATAGAGCCTCCGAGGAATTCGCTGTCTAAATATAAAACTTGAGAGATATTTGGAAACATCGCTTCCCTATTCATCTGATTCAGTATAAAGAGCTGCATCTCAAACCTATTCTGAACAGGCTAAGGCTCCTGTTAGGGCTTGATGCATTTTTAGCAGTTTTAGCAGGTTTAAATGAAGCTTCTCTATTTATCACTGAGAGGCAGTAAATAGGGACAGTGTAGAGCTGTTGTTATAGGAGCACATTTTGTTGTTTGTTTTTTCTTAAAGAAAACTCTGAAAAAACAAGAGAATAATGGCCAATTATACTACAGGACTCCTTACAGGAGTAACAAAGCAGTACGTTCTCTTTCGTACATTGGATCCACAGAATTAATTAAAACAGATGATTCAGAGTCAGATTGCCAAGATATTTTGAAAAAGCCCAAAAGCTTAAGATTTACCTACTTAATTGGACACATTCTAGGTCTAGATAAAATTCTCCAGCCTTACTCTCACAATTCCCTGTACTCTGCTAAAGTTTCCAATCTAGCTTTGTCTGATGAAGTTCAAATTAATAACAGTGTCTTGAAGACACGAGAGGTTTGGCCAACTTTGCAAAAGGCCAGTGTAATAACTGGAAGGTGCTAGGTCAGTCAGATCTGCTATCAACATTACTGCGCACACCTGCAGGCTATATTGGACTCAGGAGAGAAGTAACCACATAATCAGGTAGACTGACATTTTACTGCAGGTTGAAGTAATTAGGGGACTGGCAAAACAGGAGAATGACTTTCTAAAGCTTACACTGTTGCATATACTGCCTAGGGTTTAAAATTAATAGCGTGAAGGAGAGAACTTGATACCCTCTGAGGCGGTCGTTATTACCAGATACAGACAGGCCCAATAAGTAACATTTCAATTCATCTCTGAGATATTTTAAAGTTGTAAGGGCCAGAGTTGGTATCCTGGTTTGAACTTGCATACAAATGAGTGTCAAAAATGTTCACAACAACCAACAACAACAAAAAAAAAGACTGAATATATAATATCATGTATATATGCGTTATGGCAGCTCCCAGTGTATCACCTGAGCTGTAAGACATACCAGGCAACAGCCACATGTTGCTTCAAAAGTCATTCCATGTGCTTTGTTCATGCAGAAAAAGAAAAACAGGACCAAAACCCAGTTTGGTCTTTTATCATTATGCCTTCTAGCCTTCATCCATAATGTTTTATAACCATGCATCAACCACAAGTGGTGAGCATATTTCCCATCTGCTGGGGCTAAATGTGTTGTGATCAGTACCAGCAAGAAGAGACTGAGAGACACTGAAACTGTGTCCAACTAGATTAAAATCTGGAAAGCTATGTTATCCAAGGGATGTATTGATTCTGAGGATATCAGCAACATTTCATATTGCAGTTCTGCAGTCATGAGCTGAACCATGACACACTGGCTCCAAACCTGAATCTTGTCTCTTTAATCAAACATCCAATAGTAAAAAAAAGCAGATGCAATAAAATGGAGTAAAACAGACTATATAAAAGATGACTAATTGTTTGCTAAGTAGTGCCATCCATAGGAATGGTGTTTGCTAAACAATATCCCACATATCTTCACATAAAACCCCTCTTGTGGAATGGGGATAAAATACAATTGCCTAAAAATACAGTATATTGTCATAAAACCTCTCTCTTTGTTAGAAAGTCCAGATAACATCTCATCTCCTGGTTAAACTACTGTCAAGAATTGATCGAACTCAGCATGGACAGACAGATCTGGAGTTTTTGTTCTCTTAGAACTTTTCTTTGCTTCATTTTCTTTTAAACTCCTTTGGGATAAGCTACTATCCTGTGCTTGTAGCCAAAATACTGAGTCAGATGGTATCACAGACACTTCAAATGGGCAACCCATTTCCTGTAACTTTTCTGCGCTTTTGGCTGGAAAGAGCCTGAAATCCCACCTTCATAGGAAGGACACCTGCCTGGAGGGAGAAAGCAAGAGCAAGACCCCTTGTCATGTGATAGGTTACCCTCGATTTGTAATGCAAAGATCTGTAATAAGAGCCCTGCACAATGCCTCCCTACATTGAACACTTTTACCAGGGCCCCCTAACCACAACCAACTGAGACTTACCCTGAGGCAGTTTGTAGATGAAAAGACTTGGATTAAAGAGGCACTTCCCAGGGATGCCTGCTGAATGGTTTTAGGAAGCCAGCCAAGGCGCTGAAGCCATTACTCACCAAAAAGTCAACCCAGCTGACAAATTTTCAAAAGAACTAAAGCTTACTGGCCAAGATATGTCCATTCCTCTTCTACATCAGTCATCCTCTCATTACACTCACACCACCATAATCTGCTATAACAGGAGGAATCCCTCTGCGGCAGTGTGCATTAAGCAATCATGCTTTCATGTATATATGTCATAGCAAAATTTCACCATTCCTGAGATTCTACACTTAAAAAATAAAATAATAACAAAGAATAAGAACAGTGCTTTGCTTTCTTATAATATCCCTTTAAAGTATCCTTACATGAAAAAGTCATTCATAAGTCTGGTCAGTACTATGTGTTTTCCTCTAAAGAAAATACAGCATCTTAAAATGGTTTAGATCAGATGGAGATAAGCAAAGTAGATTTTTCACTTCAGCTGGATGATCAAAATTTACAGTAGCTCAGGATTCCACCCATTAATTCTATAAAGTTCATTAAGTTCCTGTTAGATGATCAAAAGTATTACACAGATTTGATAGCAAACAAAAGAAATAGAAGGTGTATTGGCAAGATGGGGACAGCCAGTTTTCCCAGGTAATTGACAACATGACAAGCAGACATAATCTAAAGCTGCACCAAGAGGAGGTTCAGGTTGGACATCAGGAAGAGTTTTTTCACTGAAAGTGTAGTTAAGCGCTGGAAAAGGCTGCCCAAGGAGGTGGTGGAGTTACCATCCCGGGAGGCGTTTAAGAAAGAATTGGACATGGCACTCAGTGCCATGCTTTTGTTGGCCTTGTGGTGTTCACTCAAAGGTTGGACTTGATGACCTTGGAGGTCTTGTCCAACCTTGGTAGTTATATATTTCTATTATTCTGTGATTAATACAGGACGTGAGCAATGGCAGGTTCCCGTTTGGTTGCAAATGAAGCAAGTTTACATGGGACATGGTGTTTAAGTCACATGCTCTAGTGCAGTGCATTTCGCCATCCACTTAGCCAGCACAACATGTGATGTTGGACTGAGGTGGTACTTCAGGCAGCTCCTTGGCAGCAATGTTTATGGACCAGCCTTCTGTGGTCAGCAACAGTTTGGATGAAACTTCAGAACCCTTCCCACGCTATCACTGGAATGCTATTTGCTTACTGAAAGGATTGTCTGCCTCTCCTCTGTGTGTGCTTGCGTGTGTATCAATCTCCTGAATGACTTGTGAGCAAAGCACACTTAGAGGCAGCACAGGCTGGAGCCTGGCAAGGGTCCCACAAGTAAGAATACAGCTGCATGTTTCTCCTGAAGTGGAAAACTTGTTTCCTGTTGTTTGGGTATGTCTCCAAATGCAGTGAAGGAGCTATAGCTTTCTGCAGCTGGTGCTGTTGCTAGTTTTCTGTAATAACAAAGATGTCAAGGTTTAGGCTCGTGCTGTCACAGCACAAATGAATGGTGGCAGGGAGATATGAACAAAGAAAGGGGAAATGCCAAGAGAGGGCAAATTTCAGGGAGGTGGTGATAGTGGCAGTGGTCACTTTGATAAAGATAAGGAAGATAATGATAAAGAATAATGAATGTATGTGTTCCACTGTGTCTCAAGATGGCAGATGGCTCCCATGTTCATGTGCCTACAGACTCCTGGCAAGAAGGCAAACCTGTGGCTGGGGGTGGCTAGACCATCCTCTGGTGTTAAGGAACAAGAAACCATGGTAAAGTAAAAAGAAAGGATGCAGCGAGATGATTAAAGCAGAGGATCAGTGAAACGGTAGCCATCCATGCCAGACCTTATGTAGGACAGTGTGTTTCTGATTCATGTCACACACTGTCAGTAAGAGCCTTCCTTCAGAGCAGCCAAGTGAAGTCGTGCCAAGGGTGTCCTGATGCCATTCCTGCAGGAGACACACTCAAACCACAGGCATGAAGAGCAATCTGTGCAAGTCTGGCCATGAGACCTCCCAAGCTGGTAGATGACAGAGGATTGTTATTTTTATCTGAGAGATACAGTTCAGCATTTCAGGCCCTAATGTAAAAGCTAAGAATTAACACTTGAGGATATCTTGAGGCTGAAGTTGGAGGAAGAAAGTAGCAAGAGAATGATAATTACCTGGATGTACTTTATTACGTGAATTCAGTTCAAGATAAAAACTGATCAGCTGAAAATTATTCAACATTTCAAAAGATGAAACGACCATGTCCAATGTGTGGTTTCCTCTTTGGCAGTTTGACCAGAAAAGACAACTCAACCAATTTACAAATAATCTGACCCCCCACAGAAGACTTTCTTACATGACTGCCCAGTTATTTTCCGCATTATGGGCATCTTCTTCAACACTGATTGTAATGTAGGATTCACTAAATCTTGTGCTGTTTAGCTACTCAGTACCCAGGGCCCAGTTCTGTTAAGCTCCACTGCCTAACCCACATTTACTGTAAGAAGTTGTAGACCTGTTGTTATTGCATTAACAGGTTATTGTTATTGCCTATGTCTAGGCAAGTGTTGTTGGCTTAAGAGTAACTAAAGAGAAAACTGCCATCATGAAAAAATATAAAACTGTGAGGAAAAAGAAGTCAGAAGGCAGAAACTCAACACCTGGGAGGATCAGCCAGTAGATTTCCCATGCTGTCATCTTATTAATCGGAGCTGTGGATCAGAATCCATTATGCTTACTTGCTGTGGGAATTCATATGGAACAAAATGTCACCTTCACTCCATGTTTTACAACCCAGTTACCTGTTATGTGAGGGGAAAGAATTCCCAACCACTACTGTACTTTAGGAAGTTTATAAATACTAAAACACATCTGTCCCTTTATGTCACCTAGGTGTCCCCAGGAACTGAAACAAAATTGACACAGAGGGACCTGGGGGAAAAAAATTATAACTGATGGCAAATTATTGCAATTCCCAGAGGACATAGCTCAAGCAAATATAAATATAGCATAACCTTTTACTTCCAAGGCATAAATGACAGTGATTGATTTTTGCCATAACCTGCCTTTAAGTCACAGATAATTATATAATATATTTGAATGAAAATGAGGCCATACATTTTTAAATATAACACTTCAACCAAGTTTCAGGAATGAACAACTGGATAGAATTGTAATGATATATAATGTGGGAGCATAATAATTGAAGCCTTCCCCTTACCTAGTAAAATTTTTCAGTTTAAAGTTTATATTCTCATATATAATTTTTATTAAACATATGATTTACTTTGGTACCAAGTTTGGTACTAAGGTGCTCTGCCACCTCACAGAGTTTAAGATCATGTGGGCCCAATGGTCTTCATTCAGTAGTAGCCTTAGAGGCTCAGTTAGGCTGGAGAATTTGTCCACCAGCCCAGCTCTGACTGTAGTCACTTGAGCATGACTGGATTATATTTCCGAGAAGGCATTTGGGCAAGATTCATGTCAGCCAAATTTTGACAGTTAGAGAGGGACATCCAAGGCATGATTTGTCTCATTCAAGGGTAATCTGTCCAGTGAATCACTGGCTGGAAGCGCCCGCTTCTGCCCATTGACCACAAAGACAATTAACTAGAGGGAGCATGTTTGCTATTTAGACACATAAAGGTATTTGAGACTTATTGCACCTTGAGCCTTCACCTAAAAACCAAGGACAGAGAATACCTTGTTTATGTAGTCAGTATCCCTCTTAAAAGACTGTGCCACTGTCACTGCAAGAGATAGGTCCTACATCTCAATCAGACTGTCTCACCTGCAATTTCCAGCTTATTATGAATTTTCTCTGGCAAATGGAACACCAATAATTTTCTCAATGAAAATGCTTTTATATCTGTCAATCATATCATCAGTCTATCTTCTATTCAATCTTTTGCTTAATTTAAATTTTGATTTCATATTTACCTATGTAGATGAAGTTTCCTTAGAAAACACACCTCAGCTATGGGCCAATGTGTTCTGGAGTGTTATTATCCCACTGAAAAATTGGCAGCTGGGTTTCTTCTGCTGAAAGATATTGCTAACTAATTACAGGAGGCCTTCAGCAGCAGAAGTGTATGAGTTTGATGCAGTAGGGAGAAAACTACATTACAAGCAAATCAATCAGCTTCAAAATAGAAAAATTTATTTTAGATGTCAAACAGTATTTATAAGTTTAATTGTAAAATGCTACAGTAAATATATTTTCCAGTTAATTGATCTAAGAGAAAAAAAAAGAAAGATTGGTTTTAAAAAGCTAGATTTTGCAGGCAGATGTCCTATTTGTAATGTAATTATAATAATCTGAGATTATTATTAGAATCTGAGATGCCTGTAATGTTATGTGATTACATTAGTATGAAATATGTAAAACAGTTACTCATATTTTCTACTCTGCGCTTAATGACATTGTTTTGAGCATAAGATACACTTTACTGAGGAAAGAATAGTGAAAAGAGATATCTTCTTATTCTAATAAAAAGTATAAAATTCACTGTGACAAGTGTCTTCTTTGCAGAAGTTTAAGAACTGGGGATAAGACAGTAAGTATAGAGTACAGCACCAGAAAATATTACGAAGCTCTTTATAAAACACTAGTGGTTCTAGCTGTAAAAATTTTTAATTCAAAATTTTAAAAAGTCCTTAAAAAAAAGAATTTATGATTTCATCATTCATGAGAATCTCAGAACAAGGCTTATTTTTCTGAGGGACAGAAACCCATAAATTTCAGTAGACTTTGGATTAGGTAATAAAATAAGAAAGACCACAACAGTGGAGAAGGAAACCTGTTAATCATCTGTCCAACTATGAAATACAGTTGTCAAAAATATTCTGAAAAAGCCTATTACCTGAGAACATTTGACATTATTAAAAGATTGAGCTTATTTAGGAAGAGCCAATAAAATGTGGTTAGGCTTTGATACCTGAACTAAGAGCAACTTCCAAACTTTTCCAGAGGTCGCTCAACCGTACAAATTGTACCCTATAAAAATTTCTGTTGAAAGTACTACTGATTATGTTTTTGTCTTACCTCATACAGATCTAAAACATTGTGTACAACAAAAATAATTTCCTACTCAGGTTTAGATTTCACAATAAATCTCTCTCTCGATATTGTACCAAACCATTCCCAACTGCTATGACCAACCTCTTCAAATCGAGTTCAGACTTGGATCCAAACTTACCAGTTAATTTCTCTCTGCCTTATAACAAAGCAAACAATGACCATGAGACCTTATGAGTATGAAAATTTTTGAATGTTACCTCTGATTTTGTAAAACAGACCAACATAACATTGGTTAAGACAAACATTATATTTTTTCTGAAGTCCTACTAGAAATTTACTTTGGAAAGGAAAATATTTTGGATAGATATTAAGGACATCAATTTGGCTTCAAATTTGAGACATTATAACATTACCGAATTCATTTTTCATTCTATTCCTGTGTAAAATTAGTAATCCTGATATTCTAGAAGTTGTGAAGTTTTTCAGAAAGAAACTTAAGAGGCAAATTACCTTCATGCTGTTGTGTCCTTGTTTCAGCTGGAATAGAGTTAAATTTATTCTTAGTAGGTGGTACAGTGTTGTGGTTTAGGTTTAGTATCAGCATCATGTTGATAATAGTAATATTTTAGCTGTTGCTTCAGTAGAGTTTTCTCTAAATGAAGGATTTTTCATCTTCTCTTGCTCTGGCAGTGAGGAGGTGAACAGGGACTGGGAAACAGCGTGACCAGGACAGCAGATCCAAACTGACCAAAGGGATATTCCATATCATAGGAAATCATGCTCAGTATGTAAACTGTAGGGAGCTGGCTGAGAGCTGCTGATCACTGCTCAGGGACAGGCTGGACATCATTCAGAGTGTGGTGAGTAATTGCATTGTGCATCACTTATTTTTCTTGTGTTTTATCCATCTCTCTTTTACATTACTCTTACTTTAATTTATTTCAATTATTAAACTGTTCTTATCTCAACCCATGGGTTTTACCTTTTTCTAATTCTTCTCCCCATCACATCAGAGGCAGGAGGGAGGCTGGGGAATAGTGAGTGAGTGGATGTTGGGTACTTAGTTGCCAGCTGGGGTTAAATCACAAGTTGTTTAGATGCAGGCTATGCACATGTACCTGTATTTTTTTCTTAAGAAATGAAAATTTCATATTTCTTCCTAATCAGACAGACACAGCTATGACTCCAGGCAGGTACCATCTTATCCACAGATTTCATTAGTTTTTTTGCGACTCAGGGAAGCTTTTAAATAACACTGATCCCTAATCCAGGAAAATTTGTTTCAGGCATTCACTGGCAAGGACAATTCTTACCAAATGAGATTGTTTTCCCTGGGGAAACAGGGATCTCAGAATCTTGAATTCTTTGAAACTGAGTTTCCTTTTTTTTTCAGACCATCATGGAAAGCAAAGTACAAAATGCTGAGCTGAGAGTATGATGTAACAATAGGAAAAATAAAGGTGTGTAAAATACTGCAAAAACATTCTACAGATTTTTGCTCAGCTACTTGTATGTTGTTGGGTTGATGAGATACATTATCAAAGATAATTGTTCTTTCATGCTTTTCAGAATACTTCTTTCTATGCTCTGGTTTTCAAGAGGGCTGTCTGCTCTTTAAGCCCTCAGTCTCACAGTCATGTTAGGATTCCCTTCACGTATTCACGCCCCTAAAAGATTTAGCATAGGTTCAGAAAATTGAAAGAAAAAATATTTTAAGTTCTTACAAGCTTATAATATAATGCTTTTTGAAATTTGTTGCTCCTTCTTTCCAATTTTCCCAGTGCTATCATTCAGCTCTTTTTTCCAAGAAATGTTCCCACAGTTTATTTCTAGTGATTGAGGTTTAAACCCAATTAAGGTAGTGAACTTTTTCTTACAATTATTTTTGAAGAAAACCATAGCTTTAGTAACATCTCATGTCCAGTTACATAAAAACTAGAAAAAAAAATTTGACAGATATCTACGTCTGAAATTAGTAATCCTTTTATTCTATTAATTTGAAGACCAAGAATACTGCCTGCTTTAATAAATTCAGTTTAGGTCAGGAAACATGTTTCATTGAATTTAAAGTATTTCTGCATTTAGATCAGAGCTGCTTGCTAGAAGCAGCTGTATGTCTTTTTATGACTATTTTTGTTTTCAATGGCTTTTAATGAACAATGACTGGGAAAAAGACACAAGAAGGGGAATAAAAAGAAACAGATGGAAGAGTCTCTACTGGAATGACACCAGTATAGACTTGAAGCAAGGTAATTTAGTTTAGGCACAATTGCATGGTTTGCTTAGCTGAGCAGAACAAACAATCAGATAAGCTGCCTGGAGAATATTCACAGGCTTTCATTGAAACAATAAAAAAAAAATGCTGGTTCCACTGAGTGTGCTGAACACTGACCCCAAGACATGGAACAAACAGAAAGTATGATTTATTATAGCATTTATATTACAGAGAACAGTATATCAAGGAGCAGCAGTGGAAAAATGCTTTTTGATCATCTTGTAGTTCATCTTTTTCTCTCTTCCATCATTGGAAAAGAAATAAAACAGTGTCATTGACCTACAGGTTTCAGGTTTCCAGTAGCACAACATAAGCTGTAAAACATGCTCCTATCTGCTGTTTCTGTTTGTGTGCATACTCAAGTTGAGCAGTTTTTCACATTCACTACGCTGAAGCAGTAAAAAAAGAAAACAGAGAAAGCAGTGCCTGGCAGGCAATTGGTCCAAATGGATCACATACATTTTTATTGGATGTGCTGGATATGCTGATATAATAGTCCATAAAGATAAATTATGTATGAATAAAATCCTGTGATGTCTGTTGTGATGTCTGTTTCTCAGAAAGTACATAAACACATTTTTTTACTGGCATGTGTATATCAGGTATCCAAAGGAAACTTAATATCATTTCTTAAAGCAGAATAGGTGTAACACAGGACTATAACATTAGTTATTACACCAAGTCGTAATAACTTATTATTATCTATCCTCTCTGATAGACACTTCCATACAAGAAGCATGTGTATAGCTGTACCATGGATTTTTTAGGATTTCTACAGTTGCTATAGAAGAGCTCAACAGTTCTGGAAACAATATTCTTGCTTTGACAGACCATGTAGCTATTCCTTCTCAGTACGGATGACAAGATACACCCAAAGCCTTTTTTACCAACACGAAACATTAGCCAATGAGAGATCCTGCATATTAGGCTTAAATATAACACCAAGACACTGTATCTGCAACAGAATGATTTCCTTATTAAAATCGTCTGGTTTTGGAATTTGTGTGGTAGATACTAAGCCCTTCTGAAATATGCACAATACATTTGTTATATTCAGTGTAACCACAGGTTAGAAGGTATCTCTAGAATCTCCACCTGTTCCCATCTTTCCAAGTGTACTCAGCAATTGCACTTTCATCTTCACCTTTCAAACAATGTTCCTTCCGCAGTCAGAGTATTTTTGTACAACAGAACTGATATTGTTTCTCATGATTAAAGAAATACAGAATCTAACTAATTCACATAATATGAATCATCTACTATGAATTTCCCTTTTATCTTCAAGTACTAGAGCAACCCAATATAAATTCCTCAGGGATGCAAGGAAGCAGAGCTATCTTTAGCTAAAGTCTGCCCTTGAAAAACAAAATTTTGTTCAGGCTGCAGCTGTGGTCCAAAATCATCTATGACTGACATTTATTTTAAGTGGTTTGTCTAAGATGGAAGGCCAGACAATGATTGTTAAAAAGGTTTCGGAAAGTATTATTAACCTCACAAAATATTATTCGTGGATGAATAGTTTTAAAAGTTGCTAACAGCATACAAAGACCTAAAGAGAATCCAAATGCACTCTCTCTCTCTTAAATATCAAGTTTTCCTTTAGTGACATGACATGATGTAAAAAGCAAGCATGAAAGTTTTATTTTATCCATCCTAGTCCTGCCTCCTGTTTCATCATCTTGACTCAATTGTTGTCATCCCATGCCATTAAAAAAATATTGATTGTAGAAAGAACCAGAGGGCTTCTTAGAAGAACACTCACANTAACATACCTACTCACATACACGATACACATACACACACACACACATATATAACCAGTAGATGCTGCAGACATAAAATGTCTGCTGAGCTTAGCAGGTCCAATTCAACCAATGCACGCACTCTGCCAAACCATAGCTCAGGAAGCTTTTCAAGGAAAATGCCAAGCCAAGTCAGCTGTGCCTCTGTTCAGCCAGTCCTGCCTGCATTACCTGCCAGACACAAAACTTCTGACAAACTCCACTGGCAAAATCATCTTTTTCAACCTATCTGACCTTAACACTGACCACTATGAACTGTTCCTTTTTGTCCAGTTCACCAATTAAGGTCTTTGCCATCATGGTCCCTGCCCCCAACTCCATTTCAAGATGCATTTTTCAATTCATGCTTCAACACGCATCCCAATTCCTAATAATGTACGAGCATTTACATCCCTAACTTTTTTTTGTCTTTTACCATCTACTAAATGTTTGATAAAGACTAAAAATAAATGTTTACAAAGACTTTCCAAAGTATTCATCCACCTGACTTTACAGTGAAAGACAGTACAGAATCAACTTTATATGTGGAATTAATGTTGTTCCACTGAAATACCCACAACTGGTATTCTGAACATTTCCTTTGGCACCTCGATTTTTTACGCATGAAAAAGTCATGTATGCCATTAGGGAAAAACCCAAAAAGCAGTTTTGTTTTGCCTCATAGACTACTGCTTGGCTTCTCTTCCCCCTGTAACTTTAATTCTGGTCAATATTGGCCTACTCTAGAAAATTCTCTCATTCTCTCCCACACAGTCATTGGAGTACCACCTTTTACTGTTCTATTTAGTGGTGAGAGGTGCTGCTTATGTTATATACAGCAATACCACAAAGGGCTTGTACTAGATACCACACATGGATTCCTGATACTCCTGTGGGAAGCAGTCGTACAGTTACCTAAGCTGACTTGAAAGTCTTTGCAAAGCACTGCTAGTTGGGCAGGAATTCTTATTTATCAAGGATAAAGACAGATCTGAACAGCTTTACTACAGGGAAGGCTTTTAGGAACGTACTTGGCAGCTGGTGGCATTTCTAGCACATGTCTAGGGCTGAGATCTCCTTTCTAGGAAAAAATGGTTCACTGCAGTTACTATCATTACATCCTGACAAAAAGCTACAATAAATTTTCCTTTCAAGTTCTTATTTGGTGTGACATTGTTGACTATAGCTTAATTATATATGTAAATAAAGTAGTGGCCATCACCTTTCTATGATGATGTTGCTCTGAGTTAATGATGAAAAGGGACATGGAGAGGCTGTGGGATGTGTCGGTGTTAATGAAGATTTATTCCGTAGTGACATTTGATCAAATCTTCTTGGCGAAGTCTTAGGTTTCATTAGTTAAAGATGTAAAGCAGTCTGTCTGATTAAAGGGAGAAAAAGCAGTGGGGAACTCACATAAATTACTACAGCTCAATTAGGTGCAGACAGTTTAGTGAGTGTTTATTACCAGTAGAAAGGAGGATTTTCCAATTAGATTAAAAGGTTTTGAAAACAACTCTTAGAGTGAACAGTGATTTAGACCCATTGCTGGAATAATACATTGTGAGAAGCTGCATTGATTAAAAGTAAGCTGGTAAGTTATCTGCATTGCTTCACTGTTTATCAATGGATCCCCTGCTGCCTAGGTACAATTTACCTCACAAGATCAATGTCTGGACTTGGCTAATTTTCTCCTGGCTGAAGATTTATATGGATGTAAAGGGCATCTACATCATGTCTGAAAATACTGAGGAGATTTATTCAGGACGATCATCAAGGACGTGAAGTTGTATCAATCACCAGAAGTGTACCCTGGCCATGCTGTGCCCTTCAGGCTGGCATCCCAGCTGCAAAGCTGGATTTAAAGACAAGACATTTTAATCAGAAAGGAACTTCAATCCAGTGAGGTTCCCCAGCCTCATTGTGAAAACTGAAAAGGCATTAAAACAAAAGTGGAAGTATATAGTGCTCAGACAGTGACTAGCCAATGTTTCTGACAAATGATTGAAGGTACTCGGTGTACAGTGCAAGCCTGCGATTCATGAATCCCAATGTCCAACAGTGCAGAATGTGACTTCCAGCAGTGCTGAGATAGCTGGAGTCCAAGTCTGGGCTTTGCCAAAGGATTTTTGGATATGAACTGTGAAAGGTAGGGGGTCATTGTCCATGGCTCTGAATGACTGATTGATTCTCATGAGGAATGGCATGGAGAGAAAAGGAGCAAAGGAAAAGAAAATGAATTATATTTAAATTCTTTATACTCCTACTGTGCCCTTCAGATCACATGAAGGCCTGCAGCTGCTTCTAATGCCTGTCTCCCAGAATTGTCTATTCTGAAGACTGGAGGAACTGAGACCCGCAAGTGGAGAAATAAATAAAATAATTTAACTTTTAAAAGTTTAATTCAATAATGACAGTGTTCCACATGGAAAACTTTCCCTGCCTTGTATGCAAATTGGATTTAAAAGAATCCAAAAGTCATGATATCAAACTTTCGTATCTTTCTTTCTTTCTTTCCCCTGCACACTTGCACACGTAGCATTTCTCCTCTGTTAATTCAGGTATGCAAAGTTTAAACTTAAATCAATGCTATCAGAGATGCTGACACTGCCACGAAAGCAGAACTGAGCCCCTCCTTTTAGCTTTAACAATAAGTCATTTGATTAAGAAAAGTACATAGAAGTGGTGATGAGGGGGAAAGAACTATGGCATAGTGTGTTCCACAGAAAATGAAAATCTGGTATGAAGGGGCCATTTTCCTTCATTGCACTAACATGCTACATGTTCTCCAAATACACAAGAAGAAAAGTTTGTTCTCCCCCTAAAAGCTTCCTCATATTCACAGGTAGGACAGGCACACATTTTTTTGTATACAAAAACCTAATTTAAACACAGATGTGTGAGCACAGACTATCTCACTAACGGCCCACAGCAAAATATTCCTTTTTAAAATAATGATTCAATGAAGCTACTACAGTGTGGTACTTACTCGCCTGAATAATCCCAGATCATGTGCTCACTGCAAACTTTTAAATTACCCATTTGAGATTTAAGAGTCCTAGTTCTTAACTCACAATGACCAGAGTTCACGTAGTCCATATTTAAACTGCTTTGTCCTGTCCAGTTAAGTCACATTCTTCTCTACATTTCAGCAGATGTCACTGCCCTCACCATAGCTACACTTCACCAAAACAACCAGCAAATCAATAAACATTTTTCAAAAAAAAAAATTCATATTCAAATCTCTCCAGGCACCCCAAATATTACCACTAACTTTATCTAATTTAATAACTACTGATGAATAAAACACTAATATTCTTTGTAAAGTAAACATTGCATTGCTTTTGGCTAGCGAAACTGAGCTTTTGGTTCATTTTCTTTATAATTGGAGGGGCTTGCCATTTAAGGAGACAATTAACATTTTTTACAAGCAACAAGATTGTGAATGACACCTTCAATTACACTAAATGCATTTAATTATGATTTATTGGCACATGGCAACCTCTTGTAACATTGCAGGCCAACATGCATTTTCTCTTAATTAAACTCATTATAACAACACTTTATTACATACAGGGGAAAAAACCCAAAACAAACAAGCAAAAAAAGCCCATATTTCATAATTAACTGTTCAAAATTAAGGTCATAGGGTAATTACAGACCAGATTTCTTAGTATTTAACTGCTACTGTTACTAATGGGAAAAATATCTGACAAATATGTAGATATCAGAAGAGGACTCAGGCTTTTGGTCTTAGCTATGGAATAGAAACACTCTTGAAGCTTAGTCATGACTTGGAACAAAGGCAACAGCATCCTGCACTGCTCTGATAGTTTATTGACTTTCCACTAGTACAGTTTCCTGTGTCATCTTAACTGTTCCCTTCCACAAAAAAAAAAGAAATCCCTTTCTATTGGAGGCTAAAGGCACATCAATTTCATTTGCCACGCAATTGGTGACAGTGCATTTTACTACATCTTTTTTTTTTAATTCAGTGGTAAAGAAAGTTAAATATAGAAAAGAAGGATTTGAATTATTAATCCTCAATATACCTAGATCCTTCTAAAATTATACCTAAGCAATTTCAAAGTAAAATAAAATCTCTGAACCCAACTTTTTTCTGAAATGTAGTGTGACACATCATTTTGTTTTATCAGCCTTGTGGTTTGGTGTAATTCACACGAATAATTCAATAGGGATATGGTCAAAATCACATGTGAAACCCATGTGCTCAGATCCTCTTCTTTCTAATAGGATTTACTTAGGCAACTCCTGGGTGGAGATTAAAACTTCATCCTGCACACAAACTCTTTCCATTCTCCTGTTAATCACAAGGTCAGAGCTAAACTGCAGCCTGTCAGAAGTCCTAATGAATATGGTTTACACATCGTAGCTGGTTGCTTGCTCAGCAGCAGCCTGTGCTATCTGGAGGCCAAAGATAAGTGCTCAGGGATTACCTTTAAAACAATCCACCCAGCTCTTTGTCACTAAGAGCAGAAAGTTGGGAAAAAATGGAACTGTAATCCTTGCTTTTGTGGACTGACCATTTTTTAGAAATTGAAGATTCAGGAAAAAGCCCTTGAAAATCAGTATCAAAGCTCAGCCAAAGTGGTGTGCCTCTTACAAGGTCAGGATGTCTAGTTCAAATCCCTCCCCTCTCCCTCAACTAGACTTTTTGGCTATTTTTGTCCTGTCCAGACTATAAAAGTTTGTTTGTTTCAATGAAGAAAGAAATCCATTACAAACACCTTCAGTCCTGATTGTTGCCATCATGTGCAGGTAGAACCATGAAATCAAAGAATCATTAAGGTTGGAAAAGACCTCTAAGATCATTGAATCCAATGATTAACCTGGCACTGTCTGAGTTCACCACTAAATCATCCATAAGCACCACATCCACACATCTTTTAAATACATCCAGTGATGGTGACTCCACCACTTCCCTGGACAGTCTGTTGCAATGCTTGGTCAGCCTTTCTGTGAAGGAATTTCTTACCTAATAATCAGTCTAAACCTCCCCAGCACATTTTGTCCAATTGCTTTTTAGCTGGGAGAAGAGACCAACCCCCACCTGGCTACAACCTCCTTTCAGGGAATTGGTGAGAAAAATAAGGCCTTTCCAAGCTTCCTTTGCACTGTTGGCCCAAAACTTCCATGGGGCAGAGAACAGACAGCTGAGAATGCAAACTGCTCTTCACTGCCCACCAGGACCCATGCAGCCCTTCAGAAAACCTGGTTATTACTTCAGCCACACCCATAGGGGTGCATGGTGTTGAGCTTCAGACTCCTGAGCCCTTGTCACCCACAGCTCCTGTCACTGGCCTGAATTTAAAAGATCATTGCTGAACAAAAACAGCTTTAAAGGCGTTGTTTTAACTTCTCAAAGGCGAAGATTATCAGAAATGGTCTGAATTGGTTCTTCAAAATGCCTCTTCAAAAACATTCCAATTTGGTTTTGAACATTTGTAATTTTAAAAGTAATTCATAAGATATAGAGGTGGATACAATTATACCTGTAGGTTCTGTAGAATCATCACCTCCACTAGTCAAAGCTGGTTTCCATAAAACCTGTAATTTTTCACAATGTGCCAGTATCGCTCAAGGGCCATAAAATATGGTGGAGTGCTTCGCACTATTCAGTGCTTTTAATATACAGAAGCAGGAGAATATGGATCTCTCCACACTCAACAGACCAGGAATTTATCAAGCAGATTAATTATTATTTTACCTTGCAATTTATTCCGAGGTATTAGCAAATATTAGCTGTAACTTGCACTTGCTTTTCATTTTAAAACTTTGAAAGAAAAAGAAAGAAAATGCTACAGTGTTAAGTCCAGATGAAAGAAATACAGAAGAAACAAAATTTTTTCTGTTCTTCTGTTGGATTACCTGAAAAATCCTCAAGCACATTCAATCTAGGAATCCAACTGTGTTCTTGAAACACCAAAGAGAATGTAAGAAGAACATAAACAAAAAACTAAAAAACCCCCAAACAACAAACAAACAAGAAAAGGCAATTTACTGGATAGTATCCAGTAAAACACACAGTATCCAGCATACCACCATAAATTGAGAAACTCCTTAGGAACATTTAATGACATAGCAAGTTATATGTCCTTATGAACTTAATTGGAAAGAGCTACATCTGCTGAAACAACAACCAACAACCTGGGCTTCAACTCTGAACTCACTAATTTGAAATTCAAAGCTCTGCTTGCAGCCTGCTTTGTATACACTCTGTCTCTTCCATATGTACAACTTTGGCTGGCACATATTTGCCCTGCAGACTTACAATTGCAGGGAGAAGGCACAGACTGACCACATACCAGTTCTGCAAAGAAAATCAAACCTTGATTTACCCATATTGAAAGCCTGCAAGGTCTCCTGAATGCCCTGTTGTATTTCTTACTCTGGAAGAACTCTCCAGCTTAAGGAGCAAATACCCATCCACCTCTAAACTGGGAAGAGCTTAACTCAGTTCTGTCACTGGGGAACAAGTTTGTCGTGGACCAGTGCTCACTGATTCTTACAGGCATTACGGCTGCATCTGCCACACGTGTATGAGAATGTTATAGGCTGTTCTCTCTCCTGACACCACGGCACATACATCAGCACTAACATGGGGATTTTATAACTTTCGCCACCAAAGACAAATGTGCGAGCAAGTGAGCAATTGCAAACATAATTGTTGTATATTTTTTTACCTGGACTTTTGAAATTGCAGTGTCCTGAACTGCTCCCTTCCCAATTTTTCAAACCTAATCACCACAGCAAAAAACGACTGTCGCTGACAGGACACACCAACAGTTTCTTTTGAGTATTGTCAGTCAAGATGCTTTTCAGGAAATAAAAAAGGAAAAAAATCTCTCAGATATTTAAATTTTATAAGGATTTATTAATTCTGCATGGCAGTTAATTGTCCTAATATTTTATATAATTATACCAGCTCTTATTAAACTAAAAGGGATGATGACACCAGCCCCTTAAGTCTTAGCACAGATCTTGATGGTTTTTTTGGTTACCTAAAAACAGAGGCCAAACAAAATTAAGAGAATAAAAAGCAGTTATATTTATTGAGCAGCCTTCAGGTACGTTAAGGGCAGACAAAGCCCATCCAGGGGCGACACATGTCACGGGTTTTCACACTTTCATAAGTTTGGTCCATTTGCATACTGGGGGTTAATCTCCCAATTACAGCTTTAGTTAATGAAGTCATATACCCCAAGTTTGCTGCTCACCAACTCACTTTTGTTTACATAGAATTACAGGATTACAAATATATGGAAAATATAAAAGCTAAAATCCTAAGGCATCAATTTTATGGCAAAATATCTTCTCTTCCAAGTTCACAACACCAGAACCTAACATTAACAATAACCTTTGGTAATTGTTGTACTAAGAAATTTGTGTGCTTTTTTTTTTTCCCTTTTTTTTTTCTGTGGTGCTTAATGTAACAGAAGTCTTTACGATCAAGTCGGGTATGCTCAGAACTTCAAAGAAACATGTTCCAGATTAGTGAAGCAGGACAAACCCAAAATTAGTTATTTCAAACCAATGCCTGATCAGAATACTTTTCACCTAAGAGCAGTGCTGTGCTGGATGTTATTTAGTTACCTTATAAATACCTTATAAATTACCTACACTTATCTTCAAACAGATTTTTTTTTCTTTTAGAAACATAAGATCAGTGGTTTTCATCCGTGCTCTGCTTTCAACAACGTTTCAAAACCTATTTTCATGGCTGCAGAGCTTTGTTCCCCATTTGAGTGTGCTGATTAAATGAAGGGACTTCACAAATAATTTCATGCTATGATTGTTGAGAATGATTTTGTAGTAGGAAGAGTCATAGTAGTTAAGCACTGACCTTATTAGGTTGCAATACACTAACAGTGAATTTAAGACATTTTATTGCTGGAAAATGCAGAATTCTTTTTAATTGGCGGTTAGCTTTCAGTGTTTTGCTAAGACCTGCAGCTTGCATCTATTCAGCACAAGCAAGAAATAAGTTTTACAACTGCTCTCAAAATCAGTAGTCAAAATTAACAAACATTTTATCCATTTTCAAAAGTTCTTATTTATTAAAGGTTTCTTTTTTTCTTAGCTCTATCTCACATCAAATATCAATATGAAAAGTTGTGGAACAACTTTTAAGAACTTACCATCTTTCTTGTGGGTGCCCCATTCCAGAAGACTCATGGTTAGGTAGGTAGGCTTTTTTCATGTGGTTAAGCTTTTTTGTTCTTCTTTTTAATTGTTCATACAAACATCTTAAGCACTTCTAAGGAGTGATACCAGTGACAATAAAGATGGAGAAAAGTTACTCAAGCCACATTGCTTTAAGCTACATTATATAGGTAAACTCCTCAGCATATTCCATGAAAAATATTCTCCCTGACTTTTAAAGGGTATGGGATATTGTTTTCAGTGTAAATATTTAGCAGAGTCAGAGATATGTGTAATATAGCTTTGGCAGTCTGAAAAGTCCCTTATTCCAGCAATCCCATTTTGAGATTTTTCCAATACTGGAAAATCGTGAGATAACAAATCCGGAAAAGACAGTGTCTGAATTTCCAAAATATTGTGATTTTGTTTGCTTATTTTTTAATTATTTATATTCCAATATTTACACTGCCAGTATCCTGAGGATTGCATAAATGCAACCCATAAAAGCCTGATGCTTTTTTTTTCTTGGTACAATATCACAATGCCATATTTTAAGTTTAGTATTTTGTAAAATGCAAGGAAAACTCTGATGAAAGTAAAGTGGAGAGCAATAGCATTATTATAATTATATAATAGCCATTATTTGGCTTTGCAGAATAGCACAGGCTGCTCCTGTCATCCACCAACAAAATCAAAAATTTTTACTTTTTCTACTTTCTGCTCTTTTTAAGAAACGCAGTGAAAAAATGAATTCTGGTAAGTAATGGCTCCACAATTCTCCCCTTTGTCCAGTTTTACCCAGTTTTCCTGGTTTAGAAGGATGATGCCTCCAGATCTCTTTGGAAATACCCTTCCCTTCTCCAGGATAGGATTTGCCACCAGGGGTTTTTAATAGCAAGGAAAACTTTGCCTATGGCCAGGTATGGTATTTGTAGGTCAGACTTTCCAACCATGGTGCTTTAGACCCCTGGTTGCCACAACAGCAGGAGCTCCCTCCGTTGGCTGGGGGCTTTCCCTGGAGGTGTGGGGCAATGGAACATGTGGGAGATGTTAGATTCAAAAGGGTAATGGGAGATGTCATTATTCAGCCGAGTAAAATCTACTTATGAGCGAGGTTATCAACATCATTCCAATTAAAGGTGAGCAGCTGAATACATTCCAGAAGCACAAATCAGATATGGAAAACTCTGTACCTCATTCTGCTGCATTCATTATGCCCCATCCCTGGAGCTGTGCAAGGGCAGGTTAGATGGAGCCCTGAAGAAACTAATCGAGTGAATTTCATCTCTCCCTATGGCAGGGAGGTTGGAATTAGATGGTGGTTCAGGTCACTTCCAACTATTCTATAGTTTTGTGATTCTGTTCTCCAAGATGTGAATCCCTCACAAGGGCTCTAGGGATGGTGGGGACCACCCCCAAAAGAAAAGGACAAAGAAAGTATTTCCTCTGCTTAGAGGCTCTACAGACTTCAACATAGAAAGAATATAGGTTTTCCCTTTTCTATCTGTATGTCTATGACAGACTTTTCAGCTCTGTTGGGTCAGTCTGGCTGTAAATTAATCCCCCATACTGAAGACAGAGAGCAAACGCTTCCACGTTGTGCAGAATTATAAAGCTACAAAATTTCCTGGTTACATAGAAAAGAATCAGAAGAAAAACATAATGCTTATGCTTTTGTTTGTACTGCGAGAATAGAGCATAGCACACAATAAGGAATAACAAATATCTGCTAGGAAGGAAAATGTTTAGAACAGATAAAAATTCTTACAAGAGTGTTCCTTTATCAGGAAACTATAAGAAAATCTATTTTGAGCAGCTGGGGAAGATCACCATGAAAGGAATTTTTCCTTTGGAAGGAGCTTTCAGCCTGACTCTGTCAGTAATATACTAATGCTGGATTAAATTCTGTTGAAAAAAGAAAATTATTCACTAAATATAAATTAACCTGAATTGAAGAAATTATTTCAAAACCTCTCTAGCTCATTATAAAGAAAATTCTTTTAATGTCAGGTTGCATCCAAGAGATTTATCCAGTTACTCTAGGTAATTAGTGAACCATATCCGGATCTTTATGTATTAGGCTTAGCTGTACATCTTTCTTTGTAATTACTAGACATCCCAAAATTAGCAAAATATACCTGCTTGATCACAAAACAGAGATGTTACCTTGAACACGTGTGTAGTCAGCGGTTTTGAGAAGACCTACTACTGCTGAAGCAATTTTGAGAATTCGAAGAAATTCAAAGCAAAATCTTTATTGTGGTGTAAAAGGTTAAAGGTTAATTGGTTGTCCCAAATGTGTGTTTTACCCAGAGATCGCTCAAAATATCACCAGCAAGAGCATGAGCAAAAGTCAGATTTCATATTAAACTACAACACACAACAGATTTGTTGGCAAGATTCCCTCTACTTACAAGGGGCAACTAAGACACAACAGGGAAAGCAAGCAACAACACCAAACAAAATCCAGGCAATCAAAACAGAAATTAATGGAAACTACCTGCCTATCTGTGTGTGCCTCTGTGTATAAAGACAGGATAAACAAAGATGGAAAGGAATGAGGCCTAAATCTTAACAACACTTAAACTTAACAGTACTTCAACTTATAACCTATTTTTAACCTTAACAGTGTAACAGAGAAAAAGTACTTAACAGAATTTAGCCTAAATCAAGACTATAACTTAATTTCCAGATTTGCATATGTGCAAAGAATATACACACAGACAGAAACAGTCAGTGCAAGATAAAGTACCTGTGGAAAAATGCCCCTTAGGGGTCAGTGAAAATACTCATTTTGGATGTTTTCACATCTCCCGACAGGCAAAGGATGGGGTCTGGAGGAGTGAGGGGACCAGCCAAGGACACATCAAGGTTCAGTGATCCTCCAGGTACAGCAAACCTGAGGGTCTGCTGGCTCTGAGAGGCCCCCTCAGAGGGACACTGCTGGTCTGGGGCTGCTGCAGTCACAGGAGAGCTCAAGGACTGTTGTGTATAGGGTCACAGGAGAGCGAGCTTTAGTCACAACAGTGTGCCATCCTGGCCACGGTTTGGGTCAGCACTTTCTTTAAAGGTGTGAGAATAGGAATGTTATGCCATTCAGGCCAGAGAAATATTTACCAAGGCTGACCATGAGAAAAACAGAAGCTCGTTAGGAGTTCCTGAGAGCAGGCAGCGGTTTTTGATACGCTCAGAAGGAGCTGAGCCCAGGAGGTGTTTTCAAGGCCAAGGCCTAACAGGCATTTTCTCAGATGACACTGCAGCCTGGAAAGGAGCTAAGGGGGAATGCACCACAACATTGGTCCATTTGCATGTTTTCATAACCTTTATATTCAGAATCTTGAACTCTTAGTCATCCTTTCCAGTTCACACCCCATTTACACCCTTTAATAAACCTCAAAGGCTCATTGCTTTTCCTTGTGATTCCTCAACATGCAGAGTAGCATGTTTGGTGCCAGGG
Source organism: Cyanoderma ruficeps (assembly GCA_008694505.1). Classification (NCBI taxonomy): domain Eukaryota; kingdom Metazoa; phylum Chordata; class Aves; order Passeriformes; family Timaliidae; genus Cyanoderma; species Cyanoderma ruficeps. Next base: position 200,886 of record VZDJ01000173.1, read on the forward strand.
AAACAAGTGACATCAATCTGAGGTTCAGCTGAAAGGCCAGTGATGCTGAATGCATCTCATAGCCACTGAAATTTGCAAACATTAGATGAAGAATTAGAGGAATAATTCAAATCTTCTCTTCCTTAAAACACAACGAGGATTTTTACCAATAATTAAGACAGGATGGCATAATCATGTTACCTTAAAAAAAAGAAAAAAAAAGTGTAAATTGGTAAGGAACTATTTCTAATTAATATGGGTAGAGAGGAGACATAACCAATATCAATACATCCAAACCTTTTACAGAAAGAAAAATAGAAAACTTTCCCATAGGATTCTAATAGAACAGAAGTCTAAAACCCTTCAAGAAACTTACGAGTATGCTGCATAACAGGCAGTTCCAAGAGAAGCATTTCTTATTTGTGAAGCAAGTATTAAAGTCAACATGGAAGAGCCTGTCTTCAATATTTTATTTATACATAACTTTTCAGTTCCTCTAGCATACATTTGCAGAAAGAAAACATCTATCTGAAATTAAACAGATGTTTTTACCCATCTCTGCAACAACTATAGTTTTTTAGGTAAAAGTGAAGCATTCTAATTTTAAAACAGTTCTAAAATGTATTTAACCAAATATCATCCCTTCTGTGTGCATATGAATGTACAGAGGTGGGAAACTGTAAGTCCATTACTTGTTTCTGCACCATACAGAATAAAGATGTTCACTGCCTGTTCAGAGTGGCTATATTTCTATTTTTGGATAGTATGCTAGCAAATAATCTGTTTTGAAATTCTACAGTTTCTAGCAATATAGTAGTACTCACAGTAGGCACAGAGAGGATGATCATGATAGACGGCCTCATTTTTTTGCAAAAGTACTCTTTTTCTGAGTGGCATCAGAATTCTGTATATTAACAGTAAACATTCTCTTGAGGCAGGCATCATTGAGCAATGAGCTGCCAATATACAAACGTAAAACTACCATGTTCTAAATACAGTAGATGGATCAGGATGTGGCCGACACAGTAGAAAACTCTACAATAATCTTGATTTTATCACTCCTTGAGAAACTGCTGTGCAGAAGGGAACACATATATCCATCACTCATACACATTCCCAATGCTTCTGTAAGGAGAAATGTTAAAGATTGCTCGCTGTCTTTATTATTTATTATTACTGTGCTGCTCTAGATTTTAAATAGTCAAATTTTTAAATAATGCTGAAAAAAGCAGAAGCTTTTTATTTCTGAAATTCAGATACCATTTATTTATGTACCTAAATAAGTATTCTTATGTGTGTGATATACCCTATCACACAGATCCTCTTTGAAAACCCTGAACACTAGAGGTGATCTTTCAGGCATGAGTTAGTGGACATATGGGCTACAGTGAATGATAAGGAAGAATGATGGTTTTCTCAAAGGAAAACTAAAAAGAAAGAGACAAATAGAACAGTACTTTACTACAAACACTGTAACCCACCTTTCAGAAACATGCTGGCCTCATGGTGACTTTCCCCCTCCCCCTGAGAAGGGGATGCAAAATATAATCTGCCAGCAAAATTCTGGGGAGCAATGAAAAATACTGTGTGACACTTTCCTACACAACAGAGGAAAACCCACTGTTTTTGCAGCATCCTTAAAGGCCCCACAGTCCTCCTATGTTTAGATTTGCCTGTGAAATGACCTCAGATCTGAGTACAAGTACACCAGTGTGCTGCCTTTCTGTCTCTGTACAGGTTCTCAGTTTTTCCCTACCATGGCTGTGTCTCTCTATGTGCATTGCTGTAATGGAAAGTGGGAATATGTGATTCAGCTACAAATGGCTCTGGTAAATCACCCTAAAATTTTACAATTGGGAAGGGAAAAGGGGAGAAGAAAAGGAGAAAGCTTCCACTAAATATACTTTAGGAGAATACTCAAAATGGTAAATGTTTCTGGAGGAAACATAAGAAAACATGCAGAAATTGAGAAGAAGATTTATGTAGTCATTGCAGGATTGTGTAGGAGCACAAAGGATCTGGATAACACGAAGAAGAAAGTACTGTAGGATTTGGCCCTAAGAATCTTCCTACCTCCTTAAGGAATTTCCTTCCTAAGGGATCAAAGGCTGTAAGCTCTAAGTGTACATACACCTTTTCCTCTAATGTTGAAGTAGCCAAGACAGTAACAGCCTGAAACACTGAATACAGGGGTTTCTTTATTTGCTGTGAAGTGGAAATATCTGCACTGTTAAGGAGAAATAACAAGCCTTTACAGCATGCTAGGGACAAAGCCTCATCTCTCTGACAATTGAGTGCTTGGCCCCATTTAAAGGGTTATCAATCAGGAAGGATGCCAGTTACAGTGTTTCTCGTGATACAAACTCCTTTCCAATAGAAAGTTGACTAAGAGCAGCAACTCATTTTACATAGGTCACTGACCAAGCTTTAGATAGCAATGAATTTCAGTCACTACCAACCTGAGACAGACATGACCCAGTGACCTGGAGGCAAAAAGGCCTGGATTACATTAGCAGTCCTCTGATCCACCTTGTCCCTTGAATATCTAGTTCCATTTATACATCTACATGCTGTGCAATTTGGTGTGCTACCTACCAACATTTTGGTTAGCGTAACTCGCTTAGTGTTAGCAGTTAAATTTGCCAAACCTTAGTCCACGAGCTGGGAAAGTACACCTAGATCTGTTAAATTTTCACTGAGTGAAGTAAAACTTCCATCCATGGAAGACACACTCATTAACAGAAGCTGCAGACTTAGAGTTAAAAAAAGAAACATCCCACCTATGTTTCTTTTGAAAATGAAAGGATCCAATGAGCAAGAGGGTGAAGCCAAGCCTTATACGACTACTGGTGTGAACTCCTGCATGAAGGGTGGGAAATCCAGGTTGCAAGGGTATAATTGCCCAGGGAATTCTTTGTTCAAGGTACCAGTTTGAGCTATGCCATTATTAATAAGAAGGACTTTATGGAAGAATCTCTGTACAGTTTATAGATTCAGCAGAAACCTACAGTCAAACCCTGCCATGGTGGCTGGCCTGCATAATTTCCATAACATATAGGGGATCAACCACTACAGACACACAATATGAAATAGCATTCAGTGGGCAATCACGATGCATTTGGGTCAGGTTTACTTAGCTCTTGTCATTGATTATATTAAATGCAATAATTCTCTGAAGAAATTGAATGCCCTTGCACACTAAAACATTATTAGAATTTTTTATTTCCAGCTATATAGCAATTCATCTGCAGGCAAAATGCTTATGACAAAAAGAATTTATAATAAAGCAAAATCTCTGTATTAAATAAAAAGGGAAAAACAGAGGAAAAGAGAAAACAATCTTAATTACATTTTTGAATCTCCAAAGATAAGAGATGAAAAATATCTCAGGAATATGAGGAAAAGATTCAGTTAATTTTTTGCTTCAGACTCCTGTTTAAAAAAACGTATTTTTTTTCTAGGCAAATAAAAAGAGAATTTTTTTCTTGTATTTCCCAGCCACAAATATATAGCAGTGTCTGAGGGATTTTAATTTATTTGAAGACATTTTCCTTAATAATACCCCCTTTAAAGATATTTCACTGCTTTAGCTGTTATCATTTTGCCATTTTCAAGCCTAGTTTTTACCAGTCAGTTTTACAGATTTAATTTCTTCACATTCAAGTATCTATCTGTAATCACACTTCCATTTTTTTGACTGGGCCTCTTAAAAACACAACAGAAAACAGCTTTTTCTCCACCTGTTGCTGATAGCAAAGTAGTACAGCTGCTAGTACCAAAAACCACCCATGACACTTCCTATTCTCTTTCCCTCTAGCCACTCTAAATGGTTAAGCTCACAGGATGCTGATGGTCCTCCGAGGTTTTATACTGGTAGACTGATGGTCCTTTTGAAAGAATTAGTGAAAACACCAAACCTCTTATATAACACCAAATTCTTGTAAACTCAGGAAGAAGACTATATTCCAAAGAGTACATCCATTGAATTACCAGTCTTCTAATACAAATATATAATACATGTGCACATACCAACTTAATACATACTCACGTCTTTATGGATAAATAAATGCAGGCATATATAAATATAGTCACTAAATACAGCTCTCAGCCCTGTAAGCAGACACTGTCTCCATCATTATAGATCTATTTGTACTGTAAAATACTGTACCTATGGACTTTGAAAACATTGCTCACAATATAATTTATTTTAATATTTCTGAGCCAAGTGTAAATTCTCTCATTTTTATAAGCACATGTACTCTAACCAGCTGCTTAGCTAACATCTTCATCAACTGTCGAGATTATTTCCTGAGTGCAAACAATAAAAGGATTATACACATTACATAAATATAGAATTGACAATGGCTTTTTATATGAAACTACTTAAGGACTCACTTTTTCAGAATTTACTCCTAAGTGTACCTTTTGTTCCAGAAGTGCTTCAAGAAACAATGTATAATGAATACCTCTGCCAACACACATTTACATTAGGAGCTCTCATTTTTGTGAAGTTAAATTAAAATCTCTATAAATATTTCAAAGGTCTATCTCTGCTACTAAGGTGTTATTTATATTTTTCATCACAAAGGCATCACAACTCATAATAATAATAATGAAGTAATTATCAGTGTATATAAGTATCTGAGGGGAGGTTGTCAAGAAGATGGAGTCAGGCTCTTCTTGATGATACCAGGCAATAGGATGAGAGGCAAAAGGCACAACAGAAACACAAAATTCTGCCTGAACATGAGGAAGAACTTTACTGAGAACGTGACAGAGCACTGGAGCAGGTTGCCCAGAGAAATTGTGAAGTCTCCTTCTCTAGAAATATCCAAAAGTCATCTGGATGCAATCCTGTGCCGTGTGCTCTAGGATGAATCTGCTTGAGCAGGGAGGTTGGACCAGATATCTCACTGTGGTCCCTTTCAACCTGATCTACTTGGTGACTGTAATTTCAGGGGAAGACTCCTAAAGGGTAAAACCCATGATTACAATAGGTTCAATAGGTCTTGCAAATTTGACATTGGGAATTACTGTCCTGTTCTTTAAAAAAATTAGAGGTTTTTGAGTGAAAAAAGAGGTGGGTTGTAGTGAGTTTGAGGGGGTACAGCAGGACATTCTGGAGACCATTAGGGGAAATTAGTGCTCAAACAGTCGGTTTAACAGCCAGGCAAGAAGTGCACTAAAAAAGATAAATACATGACTACAGGTAAATCAAATGGCACTACTACATTCTATACGTAAGATATTCAGAGGACGGAGAAAAGAAATCTTGAGTCATTTTTTATTTTAATATGCTTTAACTCTATATTTTATTTTTAAACCACTTTACACTACTTTGGCAGAAGAAAGCCCTTTAAAAACTTTCCAGAACACAGACAGAAATTTGAAACTGTGTCAGACACATCCTTACAGATTACTTAAATTTTTTTAAGTTTTGGAGAAAGATAAAATTGCTTGCAAACGTGGTCTGGAAACACCTCCGATTTCAACATGCTCATTGGAACAACTTTAAGCTTTGAATTCCTGTAACCTGCTATCAGCAATATTTTACACCAAGTTTCGTTCACAGCCATATTGCTGAATATGGGCTGAGCTGTGTAACTGCGTGTTGATCACTTCTCAAGTACAATTCCATCAAATGTGAGATATTTTTGATGCTGATTCGCACTGGAACCATGTACAAAGTGCAGTTTGTGAATACAAAATCAAAATAAATGGCAGTGCTTCTGTAGACAATGATGGTTTAGTAAACAATGCATTTTACTTAAAAGTCCAGAGAAAAAATCAGCCCAATGAAAATTCATGGAGGTATTCTTATTTTGATTATTTTCTAGAAGTTTCAGTAAAAATAGAGGCTAACTGCTTTTATGTGCAAAAGAAACTCCCCTTTCCTGAAATGGCATTTATTATACATTAAGTATATCTTGAAAAAGATCTTGCTTGCTTCTTTGTGTTACTATTTTTTATTACCATTTTCAATTGTATTCAACCAGTATATAATTACTGTTTACAAACACTCACATACTTTTTTATCTCCTGAGATTCAAATGTGTCACTTCAGACTTTGAAAGCGGTTCTTCACTAATTCTCCTTTACAGCTGCCTGCACAAAATCAGTTTGGAGTATAATTAAATTCAAAGACAACTAATTTTATTTATTCAGAGTCTGGCTGAGAAATATGGGACAAATTCTTAGGAAAGTAGGAAAAGTTCACATCGAAAAGCAATTATAATTTCTCTCTCTGATCTAAGCCTAATTTTGATATTTGGTCATAAATATTGTTTCAATGTGGAAAATAGCAAATAGCAGCTTGCAACAGAAAATTACTGATACAAGTAATTAAAGTGTTTTAATATTAATCAGAGGCAGAAGTTAAATGCATTTTTTTAATATCTAAATAGACTATATACAGGAAAGTACTTCATCTAACCTGAGCTACCATAAGTTCAAGAAGTTAATTTTCCAGACTGTCAGTGAATGGTAAATCTACAATAAGATCTTTCTTTGGTCCTCCAGGTTTTCTGTCTGCATTCTTGTTAAAATGAGCCCAATGAAAAATCACAGCATGAACATTTAGAAATATGTAACCAGTTACCTCTCTGAAATCAAGCCCTAAGGTTTGCAGCCTTTAAAGGGACCAAAAAAAAGTGCAATGATTTGATATTTGACATTTTAACCATGTAAAACATTTATCTCTGTGAAATTTTTAACAATGCAAGCAAAGGCTGCATTTATTTAATATTTATTACCCCACTCCCCTTGCAGTTAAAACCAATTTGAATGTGACTTTCAGGTAAAGGTGAGTGTATTCCTCAATCCCCGGAACAGAAAGTTAAATCTGAGCAAGTGTGGTTTTACTTCAATACAGGAGGTTTTCCTAGCTGCTTTCTCCTTCTGTTCAATAAATGAGCATCTATAAATACCTCTAGATTACTTAGGTATAATGTTTTATCTCGAAAATGGACACTTTTCAAGAAAATGTTTGCCTGAAGACAGAAATATCAATACATCAATAATAATATTGGCCATATATATAGCAGTTTTATTGAAAATATGTGGGATTTTTACTTATAGGAGGAAGTATCACTCCTGGTTCTAAGTTATCAATTTCACTTTTCCCTCAATGACCACATTCTGTTGCACTACTGAAAGCCATGAATCTTTTCCAGAATATGTAAATATGCTTCTCAGTTACAACTTCCTGAAACTAAATGTAAAGGGTCTTGTCTCTTACATAGGAGATTGGAAGGATTGGAGGGATGCTCATAAAAATTCAAGATATGAAGAGCCAGAACTCTGCAGATGCAACATATTCACAAAAAAAAGAGCCAGAAAATAACCATATCTCTCCTTCATGGTACATGCTTAGAAGATTCTCTTGCGAAAACTAGCAAGATTCCTGTCTTCAAAAGGAGAAGTTGAAGAGCATTGATTAAAATAAACAGAAACTCCAGTGTCCTGAAATGAACATCTGGTCTGGATTTAGTAGTGAGAGGATTATTGTCCTGAAAGAGTGTAAACTGAAATCCATTCAAGTCTATCAAATTTCACACAAAGGTACCTTGAAAGCTGTTCCCCACCCTTATTCACAACTTGCATTTCATCATCATATAAAAGAGGATGAATGCTTCATAAGCACATCCATTTCTCAACCCATTTCAGCCAGTCATTTCTCTTCACAGTAAGTGTAAACTTGTCTTTTTTGACTCTTAGCATTATCATTTGGGAGAGCACAGATTCCAGCTTTGCTTTTCTGCAAATATGCTGGAAGCAGATGATCTCACACCAGCCATTTTGCTCAAGAACTCTCTATAGATAAGGCATAAGCAAGATGCATTTCCCGATCCACAATAATTCCAAGCACAAAGCAGCTGTCCCGAAACACAACAAAAATCCAACACCTCAGAAGAAAACTAACAGACACAGAATGACTTCTTTGGAAACAGTCACGTAGAACTAGTACATCCTGCAGACCAAAACTCTGCTGTTTGCTTTCAAAAAATACTGTGCTTCTGAGATACCAAATATCTTTCCAGCACACACACTACAATTTTGGGAAGCCATGAAATTTTAGTTCCTAACCAAGGGTGCAGGTAGAAACACGTGTGTTTAAAAATTTTGTATAAACAGACTTTACTCTCTTCAGAACAAAAATCACATCCCAGCACCAGTTCTGGAAAGACTGGGCCTTACACTTTAAAAAACAGAGCTTTACAAATAATGTGACATCATTACAGATGAGGACAATACTTTTTTAGAATCCTTCAAAGACCACAGCTGGTAATATCTACTTGGTTTTTAACATCAGAACAGTCAGAGCCTGGATTTTGCATATCAGAAATGCCACCTGAAATGCCACAACTCTTAAGTCTCAGCATGTAATTTTCTCCAAGGAAAAAATCCTCTGGGGTAAAAAAAAAAAGGTGCTCCTCTGGTCCAAAAATATGCAAAAAAACTCTGCACGTGAATGAAGAAGCATTGTGAAGCTCACTACTTCCTGCCAGAAGAGCTGCCTAGTTATGCTTCTTGAAATTGTTTTCTCTAACATATATACGCAGAAGAGAAAAATCACAGTAAGTATTTCATTCTCTAGAGAAATAATAAGAGACTGACCTATGCAGTATTAGGCACGCTGACCCACAAAACCCACTCTGTTCCAATAGCAATACAGGATATTTCTGAACCCGTTTCGTCTGGCATTCCAGCCATGCCAGTTTCACAGAACATATTGAGAACTTTTACATCATATCGCCCCCTTCTAGAATTACTTTAATGATATCCATGTTTCAGACCTATAAAACTACCAACTGATATTTTTAAAATATCCAGGACTTTAAAACAATCATCATAACTTGTCTGGGCACTAATTTAGTTTCTTTTAGTGACTGCTGGACTGGAAATATTTTCACAACTGACTTTACTCTGTTTGCAAGATAAGAAGGTAGAGAAGGTACAGCCTAAATTGTATCCTGGCAACAAGGGTGCAGTCAGATTTTCATTTCATAAAAGGGTTGAGCTGTCTTATAAACTGGAACTGGAAATACTTTTTGAGTAGCAAGTAAGCCAAAACCTTCAGTATTTATTACAAAAGGAAGACAATTTCTTTTCACCAGCAACAGTTTAACCCTAAACACAGCAGGGTCTCAGGAAACCTTGAGCAAAGTTAGTAGGAAGAGGACTGACAGGATAATCCCTGAGGAACCACAAGTAATCAATGCAAGAACAACGACTCCCACTGCATGATTGATTTCCGAGCAGTGTTCCCAAATAAGTTAACAATGTTACAGTGCAATTAAACCACTTTGTCCACATCATGTGTTTTCTCCTAGATACAAGCAAGCTATTATTAAGTGGGGAAAGCAATTAAAGTTACAATACTTTTAAATTATGCAGTTACTTACTATGTACATTAGGAAAACATTTTTTAAAATTCTTAATTAGTGAAAATCTGGTGCTCTAAGGCAATAATCTATCCTAGGAAACTGCCTCAACAAAAAAAGAAATGGAATTGTAACAAATGTTCCACTTTGAAAAATAAAAAAAAAATCCCTAATTTCTTGAAATTTCAGCTCAGATGTCTGAAATTGCATCTCCTCATATTTAATCTCAAAATACTTGCATTCATAAAACATTATGGTAGCCTTAGAGACATCTCAGACTGCACATACAACATTTCAATGCAAATAGGATGGAAAACGTTTAAATGGAAGTATTCTTTGGAACAGGGTTTGGATTGCTGTACAATTTGCAAATCTTCGAACATTTTCATACAGTAATTGCTGACCATAACTGATGAGTAACAGTACAATAAAAAGCTAGGAAGAGAATCCTTAGTAATATTTTCTCGTAAGCCTATAAAATTTTAAAATTTATTTTGCCCTTTAGAGCAACAAGCAGTTCTAGTAGCTAATTTCTTTACTTGCATTATCTTTTAGAAACTTGCCTAGTTTTTTCCATCTGATAACAATGTAATAATTTGGTAATAAAACAATTCTTTCAACAGCTATGCCTATTACATCCTAAGAAAAAGGCAAAAAAGCCGAACACGAAACCCATCATTGTACCTGCCATAAAGCTCATACTACTTCACTGCAAACATTCCCTGCAAATAAAGTCACTGCAAAAAGCATTTTTCATTTTCCTTGGAAAAGCAAGATCTTTGCTACCAACAGCACTCTAGCATCTGTGTTTAAATCCAGCTGCAGAACATTATTCCAATGTATAAAAACTCTTAAGACATGCAAAATCTACAAGGCTACAGTCTCAAAGTTATTGTATCACAAAAAATATTTATTCTCACAGGAATCATGACAGTGATGGATGCTCTTCTATTTTGCTGTGAAATATTTCAAAAGATCCTTGCTCTGAGCATTATATATATATATATATATATATATATATATATATA
>VZDJ01000173.1:211313-334811 GCA_008694505.1 Cyanoderma ruficeps
TATATATATATATATATATATAACATTAATATACCAGTAATAGATGAGCCAAGCACTAGTTTTTCCATAGTTCAGGAAGGTAAAATGGCTCATGTATCAATCAAGTCCAGTTGCAACTTTATCTTCTAAGACAGCAGTGAGCACAAGCAAGTTACTGTTATTATCAGGCAGGCAAACTCTTATTGTCAGTCAGACACACAAATATGATCACAAATAAATTACTTGAAAACAACCAATTTAATTTATATGTAAGCTGGATCAAGGCCAAATGCATAGCAGAATGAAAGAATGAAATATGTTTTGAGGTTGTTTTGTCTTGCTGCATTTTAAGTAAGAGATACTTCCATGGAAGAGCAGCTGATGCGTGCACAGCTCTGTAATTCACAATATTGGAACAGTCCCAGTAAAGAAGAGTAATTGCCCCTTGTACACAAGAGTTTCTCTGTATGCTTGTATAGTCTTTCAGTGTTCTAGAACAAAGTAGCTGAAGCGTTATTAAAAAACCATCTATGATATTATAAATGTTGAATAACCAAAATGAATAGATGCTGAGTGCATAGAATAGTACAACTCACGAGGGTTATCATGTCAACCCTTTACAATTTCTAGTGAATAGATAGAACATGATGAATAGAGTACAACAGTCAGTTAGGGGCTGGGTGAGCTGAAGCAATGTGGATCTACAACCCATCAAAATGTGTTTTAAATATAATGATAACATTTCTCTTTCCTCATTATCCTAATTTTTCTGTTTTCATATCACAGGTTTTAAAAATTAGTAAAAAACACCTTTTAGTAGCATCACCTTTTTGATGGCAATGATGCCAACTTTTAAATTAGTATGGGCTACCAGGAGTGCAATAGAAAAATTACTAGCTTTTTAAATTTTATTTTAACAGTTAATTCCTGTGCATTTTCTAAAGAATGAAGTTTAGCAGTTGAACAAATCACGTGCTGTAACTCCAGGCAGCAGAAAATAAGCTGCCTCTGGGAAGAAATTTATTAAACTTGTCTGTCCCCTCAGAGACCCACAGTGATCTCAGAATTAAGCAGCATGAATCCCATCTCCAGAAGATCATGATTTGCCTTTCAGTCAGATGCTTCCTGCTGCTGGTGAAACTTAAGCTGCATTCCTTGAAAAGGTTCAGCTTGAGAATTATTGCACTGCCATGGCTACAAGGTGAAATATATGGTAGGCTCAGGGGTCTACCAAAGGAGATTGGTAGAACAAGAAGAAAAATGACCTCTCCATTTGGAATTTTATATATATATATGAGAGACCTTTTGTCCTTTTGCATGCTACATATCCCTAAATTATAACTGAATATTTCATAAACACTGTAATAGAGACTTAATTCACATACAGAGCACTAAATGCTCATGAATGCTCCAGAATGATGTCTGGAATGTGATCCAGAAGTTTGCAACACATTAGTGTTATCTACCAAAGACATTACAAGATTTTTTCCAGACATCAATTCATTAGTAAAGCAATTATTTATATTAAAAAGAAAAAAGAAGAAATTGTGGTTTTCTCAGGAGAAATTTGAATGTGGAACAGAAAACTTTCATTCATTATAACTCCTGAAACTGCATGTTATTAACAGCCTCCTGAGGCATCATCAATGCCTCCAATAAAACAGAAGAGCTGACAGCTATTTTAAAATTAAAACTGAATCAAGTCCCCACCTGGATTTTCTTCAAATGTAGGCACACAAGGATAAAGCAGTAAATTTTGAATAGAAACCAAGGTGTTCCTTCTAATGAGAGAACAGAAAGCCCTCCACTCCTGTACTGTACAGTAACATACATGCTATACATGGCAGGACCAGGTCCATTGTGCCATTTTTAGGAATATGCTAAGGCTACCTAAGGAGGGACAAACAGGGTACGAAGTTATTAATGCAGACATCACCCAGCCCCTCCTTGATTGGGTAAGTACAACACTGGGATTACGATCAATCAGCAGCTTAGAGCCAGTTCCCCTGCCTCTGGAAGGAAATACTCAGAACATCAAGCAATATCCTCAGCCATAAGAATTTATTTGAGTGAGTAACCAAAAGAGCAAACATAGTCTTTATCCAATGCCTACAAACGTAACAGTGAGAAAACTGCTATTAAAATGAAAACTGAGACAGAAAGCTATTCCTGGAGGAGATAATCCATGGCTCACTGTCACTCTTGTCTGGGAGGTTTCAGTTACACTTAAGGGGATCTAACATTTCTGATAGAAATTACCAAGATTTTTTTTCTGGCTATCCCAACCCAAAATATATTTTTATATGGTACAGAATGTCCAATAACTTCTTTGTATGTATGAGTACACATTGTCATAGAAAATTACTATTATGTATTTAATATACAGCTTCCATTCAGTCTTCAGGTATTGTGCTGTAGAGAGCAATGATAGACAAACTTTGTTTGTCTAGTGCCCTTTCTGAATGATCCTCCCAGGCACTTTTCCACTGACATTCTGCAATTACACTTATTCTTCTCCTCCACCAGATCTCAAATTTTTATCCCCTTTCCCGAACCGTTCTGAACATCAGTCATTTACTGTTTTAGACAAACATTTTCAACTACATGGTTTTGATTCTCTCTATTTATATCCTCTTGCTTTTTTATTTAAAGTATAGATTGAGTAGTTCAAAAGAATGAGGCAAAATATCAGCTAAGGCAAAATGCAGTAGAGTCGTTTTTAACCTACTGATAACTGCGAGACTCTTCTTAAAAGGTTTCTTTTCTTTCTTATTGCACTCTGCCAGAATTGGTAGGGATAAGATACCAAAAAGTAACACAGAATGAAGAGTATATAGATTCAGATTTTTTTTTTGATTTTCTATGATGTCTCCTCATATTTGGAGAAGAAAAGTTGCAACACAAATATAATAGTTTTTAATATATAATTTAACTTTCTTACTGATTTAGAAAACAGACTAATGAAGTCATGCTGTATTGTGCATGCTAAGAATTTTTTAAATGTTAAGAAATTACAGTGAACTTTGAAATGTCTTTCAAAGAGTGCTTCTCTTCAATGGAAAATTGAAAATCTAGGGTTATAATCAGAAAAACAATCATATTCCCCCTTCTTGATAAAAAAAGAATTGATGGTTGCAACAGTTTCAGAGAAAAATTCTATAAACTGATTAGACAATAGAGATTTTATCATTGCCATTCTTTCTAAGATTGAAGAATATTATAGAAACCTTCAGATATTCTTTATAGCTAAATACAATTTTTTACACATTTATATACTGATTGATACAACAGATGAAGGTTTTATCCAGAGCAAAAGTCCTTGTATTCTTGAAAGTACAAATCATTTAGGAATATATGATCATATGGCTTCAAAACAGGTTAGTACACAATCTGGAATTCAGGGTACAGTATCACTTCAAGATGTCTTTAATTAGCAAGCACATGGAAAGTGAAGATAAACTAGTTTCATATGCAGAAATCTGAATCCATTTTAAGTACAGTGTAACTTTTGTCCTCTTTATATATATATTCAATACAAGATCCAGTGAGGGAAAGCAGCATTCTTGGAAGTTGGTAATCATCCAAACTAGAAGCCTGAGCAGTAAAAAATACTTTCTTTAAAAAGCAGTTTAAAAAAACCCTTAGTCTTAATGATGTGAGGAATGTTTCACTGGAGTGCTGTATTTTCCCCAAAAGTAATCACAACTGGTATGCTCAAACATCAGCCAAAACTTCTGCAGAGGTAAGAAGGCACTGGATGACTTCTAAGAATGAGCAGTTCACCATATTCCATATGCCACCAAGTAGGCCAACACAGAGCTCAGCCACTGTGCTCAGCTCCTTGGACTTTGGCAAATTGTGGCACCACTGCGCTTGTATGGAAGCTAAAGGACCAGGGGAATTACAAAAGAGGACCATGCATTTCTCAACATTGCCTGAAGGGAAGGACAGAGCCAGGCTTTGTCTCTATGGTGCCAAGCAATAGGACAAGAGGTAACAGGTGAAAATTGATGCACAGGAAGTTCTACTTAAACATGAGGAAAGAATTCTTTACTGTGCCTGGAACAGATTGCTCAGAGAGGACTTGGAGTCCCCTTCACTGGAGATAGCCAAGAACCATGTGGATGCAATCCTGTGTCAGGTGCTCTAGAATGACCCTCCTTGACCAGGAGGCAGGAGCAGATGACCCACTGGTCCAACCTTACCCAATCCATGATTTTGTAAATAGAAGGAAAGAAAAAGATGAAGCAAACAAAATTGTTTACCTCTATATTACGCACATCAGCTTACATGTACAGCACTCCTTATCTTCCAAAAAAATTCAGAGAATTCAGAAATTTCATACAGAAAAGGTAACTTTGAGAAAATATAGTGGCATGTTATCGTTCTAGATGTTCAAAGAATTCTAACAAGTAAGAAAGCATTTTGGGTATGACTTACAGCATTTTAACATATCGCAGTTAGACTATTTTTTCATTATCTCAGACTAGACTTTAAAATACTGGAGTACTTTAAAGCACTTGTTCCCAATGCATTAAGTTTATAGCACTGCGGTATTTCTATAAAATTATGCTGCTTCTTTGAGTGACACACATTTTACACAAGGATGGAATTTCAGCAAATTTGTAGGATTTGAATATTACATGCAGTGTGTAGTTGGTGCCTTGCCTGCCTTTCTGAAAAGGAAGGATTAAAACAGTAAACTACAACTCATTTCATTCATAATAAAAGCTGTGTAGAAGAAAACATTATGTCCTAACTGATTACAAAAGCCTATTTAATGAAATGCATATTTTTGAAGACTCAGAGCTACTGTAATATTTGCACTATTATTTAAGAACCATTAAGTATGATTGTGACAGTAATGCTATTAAACATTTTATAGTCTGCTCAGTGCAGGTTTATTTTCCACATCAACTTCCACTCTTTTACAATATTGTTCTAATAATTCAACATCTAAGCAATGCCTCACTGCAACAGATTAAGGTTAGCAGGACATTTTTCTGGAAACGGATAAAAAACAGTTTTCTGGCAAAAAGCCTACCTCATCTACATGAATGGTCGTTTAAAATAATTTGCTGTCTCTAGGTCTCTCTAACCTTGCGAGGAAAGTGTTTCAGAGGCAAATTTACATAAATGCAATAAAAGTTTCAAACCTTGGATTTGTACTTCCCAAAGTACCTTTTTGCCATTAACGTTTGGGTTTAATGGCAACAAGAAATGAAGCCTTTGTTCTAGATATTTGTTGTAACAGGATTTCCTTGCAGTTCTTTAGATGAAAATATTCATTAGCTAAAATAAGTCAGAATATGAAAGTGACTTAAAAGCAAGAAGAAGAAAAAAGTCTAATCTTGATCAGCATGTGGAAAATATCCCTCAAGATGGCCCTGTTCAGGAGCTGATGCAGAATTAGTAGCTAACTGTACCATGAGGGTATGACACTACTCCTTGGAGCTGACGTGGATGCACTTTTGACCCAAGGCAAATGTATGGCTGCCATAGGTTCAGAACATCATTTGACAGCTAGTTATGAATTTTTGATAAACAAATTGCCTTGATAAACTCTGTAAATCATATCACATTTCCACGTCTATAGCTGGTCAAAATTTAGATCTAGATTTTTGACCTTTGATGCCTGCCTTTTTCAAACCTTTCTGATAGAAATGGCCTTCAACTACAATCAGGATCTAAATCTTCCCCAAGTTTATGGTTGCCAAGTTATGCCAGTCAATCAAAGTACTTTCTGTTTAAAACCAAGACCATTTTTAGGCTATATATTGCATCATGACGTTTGGCCAGAAAAAGGAAAAAAATCCTAAGTACTCATACATCAGTGTCTCCACTAGTTCTGGTGGCAGGAAGTATTAAACAAAAAATATTTCCCACTGTGAAGGCATGCATTTCTGTGCAAAGATAAATGTTTTTCATTTGACGTATATGCCTGTTAAGATGGCAAACATTAAATATACCAAGGACAGCGTGGAAAGAATAGGATAACTTTTGGTAAGAAAGGAATATGAAAAAAATTTCAATTATTAAGCAAGTAAACAGTGACTTAAGGCAAGTGCAATGCATTAGTAAGAGCAATTAGCACCTTTGGGATAGCTACTCAGCACTCCTCTATGTTAAGACCTAGATGACAAAATATTCCTGATTCCTATTACAAGCTTGATTCATGTTACATTTTAAGTTCCTATACACTGATAATTCTGGCACCCATCTAAAACACATAACAAAAAAGAGAGTTATTTCTGTTAAGATACTTAGCATTACTCAATAATCCTCCCAAGAGTTCATTCCAGTCGCTTTATCCTTGCAAATCCACAAGATTATTTAAGGTTTCTTTCTGCCATTTTCAAACATCGCCATTGTGTGCTCCTACTGTAGCATGGCACTCAGTGCATTTTTAAAAAATTAATCTTATTAAATAGCATTACCCCATGTAAGAAAGTTTTAAGACATACAAAATACTTTAGGAAAAAAATGTGAGTCTTCAAAAGCTGACAAAATGTTTCTTAGATCTTAGATTGGAGATTTTCCCATTATGTTATAAGAATAACACATATTTTCTTTTTGGTTTTCTCCTCTCTCTTAAAAAAAAAATAAGACTTTTACTAAAGCTAGCCTGAATACAAAGACAAAATTTGTGATTTTTTTAGAAAGTAGTAACACTTAACACTATTATATTTTACACTTAATAGAAAATATCCATAAAAATCCCAGATCAACAGGGTGGGTGTAACATGTAGTAGATCTTGAACTTATAAATTATAAATAATTTTGATGTTCAGTGGTTACCAGTAAAAGCAATATGACAGCAATTTTCTAAACATGGCATGGATAACCATTAAAGTAAGTTGTGCTTTAAAAGACAACTTTTAATCACGTTTACTTATATCATACTTTCTACAAGCTTTTCTTGGCTCAATTTGACTTTTACATATTAACAAAACATATGACAAACCTGTGTTTTTGGTGAGTTCTGTCAAGAATCTTGAGAATAATAACAAACGAACTTCCTTAGCTTTAAAACACAGTGTGTATATCTTGCTGGTCATTATCGGCCTTTGCTGAGACACAGATTAGTTCTGGCACCAAAAAACCACAGTGAATAATTGCTCAGGTAGGAAAGATGAAATGTCTGGATGTCTCTTTTCTTTTTTTTTTTTTTTAATAAATTGCTCCACCCTCAATTGCCATGAAAACCAGGTAAGGGAAATGGGGCATCACAATTCTAAACACAGAATTGACATTTCTAAGGCAAGATGTTTAGACAGGTTTTTGCATACATAAGGATTTTTTCCCTTAGGCTACCTCAAAAGTTTCTTTTCTCCCAAGCACTAATCACTCTAATGCTCCCTATAAAGCCAGCTACACCCTCAGGCCACCACAACTACAATAAAAATATTTGAAGAGGAAAGAAATGAACACAAATGAAAAATTTATTTTCCAACTTTTAGCAACTAGCTCTTTCCCCTTCTTTTCGCTAATTAAAAATTCTTATTACAGGTTTTTCACTTGGCAGCTGTTACTTCACTGAAGTACTAGAAAATACTCCTGGCTCCCCAGTGTGTTTTCACTTCTGTTGACCAAAGGAAAAGAATATTTTACCACGTTTTCAAAAATCCTAAACTTTTTTAACTATTAGGAATATTAGGAAACTTTTTCATAACTTTCTTTTTCAATCCTTCTCCTCTCAGCCTTCCTCTGCCTTGTCTTGTTTCCATCTTTTTCTTATTTCTTTGCCTCTTCATTTATAACATCCTGGTCTCTCATCATCTGGCATTTTCTGCTTTTTATTTATTCTTGTTTCTAGTAATTAATCTGCCTTCCTTCCAGCCCTCACTTCTGCAGGGAGATAAGATATATATGAATATATAGAGAAAAATTTTGGTTTCATTGAAGTTGATAACACAGCTCTCACTGACATGAGAGAGACAGGATTTTAGTTGTGTACTGATATTTTATATGATACTTCCAAATATTTTTCCCCCGTGTTTGTTTTTCACATGGATTTTTGATAAATAAATTACTTCAGAAAAGCTAAACTGCATCCCCTACTCACAATGGTAAAAATTATCTGATATCCACACGTAATATGAAACAATTCTAAATGCACTATCCTTTAGAAATTACATTCTTCAAAGTTTTGGAGCTGTAACTGCTTTTGCCCTGATGTGAAAGGGACCTCCTCTCTCATATGCTCTCTTCCTTCCCCTGCATCCAGTTAGGAAACAGCAAACTCTACCCCTAATTCCTGCTGAAGTGGATGATTCACAGAGAGGTCATAACCCAAGAGCCATCAGAAAAGTGTTTTCTCTAGCCCTGAACCACCATTCCGCAACCCCAGGTATTTTTCTGGGATTTTCTTCACCTTTTTATAGTTAGCTATTAGATATTTATTATTTTAGTTACCAAAGGCTTTTCTTTATGAGTGTATAAATGCATTTCACATTAGAATCCAATCCTCACTCATTAACATTTAAGTCAAGACATACTTCCCTCATCACATGAGCTAGTGGAGCAGTGCAGTCTTTGGAATTTTCTTTTGCAATGTTAGCAACCGAATCCTTTTAACTGTTCTGTCATTTTGCTCTCTTTCTTCTGGCAGTAACACCCCAGCATGGATGGCACAAAACATTCGTCCTTACAGATTGCTGCTTTATTCAAACAGCTGTTCCTCCTGCACTGAATATAAGGTGGATGAGAGAAGAAGACTTTGTGAAGCCATATTTCAGGATGAACGTTTTTATGGCTTTAGTGTTGCTTACAAATCAATTCCTCTGAGTTGGGCTACCATTAGTAGCTTTTAAGACTGCCTGGAGCTGTGTCATTCACTGCTGCTTTGACACGTTAATGCATTAATGGTAAGTGCAGGCTGACATAACTTCTCTGAAGTACTATTACAGTAATTACCAGGAGTCGTCAATATGACATGCAAAGTTAAGAAAGGTGACAAAACAGTATGTAGATACTCATACACTCTTAAAGTGTTCATTCAACACTGACAGCTCATAATTAAGAAACTACAAAAACATTGAGGCAAGGACTGTCTGCTACGTACAGTGTCAGAGAAAACAAGTGTGAATGAAAAAGGCAATTATGTGAAAATGATGGCTGGTGCTATCAAACAATTCCATTTCAGTAAAAAGAGGTTAAGATAATCAGGGTAAAAAGTACTCAGTTGGCTCACTTCAGTTCTTTCGTAGAGAAAAATGTTAAAATCTCATCAGTGCTTTGTAAAATGATGCAAATTTGCGAAGCCATTTAGGAGGCAGCAGATGGTAGTAATGAAACCTGAGTCTGTGTTTAGAACCTTTGAAACTTGGAACAAAATGCATTTCTGGATTTCTTCAATTACCACAGATGCGTCCTAAAGTAAATTAGTGAGATCATGGAACATTATCTGGAAAAGAGGTCTTTACCATTACAAATCATTTTACTGTATTCTTTCTCAATCAGGTTTATTTTTCCTAAGATAAGTATTACTCTGAAATACAAATTAAGAAAGCTGAACATTGCCTCCTTCCATCTAAAAACACTCTTTCATCTCCCACAGGTATTGTTTCATAAACTGGTTCAGTAGATCAAGTACTTTAATATCAAAAGTTCTCAGCTGTCCTTCTTTCATTTGCAGCTAGAGACCATCATTATTTGACAATTCATTGCCTCATGGTCTGTTGACTGAAGTGCTCTATAGGGGTAATTCCTTAGAAACCTCTTTAGGATGTTGTGCGACAGATGGGATTACTTTGAGCAAACAACAGCTTCTGGCTCAAGGCTGCACAGGTATCCTTGGGATTCTGAAGGCTTTACTGAACATTTAAACATCACACCTAAGATGATGAAATGACTATTCTTAGAGACACATAGCCTCATAAGATTTCTGTAGGTCTTTCACCCTTGGCAGACATGTGAAAAGAAATGTACAATCATGTGATATGAACTCAAAAAAATTAAATCTTCAATTCAATACATTTGAAGCTAACTCAAGAGGACTGGGTTTTTTTGCCTACATATAAAGAGGTGAAGAGTGTAATTAACCTTTTCACAAGGTTTATTTTATATTGTTGAAATTCCTCCTTTCCCTGCAAAAACCCTTCTTAAACAGACCGTTATTTCCTTCATATCACAGTCTGCAAATGTCAGGTCAAGAAACAGCCTTCCTTAAACTCATATTTGATACTTGTATTATAACCACTTTAAGCATGTAAAGAGTTAACTCTTTTAGGAAAACATATTTTCAAATCACCATAGCTAAAGCTAAATCAGTGTTTTGCAAGAACAAGAGCTGATTAAGGACATCAACATTTCGATGTTAATTGTCTACAACCATAAACTATTTCTATATTTAGCCAAAGACACATTTTAAATCACTGTAGTTTATTTTATAATCTGAAATGAACAGCAAGAATATGAGCGATATTTTAACTGATTCATAAATATTTAAAAGTCTGATGATTTTCAATCAGATCTTTCTGCAATCTGTTTTTCATAAATACTCAATTTAGAGACAGGCTATTTTCAGCAAAATAGCACAATTCTCATTCTACCAGGAAAAAAAATTAAAATAACAGAAAATCTTTAAGACTAGGAAGTTCCTTAGCATGATTTATTACCTAAAAAGTACTATTATATTTCACTAGCATGTTAAACCTGTATTTCTGTTGCTCCTATTCAGAAATTCTAGTTTCCAGCTTCCCAGTTTGATATATGGTTCCTCATATGTCTCAAGTTTTTCACTGTTGTCATAAATACAAAGTTGATTTGGCATCAATAATTCTTTTTATTCTTCCTAGGCAAGAACATTTGAACTTAAATAATAAATATATAATACTCAATAAATAATATACTTCTTGAAAAGAAAACATCCCAGGGGGCCTTTTGGTGGGAAAATTTAGAAGAAAAACTTTCTCTGCTCTTTCTACACCATACAGAAGTTTTAGGTTTAAATGTAAACTAACTTCATAGACAAGATTTTACCTGTTAAGAAACATCAGCTCGTTCAGGCAGAGCAATGTTAGACATTAACTATGATATTTTGGAACATTCAAACACTGCATATGAATATAGAAATACATACATTCCTAAATACAGATGCTTTGGCTGATATTTTCTTCCCCCACCATAACTTGATGTTTTTGAATATCCAGTTATTTGAAGCATAAGATGACAACCAATGGTGTTTTTCTAGCAATAAAATGCTTTGTAGCCACACTCAGTTCTCTGGTAATTGGAAGCTGACCCTCATGCAACGCACTATAACAGTGCAGCATTGACTGTAGCTCTTCACTCACTGAACATGCTACCTTAACCTCTGTGCAATAACCAACCTGTAATCCCATCACTAGGCCCATAAACAAAGCTTCTTTCAAGAAATGTAATAGCTGAATATCATAAACATTCTCTTTTCATAGAACTACTGTTCCCCTGAACTAAACCAGCACAAGTAAAAGCCTGGAAAGTGCTCTCTCCAACATCATTAAAAGTATTTAAAATAAAATTCTTCAGATGACATCATGCTGTGATGACAAAGACTCATATAATACAGAGTTAGTAATTATATTTATGTCCATCAGTAGCAACTCAATAGTTGCTCCTCAAAACAAATCAAATTCCTACATGAAGAAAGTGTATTTTTAGAATAAGTGAAAAACAAGTACCCAAAACAAGACAACACTTGGTTACCTTAAATTAAGTTGCTTTTAGAGTAGAGTCAGAATTGAAGGAGACCTTAAAGATTCTTAATCGCCCCAGGCTATTTAGAAATCATAACAACTTCCTTCTGTAAAAGAAATAAAGGATATAAAAGGAAAATTATGTACAACACATAGAAAAATTAACTACATTCTTAACATGGATCCCTTTAATATGAAGATTTAGGTTGAACTTATCCAATTAATGGGGGAAAAACAGCTGTGAAGTGTCATGCTAATATGTTTTGATTTTTTTTTTTTTTTTAAGATGGGGAAGAAGACAAGGAAACCCATCAGAAATACAGATGTTGTATGCAAGGTCAGTTTCGTCTTCAGAACTCCTTCAAATTAGAAAATCCAAAATTAAAGAAAAACCTTTGAATTATACAGCACTGCAATACATCAAAATGAACAGAAGCATCGCTAGGAACTACACAAGTTGTGTTCAATTAAACACAGAAGGTAATTCCAGCAGGTTAAATGAGAATAAACATATATAGAAACAGTTATTAAAGATTTACAGGTGCATTTTATGCTGTAGCTAATGATCAAAGAGTGCTATGCTAGGGAACAGATGACCACAAACACTTTGTTTCAGTAGTGAGCTTTTTCAAGTATGTTTAAATGTAACAAACAACACTGCATAGAGGTGGATAATGTTGAAAACAACTTTAGGAAATCTAATATAAAAAGTGTTATTAGATGACTTAACTTGTTGCACATAAATAAAAAACAGTTTCAACTCTACATATTTAAGAAAGATTCAGATGTATCATTTCTGGAGTTACTAGAAATTGTTTTGTAGAGTTTTCTCTCTTTCAACAATAACAATTTCTTTTTAATGCGGTTTTAGGAAGAGTATTGTAATGTGCTCTTTTCTACAGCACATCATAAATCTTTATAGTAGCCAAGATGTGTGTTGAGCTCCAGACTACTCATTCAGTGAAGGTTAAGATTTATGAACCGAAAACAGATAAACAGATGTTTTTTAATTTTCAAATTATGAATTCTGACATCACAGAACATAAACCTTTGACATAAAAATCCATCTATCAGGATCTAATCTAAAACACAAGACAATAGGAGGAATGGTTTGCTCCATTTCTATCAACCATTTTTTTCACAAGAATAAATCTAAAATCAGTACAAACTACTGGGAAAACCTAAAGCCACTAGCAAAGAATCCTCAGGAAAAAATAAGGAAAGGATGTACTTCAGAGTTTCTTTATATAAAGTAAACACAAGAATCTTGAGCAATAGTCTGTCTGGAAATCTTTACAGAAGCAAGACATTCATACAATGCCTAATGTACTGCATTCCTCTTTCATAAAGATTTCATAAGTCTGAAGCAAAATAAACAGAATGACTGAAGCAACGGCCTTGAGGAAAGAAGTAAATAGAGCTCATTTCATATGCAAAAACAATAATGAGGAAAGATCAGTTGCTGCAGTTCTAATAACAAACAACAGATGGTTCATAACAGAAACTTAAATAACACTGTGTGTTCCAGGTGAGCAATCCACACCAGAGACTGGAGTATTTTCTGTCACTCCCCTAGATTTTCATTTTGCTCTGGAAGTGCAAAGCAAGTGCCCCAGCATCCTGGTCTTCCCCATAGTATTTTCTTGCTGCACATGGGTGTTGCTGTGATACAGAATAACTGGAGTGGTCCCCAAGGCTCTCCCTTTTCTCAGCCAATACATACGAAAAGGTTTCTGGCACCAAAAGCTAATAAAATAACAAAATAACTTTTAAAATGGCTGGGCTTGATACAGTCCCAAGCTATAGTTAACAAAATTCACATATCTGCACATTTCCGTGTGATCATGATCATTGTACTGAAAAACAAAGTACTGCTATTCTCAGCAGGACCTGAGAATAGGGGAGTATTTGCTTCAGGTTTCAGGCAAGAGCAAAACATTTTATCACTGTGGCAATCTAAGTCTATACACAGATTTTCTGCCATAATCCTCTCCTGCCTAAATTTTACCCCATGCCTACAAGGAAGAAAATGGTATCTCATTCCTCATATTTGATTCATTGCTGATCTCATGCAAATTTAATGTTCAGAACAGTAGCTACAGCAACAGATAGTTTTTCATATTTGAAAATGAGGAAGAAGAGATTACAAACTTGAGGTGGACAAAAAAGTTTTGCCTTATGTCTAAAAGTAGCTGAACAAATTAATTAACTATATATTTAGAAATAGCAACTCTATGTAAAATTTTTTAAAAATACAACTTTCAGGTTCCACATTCCAAAGCGTTGATTTAACTTGAAACAAATCTGAAAGTGGCCAGAGAAACAAAGGACATCATTTGGACTAATGGACAAGTGTCATGAACTATTTCTTTCAAATATATTGGGGTTTATATCATATTTAAAATAATAAATCATCACATCCATTTTTAATGGATATTATGAAGCAATTGCAAGATTCATAATCTTAACACATACCTCCTCTAGCTGAAGTGGCACAACAGGAACAATTTATGACTGACTGGGGTATAACTGCATATGAGATATCCACTGAAAGGGCTCAGGCTTGGCAATCTGCCTACGTGTTTCTGACCGTCCACTTTCACCTTTACCCATTCCTAAACACAGGCGGCCACAGCAACCTAGCCCCAACCTCTGAGAATCCTGAGTCTTAAGTAGAATTAGTGGCAGTTTTCCTGTGGTACTAAAATATCCCAAGGCATCAATAGTTCAGCTTCTGCATTAGCTCCAGTAGCTTGTTCTTTAAAGTAAAAAAAATGGGTTATTTTAGACATTCAAAATTCATCTGATTTTGCAAAGCAGCTTGCACAGCTACATTGGATTTTACTGAACTGTGATAACAACCTTTATCATTATAGTTCAATAGATGGAATAAATTGAAACAAAGATTCCTAAACAAAGGCTCCAGAACATCCAAAGTATACTTCTACATTTGACTTCAGATATTTGATAGTTTTCTTACTTTTATCTTTGCACATCCTTGATTACAAAGGCACCTTTTCCAGCTCTACGTGAAGTATCAGTTTACATAAAAGCTATAGTTGCCTAAGAGTAGAAAATACATTCAAAATGAAGATAAATTCAAAGATGCATAAACAGGCATGTAGGGAACTGCAAAATAGCTTCCTAGCTTTGGTTGTAGTTCACCTGTAGGCTTAAGAAGCACCAAAAAAACCTGTGTTCCAACCAACCTGTTTATGATTTCAAATATGAGATACCAGCACGTGACTCTGAGTAAGCTACAGATATGTGATGACTGTACAAAACACAAAATAAGTATCTGTAGATACGAAGGAAACTTGCAAAAACCTGAGGACATATATACACACTTCCTTTTTTTCTCATGCACCTGAATATACTTGCAGTGACAGGCATTGACTGATACATGTCTACTGCGAATGGAAATCATGAAACTGTCTAAAATTCAACACAGATACAAATTACACCTTTGGGACCAAAACATCACCCTGTCTGCTCAGAAAAAAGCCCCATGAACATTACTTCTCC
This sequence comes from Cyanoderma ruficeps, assembly GCA_008694505.1. NCBI lineage: Eukaryota > Metazoa > Chordata > Aves > Passeriformes > Timaliidae > Cyanoderma > Cyanoderma ruficeps. The sequence continues at coordinate 226,496 of VZDJ01000173.1, forward strand.
AGTTCACAAAAAATGGTGTTATGTGATTGAGCTTGGACAACATAACTTGAGAATGCATTTGAGATATGGGAAATTTTAAATATTTCATGTAATTGCATTCCAAGAAATTCTGAAAACCACACAAAAACAATAAATACATAAATGATTGACCTAAACAATTTTTTTTCTATTTATTCTTTGTCAAGGAGAGAAATGTTTTATTTATTTTGGAGGAAAGCAACCTCTAAGAGTTGCAAATGAAATGAAAGTTACCTGCAAATATATATGTTAATTGCCACACAGTCAAGCTTTTCCAGAAGACCCTAAATATTTAACGTTTTCTAGGCCTCCTTGTTAGGCTGAAGGTGCATTTGATCACAGCTTTCATATGCTCTTATACAAGAATATGACTCCTGCAAAGCAGAGGACAATTCCTAAGCTTTGCATGCCTATGACTGGGTCTCTTTCTGGAGATCAGGATGGACAAGTGACACGTCAGCACAGTCTGTCCGCTGTCACAAAGTGCAGGACGCCACAGCGTGAGCAGCTCAGGGCACATGGAGAAGGCACAGTGCTTATAAAATTGCCACCCACAGACAGAAGATGCTCACAGCGAATTTAGGAATATTCCAGATTAAGAAGGGACTCTGAGCAAAGATTTTGCAGCACTGCAGCTAGGATAGTCATTCATTTCTTTTCAGACAGGCTGCCTTTAGATACCTCAAATCCTTCAGCAGCTCTTAGAGATGTATGCGAGGTTGGCTATGATTATCCTGCCTTTGATTAAAAGAAAGAGACTAAGTTACTCAAGTCCTAATTATTTTTAAGGGGTTTTTTTGGGGAATCTTCTCAAAGATCATTAACACATTTTCTCAGTATTGGACATGCCAATTAGACACACTCTTTCAATAGTTAATCAAGCAGTGTAAAATAGCAATGAATAAAATTCACATATAATTCCACACAGACTTTCGTAACAGAGTTTAATTAAGCTTTAAGTGACTTGAAACACTTCAGTTGGTTCCTCTCATAAAAGTAAAGTTCATTCATTTTGAATTCTTATGTAAGTGTGCTTCTTAAAAATGTCACTTTAAAACATTACTTCTATTAGCAATTGTTGACAACTTTATTTGAAATCAGAACAGGTTTCTGTAGCATTTCAAGAGGTCTATGTATTCTTACGGGATTTTTCCTAACAAAATATTAATGGAGATGTAAGATGAAAGCTTACATCCCCTGAATGGATGCAAAACAAAATATCTCTTCTGGTATGGAAGTGTTGCCAAGCCTACAAGAAAGGTTTTCCTATATATTCATAAAAGACCTGTGTTTGAACTTTTTTTTGAAGAAAAGATACCTTCTTTGGAGAAACCCAAAATATTCAGACAAAAACATTAGAGTTTTGACATTTCTTACTTCTACTTGGATAAAAATCTCTTTAGTATAATGAGAATTTCTGAGTAAACACTGCAAGAAGTGGTTCCTTATTAAAAAAGTATATTATATGATTAATGAGGTTTCTAAATGTAGAATTAAGAAACTAAAAGTATAATAAAATGTCTCTGGATTTAATGAAACTGAAGTTTCTTCAACTTTATATTCTACAATTTGTGTGAAAATTCCACATATTTGTGTTACAGCAGTACTCTTATTAAAAGTGTGGTTTTAGTCAGCTCTGAGGAGCAAAAAAAAAACCCCAGCTTTTGATTCAAGACAAGTATACGCAGAAAAATATTTAAACAACGGCTTTAGACTACAAATAAGTAATCCTATATTCAGGATAGAAAATTATCCCATTGGCCTATATGTCATTTAGTTTAAAAAACACAGATTTTTAACTTTCAACTTCACTTTAACTTTCTCCCTGAAATGCATTCCTTTTACCTATAATACCCAAAATTTGGCTGAAAATTAACAACTCCCATAGCTGTGGAAAAGAGTATAGTACAAAACATCTACAGAGTATAGTACAAAACATCTTCAGAAATGTGCAGGCCTTTTCTACAGGCACGTACGAATGTATGGGCCAGCATGCAGAGAATATCACCTGCGTGTTAACTGCTTTTCTCAGCTGCTGAAAATGTTTTCTAACCAGTTTCAGGAGTCTCTATAAAACACTAAGACGGTCTGAAAAAGAATGTCTGTTACCAATTAGAAGGCATTAAAAGGAAAATTTCTGTTACCAGTTAGGACGCATTAAAAGAAAAGGTTTCTGTTACGCTGTCAAGGCTGTTCTGTGTCTAAGTCAGCCAAGCAGGGATGAAGAGCACACACTTCCCTGCATGTGGATGTGCACAATGGCATGGGGATGCACAGAACCTCAGCACTAATGCTCTGGGAGGTTCACATGTCACTCCCTATTTGGCATTTACATGAGCCTAATTACCAATTCTGATATTGAAGAAATCATCAGGCATGTGGTAAATTGAAGGCATGACAGCATTATTCTGTAGAAGCTACAATTCTACTAAAATCTATATGACTAGCTTTTAAGAAGGAAACCATTATTTATGATCCTGAGAAAAAAAAAGCCATTAATATTTATGACATTATAAATCTCCATAGAAGCCAGTGCCTACTTACAGAGGTAAAAGAATTATAGGTTGTTAGGAAGTCTAATTGTTTTGCCAAAATCCCATGGACTGCATATTGCAGTGCCTCAGTCATCAGCCTCATCTTCATCAGTACATCATAAATGCCACTATGAAATTTATACATTCCAGTATGCCAAGCCACATTAAGTTTTCTATGTCAGAGAAATATTGTGGTAGGAACTGTGAGAGGTCTGAAATATAGATTCATACTCTCTTCAAGGGTTCTGCTATTTTTTCAGAACTTTACACGATGCCACCACTCACAGAAGTTTAGTAATTTGGTAAATATTCTATAGAATGTTGAATATTCTATAGATATTTGGTAAATATCCTGTAGAATATAAAATATAGAAAGTATATTTTCTCTGCCAGATTAAATACCAGCCAAGCACAGCCAAGGGGAGTCTATTATGAAACACCATCCTCTTTACCTATTATTTTTCTTCAGGTAAAATTTTGACCAGTCTGCCAAGCTGTCCCAAAAACATAATAATTCTTACATTAATTCCTCTGAGCAATGAGTAGAAGTATCATAACACCTACATAACACTCTCCTGAGAAAGCCAAACAAATCAGGGTAATTAGACACCAAATCTGTCCGTGGAATTTGAAGGACAGTTTTGTGAAGACACAAAATTCTGACAGAGAGAAATGTGAATTCAATTACAATGCTTCTTAAATATTTGCTTGAAAATATACATTTAAAACTCCCATCATTCTCCTAAAACTGAGGAGAAAAAATTTATAAGCGCAAAATACAGTAAAGGAAAAAAAACCAAATCTACCCATATTATCTACTCTCACGAACTTTATTTTTTTTATAATAAGCTGTCTACCATTACAAAGGCTTCATGCAATATGCTTCAAACAGATAGAACTATAAATATTCCAGAAGATTTAAAAATAACAAATATACTATTTATTCTAGTAATTAATGTATATTAGAGGAAATTAATTAGAAATATTCAAAGCAGTTATTCAAACCCATAAAACTAAGAACTAATTTTAATAATTAAGAGCAGATATTTGCATAAATAACTATGACTTCAGAATGACATCCTAGAAAACAATATCAAATTTTGTCAGACTTTTTACCAGTCTCGTCAAATTTCATACAGAAAATCATCTATAGATAATAAGCACAGAAAGTGAAGACCTGTAAGAGGTTTTCTTTTCAGAATTTACTCCTACTCTGGGGGAAAAATTTACTCTGCTGTAAGAAAGAAGTACTTTACCAGTAAAGTAAAAGAACTAAACTTAATAGCTTGTATCAAATGGATAGATATTTTTTTTGTGTAAATGGAAATTGCGTCTAAAAAGTGATATATAGGAAGGAAAATGGAGACTGTAATTTCCGTAATATAGCACATCAGTGGTCTGTCTAGTTCAGCATTTTGTCTTCAGAAACATGCATAAAAAAAGCTTAATGAAGCAAACTGGACATGCATAAATCATCAGCTGCCTTCAGCAAATGCCTCATGAACTCAGAGATGGCTTTACAACATTAGTATTTAAAAAGGGCAGCCACAGACCATCTCAAATTATTATTAGAGGAAAAAAAGTGTGTTTAAATCTGCAATTATCTTTTCTGCAAATTTATTTTGCATTTTTTGATGGGGGGCAGGGACAGAAGTGCATTTCCTGTCACTTCTTGGCATTCAGGTTGTACCTATTGATGTAGAATAATATATTTTGTCAGCTTATTTTTGAAGAACTTGTCTTGTGATAATTTAGAAACATAATGAACTACAGATGTAGGGCTACTGCAGGTTTGCATGAATTGCTTGTTCTTGAAGACTACTGTGATTTCTTATTTTACATAAGTAATTCGACTACTCCTTGTTTGTTCCAGTCCCTTATGAACAAATATATCCCTACTTTATAAAACAGAAGGAATAATTTATGAATTACCCTGCAGTTAATGAATCACAATAAAATCACATTGTAGGAAATTGCTAAATTCTAAGACAGCAAAAAGACACAAGATCCAATTAAATTACAGTTTCCAGTAACATAAGAGCCAGAGGAAAGAAAAGCTGCAGGACTACAATGATACAAAGTTCACTCTGAGTCTAAAATCCATCTATTAGGTCAAAGGGACAAAGAACAGGAGCAGAAGAAGATGATGATTCATTAGAATCTCATTTCAAAATGGTGATACTGAACACATCTCGGCAAGGTGATGATAAAGGGCACGTGCCCTGTCCTTCCTCATCCTCACATTCCCAGGGCCCTGGCACTGAAAGCTGCACTGAACCTTTCACAGTGGCCTCCTAAATATGATTCAATGGGCATTTACACACTCACTTCTGATTTTGGGGATGTTCTTTACTTTGTGAATAATTGTTCAGTTAGTTTACACTATCATTTTGAATAAAAGTGTCTACTTTGGCTTCAGTGAGCAAAGAATAAGCATTAGAAAGAAATTATTTGAATGACAGAAATCAAAATGTTATGCCACACACTTAATGATGGTCATTTTTTGCAGATATATTCCCCGATATATTTCCTGAACAGTATCTCCTCTATTATCATTGTCATTCAGTTTATCCAGTACTATGTTATTGTGGCCATGCAGCTGCACAATTAGCTCAGAAAAGGAGGCCATGGGCCTCTTCAGGTCTTTTGTAAACTGCATCTGGTGAATGATTTGGCCTAGTTGGGGGTACTGCCCTGCTGCATGGGAAGGCAGGATCCTTAACTCATGGATAGCAGAATTTTGATGTGGCTTTATAGGATGCAGTGAAAGAGTTCTTTGTCAATATACCAGGAAGTCAGAAAGGAAAACAGAACTATTATTCAAACAAATCCTTCCCTCACTAGAAATTGTCTGAACAGCACCTTCTCTAAACAAAGTAGGATTCATTCTCAAAAAAAAATACAGTGTTCTACAGCAAGCAGTATCAAATTGGTCCCATATGCCTACTGGGTAGAAATATATGAAAAAATACAAGACCATAGTATGGAATTTCCCTTTATTCAGTCCTAACTTTAACCGCATAGTTCTATGACAAAAGTCTGTGTTTGATGTTAGAGTGAAATACCACTGCTCATATGTGACTAAAGAATTCTCCTAGAAAAGACTTTTTGTAATACAGTGTTCCAGTCCAGCTCTAAAAACTCCTTTAATTTCTATCACTTGTGACTGTGGGTTTTTTTCCTCTCCTCTCTGGATGTTTCACTTACAGAAAGATTTAAAAAAAAATCAGAAACTTACTGTTTGTTACTCTGGTCACAGTTACCAATTAACAAGAAGTGCTGGACTTCAAACACTTCTCAAGCACAAAAGATTTTGTGAACTGCCTTGTTCTAATAATCTATATTCCCATTAAATTACAGCAACGCTTTATTGCAGGGATCACACAAAGAGAACAACAGAATTTTCTGTAAATGAATGACTGCTTTGGTAACTGTAGGAACACTAAATTTCAAGTGCATCATTAAAGGGAATTCACTACTATTTACTGGTTTTGTATATGTTCTCAGTGTGCTTAATATGTACTGAATCTACTCAGTTAAGCAATGAGTGAGGATTTTAAATTAAACATTTTAAAAGTCCATTTCTTTGCCTTCTTTCTGCGTCTTCAGACATTGTAAGCATTGAAACTGGTAATGCCTGCACCCAATATAAGCCACCAATGAATTGTGGTTCCACTCTGATTTATTGTTCAGAAGGAAAGGCAAACAGAAAAGTACTTTTTTTTTTTTTCTTATTTAAAGTGGGCAAAAGGTAGACATGATCTGCATTTCAGACCACATGGCAAGTTCAGTGCCCACAGTGAGCAATCATTAAGGTGTAAGTCACAAAGCCTATGCATGTTTTCCTTTATGGTCCTGTTCTCTGGTCTCTCTTATTTTTCAAAACTACAAAATGTGCAAGACTGTCACTATGCTTAGGGAAAAATCATCACTGGCTAATGATAACAATTTGGTGAAGTTCAAGGAATAAACATGATAGGTGATGTTTATATGACTGAGGAAATTTCCTTCATGCATAGATAAACAAAACCAGTCTTAATAAGGAATGGTGAAGTTACATGGCTTAGTGCCACTAGGACAAAAAAATTAACCATATTGAATGGGATCTTGTTCATCATAATGAGCTTCATCTAATTCCATTCTTCAGAAACTTTCATTTATCTAACTTACAAAGACTGCCTTAAACAAAAGCGCTTCACAATATTAGTGCAATTGACATCAAATGTACTAGAGAAAATTACCTAATACAATTTTCTAAACCATTTACTTATATGAACTAGGAACGAAATGAGAAAATTGCCTTTTATGATTTACAGGCTATTGAAAAAAACTACACCTGAACTCACACAATCTGATTCCCACTCAGTGGTAAAGGGCCTTAGTAAAGCAGAGAACCAGAAACAATACTCCATGAATTAAACTGAAAAAGTGTGTTTAGTCCCTTTAAATCTGCATTATCAAGACAATGTTTTTGGTTTCTCCTCACACTTCGGCACCTGAGTGGGGGAACTCACCTCCCACCTTGGTTTTATTTCCAAAGCAAACAGAAGACAAGTATGATGAAACAAGGTCTATTTTTTTCAAAAGCAGATCATATGTGTGGACCAACATCCGAAGATATCGTTAGCATTTTTGTTATTTGACTGATGTTTGCATGAAATGCCACAAAGGTGATTGAGTCATCTCCCCTCTGCTCCAAAATATTAATAAATATTTACATCAGTATAAACTTTTCTGAAATTCAAGCAGATGCAGTAAAAAAAAAAAGGAAAAACCTTCAAAAAACTTTTTTTTTCCAGAAGGCAGTCTTTGGAGATCTACTAAAAAATCAGATCTCTTTATGCTGTAGAAAAATAATTATTTTATTTAAAAAGAGCATTTATTAATACAGAACTCACCATGAACATTTTTACACTATCCAAGCAGCCTTTAAAATATTTAAACTATTAAAAAGTAGACCTTGTTTTAAGGCCAAGACATGAGAAATTCAGAGGGCTTATGATTTACACTTTGATTTGAATCTGTAGTGTCTAATTTACAGGCTATCTTAATATTATATTCTTTTTCCTAAGGTTAGGAAAATGTTTCTGTTCAGTAATCACAGAGGGGCAAAAGATATTTCCAGGAATGTAAAGATTACACAAATAGCAAAATGAACAGTTTTCTTCTATTAATTGCTTTAGGAAAAAGTGCATTTTTATTAATTGCATTATCATTAATCAATTATTTTATTATTTTATCATCTTTTTCTATTTCCTTGTCTGTTTTGCTCCTTTTGCAGTATAAAATTTGTGGGGTTTAATTTGTTGAGTGAGATGATAGGCATGTTTAGCTATAAAACTTCAAATAAATGTTTAATTCAGAATCCACTCTATACAGCAACAGGAACTAAGGTCACATCAACATAAGCCACAGTGCTAATAACAATCTATTACAGTCATCACACTTTTTTAATTGTAGAAGTTCCAGAAAGCAAACTTATCAAATTGTGTGGGTTTAGTTTTTATATGACAGTATTTGGTCAAATGGAGTGGAGCCAAATTGTTAATTAATATCTCAGACTATGAACCTGAAATGTGTTACAGATAACTCTTACCACATTTATGTACACAGCAATGACTATTTTTCCTTTTCCCATGCTTCTGAAGGTCTTTGAAATGTCAGAAAAATTGAAAAACACTAAAGTAGCTGTATCTCAGCTAAAGAAAACAGATATGCTAGTTTAGGGATTTACAGAACTCTCTAGAAAGATTGGTGCTGAAAAGAAACAAGACAAAATTGCCTAACATAGTTCTATATATCAGGTCAAGAGAAAATAGAGGCCACTGAACTACTTTTTTTCCTAAAATAAGCCCTATTTAGAAAAACAGTTAAATCACACTATGTTGGGCAGCAAAGATAACAGATAAATTCTGCAGACTCCACATTTTCCTGGATAGAAAGATTAACAGTTCCACAGTTAGATTTCCTCTCTGTTTTGTAGGATCTGGATCCCATAGAACTGTTAAATCTCTCCAGGGACTTGGAAAGCTTGCACATAAATAGTCGAATGAATATAAAGTGCCCTAAGTATGCAGGTATAACAAATACATTCCTGATTACACATGGCAAGTGTTGCAGCTGTGTGATACAGCAGAAAAAAAAAATCAAGGTCATGTGAGATTTTATGTGGGATTTATGTCAAAATTCAGTGGAACTGCAGAAAGCATCTTAGCTATTGTAAGCTTTCTTAAGTAGCATCTTCATAGAAATACAGGACAATAATAAGAAAAAGTGTGACTAATATAACTTCCTGTTGCTATAGCAATTAGTCATATCAATAGGAATCCATGAAACTTTTGCTATAAAATCTTTACACAACAAAAGTCAAATTACGTCATTGTTCCTCCTCCCCATCTTATACTTCTAGGCACTGAAGGTGAAAATATAAAGTAGCCATTACAAGATTTTTCCATCCAAGAATTCTGACACAACCAATTTCAAATTTGAGGTTAAATTAAAACTTGAAAACTCAAGAGCGTAAAAAGACAATCAAAGGTTAAAATAAGTTATAATATGTAATATTACAATATTGATGTGTTTTACTGTGTATGAATAGGAGAACAAATTTTATGATAGCACATTTAGTAAGGTAGTAACAGCACAGGAAGCATGAAAAATTTTTAGGTGCAAACACATTTAACAAAAAAATAGCAAGGAAAGCAACCGTGTGTAAATGAGTTTGACAGAGCAATTTATTTTTATGAACTCTAGATAAAATTGCCATGCAATTGTTCTGTTTATCTGCATGCATTTTTTCCAGAACGTTTTACTTTTGCCATTGATTTTTATACTGAAATATTCTTTTAAACTCCTATAAAATATCTATTTAAACCCTTTCATTTACATTTTAAATATCTAGAAATTGCCACATTAATCACTTTGAGTTTTAAAAGGGAATTAACAAGATAGCTAGCTAAAGCACTAATTATGGCTTTTTCCCCTTAATAAAAAATAATATTTCCCACATATGCAATATACTCCTTCCAAAAGTCTCGACACTTAAAGATGCCTGAGGGTCACACTTTGTGGAGATGTTAAAGCTGGGGTACATTACATCATATAAAATATATATTAAAAAATCTGGCATCTACTGCATGCCCAAGCGTAAAACAGTATGGGCTGCAGTAAAGAGCCACAAAGGCAGCTCTAAAAAGATGATGGATGCCTCAAGTCTGCTGTGTCATAAATTCCTTTCCTGTGGTGTTCTCGGGAGGTTGCCCTGCATCAAAAACTCCTAAAGTCTATCTATAGACTTTTCAGACCACATACTGGAAAACCTCAGGCACAGAATTTGCACTGTACTGGGAAATGCCTCAAACAGCTTGTGACCTGCACGGGTGGAATAACTTTTCCTGGAGAAGGGTGGAGAGCAGCAGGAGGATGTCAAAATCTGCAACCTTGAACCCACTGCAAGTGGAAGAGTTTTTATCAAAACACAGTGCAAAATCACAGAACAAGGATGAGAAATTTATTTTCAAATCCCACTGATTCAAACATTGATATGTGTTGGAGTGAGTCATTTAATCAAAAGTAAGCAGGGAAGAGATATATTTTATTTTTGCAAATACACTACCAACTGTTTTAATCACAGTCAGAGGTTTTGGGCTTCAAAAATCTAAGGGCAAATTACTTGGTTTTTTACCTCCCCTGAGGAGCACGTCTCTTAGACAAGTACTGTCAAATATGAGAACAGATGTTATAGATGTAATAGTACTTTCTGACTATTAGAAAGTATTGGAGGCAGCTGCACTTTGTTACCTTTTCCATGATACCAATGTCAAACAAAATACCAAATACCAGTTGTATACCAACCATATAATGTCAAATTCATAGCTGGTGTACCTCTCATAATGTTAATGAAGCAGTTCAGCTTTCTAAAAATTTTTGAGGTATAGACTACTCAGTATCTAAACTTCAAAACTGTATCAACATTTGCTGTTCCCCTTACTAGTAATTATGTTCAAGCACAGAATTTAAGCAATCTTATCCTTTTGGTATATAAGTACAGTTAATTTGAACACATGGTCCTGTGACCTAGAAGTCATTGTGGAAAGTCTATTATCTCTTTTCCTGAATGTAAAAGCTAAAGTTTCTCTCTGTGTTTCAGGCAAATTTTGCTAAAAAAGCATCAGGTCATCTTGAAGTTCAAGCCACATTGCTACAATTTCATTTTTAGCCAGTTCATTGTTTTGTTCCATCTCTATGAAAAAATTCTTTGACTACTCATATTAACTATAACAATTTGAAACTCTTTTCATCTGCAGCATTAATATCAATACAAGCAGTTTAAACACACATACGCGAAAATGCTTTCAATGCAATTCTGGCAGGAAAAATTTAAAGTGACTTGAATGTCTCTAAAAAAAAAATGCATGTAGAAATACCCAGTTAAAGACCAAAAAAACCCCAAGGTTTCTATTCCTCTGTACCTTTCCTCTTGAAATTTCCAGAAATTAAACAGCAGATCAAAAAGCACCACAATCTGGAATCTAGGAAAGAGTCTGAAGGCCAGTGTGTTGAGGTCAGATGTGTATGAGAATACAAACACCATCATTCTAAAACACAAATTCAACACCACAGTGATCCCCTGCAAAAGGGAGTATCTAGTGCACAACATATTTTCAGTTCCAGCCAAAACCTCATCAAGCCAATCTAAATTGAATCTGACAAAAAATGAAAATCACAGAAAACCAGACTCATTTTTAACTGAAGAAATACCTCTGGCATGTAAGAACTGAGCATCCACTTTTTTTTTTCAATATATAAAATATTAATCTATTATGAGTTTTTAGTTCATATCATATTCTCCAAGTGTATTATGGCTTGTGGAAGTGCCGTATGAGGCAGACCGCCTCTGCTGTCAGTATAGTAGGACATTTCTACAGCTGCCTGACTTATGACTGCATCTAGTAGGACAGATAAGTTCATAATTCTTATAAATCCTTTAATTTCTTATTATTTCTGTAATCTTTCTTGTTATTGATTTATTATCCCTTAAATGCTAATATAAAATAGCACACATACAATATAAAACTCTGTTATGTTGCACATGAGAGTTTATATATACAGTCATTGCCTTTTTGAATGAATTATGTGAATAATTTGCCATGTTACGTTATGCTAAAGTAAATATCACAGCTGAAATTCCCATTCAAAAATCTAAGTATCCAGAAGTTTAGTCTCCCTGAATGGCTCTCACAGCTGATCCAAATATCTACATTTCCAAATAAGTGCCTGATGTCAATACACTCCATGCTAATGGAACAACATTCCCCTGTGTCTATAGTCCTAGCTCTTTAAAAAATTCCTTTCAGTAGTCAACTCAAAATAATTCCTCATGATCAAATTCATGAAGAAGTTTCACAGTTTCAAACACCAATTTCTTTGCATTTGGTTTTTCATTGGAACACACGCAAACAAGATACTCAGGTTTCAGGAAAAATAAACAACACTTCCTGCAGAAATGTGACGCTTCTTTAACAAGGTGGCAAAAACCCATGAATAAAACAGTACTTTTTGGTTCAGCAGAGCTTGGTACTCAGTTTCCCCATTTTGATTCCCATTATATTTCTTATACTGAACATTCACCTACTTCTACATCAGAATGAGGAACTAATTCTGTGGAATTTTAACCCAGGCTAAAAGCCCAGACCTCCTTTACACATGCAGAAAACATAAACCTGATTTCCAGTTTTGTGGTACTTCAACAAGAGCCCTGAATACTTCTCCACACTTTTCACCAAAGACTTAAAATCAAAATGAAATGTTAGTATGGGATAACATTATGACTTCATTGCTTTCACAGAACATAAATACAATAACATTTATATACTGAGAAGACGTTGTGATAAATTCTAAGTGCATAAATGTATATTGGGTACATATATCAAGTATCATATAATTTATATAAAACTACTTTAATTAAAACTTGTCAAATGCATGACTAAAACACGCTTTGTAATTAAGACTAGAGCATTTTCAAGAGTTTAGCTTCTTTGTTTCTCAAAACCCCAATACAACAAAGTGCTACAAGACAAAAATGGAGCCCAGCAGTGAAACCACTATTGATTTCCTCAAAACCGCTCACATGTCTAAAGATGAGCACGTGCTTAAGTGTTTTGCCGGGTCACAGCCCAACTGGCCAAATGTGCCACCATTAATCATGTTATGAAAGCAATTACTACAAGTTTAGCTTCATTAACTTGGAATCTGAGAAAAGTCAAGATTCTATAGGAGACATTTGGTAGCCATCCCAAGGACAGCCCACACTATCCACTTTTTCCTCTTTGTATACGTCCCCTCAGTCCAGCAAGAAACACAAGAAAGTTATTTTATGCTTTTAATATACACACAGTAATTACCAGCAAGGAAAAAAAAACTGCAGGTCAGACTTGATGTGGCAATATATTGCCTCAGCAGTTACCTTGTTTTATGGACAATACTGAAAGAGTCACATAATAAAAAATGCAATTTTGGATCACCCAGTAGCTAGTTTTATTTTCAATCTAATAAAACTATCAAAATTTGTGAAGACTATTCCTTAGTCTTCATAGCCTACATATGTAAAAATCATTATTTATATATATGAAAATTGATTTAAAAAATCAAACTGTCTTGTTCTTAAGTTAGATGATTTCACAATTTATTTAAGATCCTAAAAAATATTTTTAGATAGTCTATATTTCCAAAGGAGACAATTTTTAGGTTGTAAAATGACATCAACTCATTGAAGCCTGAATGGAATTTTAATTTCTTCTAAAAATTACCCCAAAACTTCTGAATACACTTTTAAAAAAATCCAAACGCGCACAACAACCAAAGAGGAGTAAGTAATCCCTGTAGAGAAAAATTGCAGTTTTGTGCAGTTGTGCAAAGGACTCATATAGAACACACATTTGTTCAACCAGTAACTGCAAAAATAACTGAAAAATTTCATATATTTATGTCCACATTTCATTGTCTTGACAAATCATACCTTTTGACATTGAGTCCACTCATTGAAATTATGTTTTAGCACTGTTACAGAGAGAGAAAAAATGTTATTAGGCAATCACTGTATTGTCTTCCTAAGGGAATAACTATGAACTTTTTTTTACCTCATATATATTCATCAGCTGTAAAATGCAATAATTTTTCAGTACTGACAATGGGACATTTGATCATAATCAATAACAATAATGGTCTCTCAAGCAACATTAGAGAGACATGAACCTTGCTGATGTTAACTCTCTTATCACATTCAATTAACACTAAGTGCCAACACACCTAGATTCCCAGTGCTAGGAGAAGGCCTACAATGAGATGTACAGAGACTTGACAATTGTGCAGTCAGTGCAATAAATGAGGAAAGGTGCACATTTTATTATGGGATTCAGCACAGGTCACTGGCAAGGAAGAAGGCATTAGAGGTCAGTTTGTAGAAAGTTAAAGGCCACAAATTAGGCACACACCTAAGAGGGCAACAGTGTTTCCAGAAATTTAGTGCCTGGAGCACGCCATTGCAGTGAAAAAGCTTTGATGATGAGAGAAGGAGAGAGAGATGCTGACAAGAAGTGGTAAGCTTGCTCACAAATATGTAAGAGCATTTAAATAAAGAGGTTGACCAGAAAGTGCTAACTCTGGATTCCTGTCCCTGTCCGCAGAGTGTGTTTTAGCAACTGGGTTAAAAACAAACAAAAATGCAAAGAAAAATCCTACAAATAATTTTGAAGCAGGGATTACAAAAGCAGGATTTCCTTCCACCAGGCAGCATTCTTATGTCCTGACCTCTTACTAATCTAATCTAAAATCAGGCTAAAATAAAAATATTAACATTCAATTTCCAAAATAGACTGAAGAGTTTAAAATATTTTGAAAAAGAGGGAAGTGCATAAATGAATGAAGATTTAGGGTTCAGTTATTTACACTGGTATTGGAATTGGAATGCTGGTTAGAAATATCTACCTGTATTCAGTTGTTATGATCTTTTTTCCTCCCTGCATCCCCTGAAAATCCTCTAGCCTGCATGTCCCTACATCTCTGTGGCGGATACCACAGAAGAAGCACTGATCTAATGAACAAGATTTTATAGTTATAATGTCTGGGGGGGGTTCTCCAGAAATCCAAATAGGTCTCTGTCTCCCTCTGCAGAAATCTGCTTACCTCAAACACATTCATGAAAAGTTTCTGACCTCCCTACTCCCTCCCACCCTTCTTTGGAGCTGCAATACTTCCATTGTGACCAGCAGTTACTCTCCCTGCTTGGCTGACCTTTGCTGGGCAAGCCCCTCACCAGCTGGCCAACACTTCAACCTGAACACCTCCGTTACCTACGCTGCACATGAATTTATAATTGCATACGTTAATAAACTAATGTTCTATAAATACCTATGAGAGATTTCTGTTACTGTGTCGTGATGGATGACTGGCTCAGGCCATTACGATCTGACACAGTAGCAACATCGATCACTTTAGAAGGCAACAATATCCTGGGTGGATTGACCTGCAAAACATCTTTTCAAGGGGTGTTTTAAAATGGCACATTATCAAACAAGGGAGCCCAAATATGTACTTCCCCTGGTTTTGACAGAGCAGTACAATCCCTCTGCTTCTCGGAGTAAGATAAAATGTAGGATAGCGCAATACTGAACTTTTACTGGAGAGCCCAAATACTAGTAAAATGGTTATTTGTGACATGATGACACAACAAAAGCTCAACTCTAAAAACAAGATAAAAACACATGGGAAATTTCTGTGAAGATTTACATTCTGAAATCATGGATTTGAGTTCAGCAGGAAAATGAGAAACATAAGGGGAGAAAGAGTTCTGTAATCAAATGACTTAGCATACAAACAATGAAACTCAGCCACTCTATTAAAAAACCTTTAAAACAGCCTTAAAACTTCATTTTATGTAGCCAAGAAAGATTAATATAAACTAAAACTCACCTCAGAAATATTCCTTTTGCTTAGTTAGTACCAAACTGACTGTTCATATACTGGGACTACAATGCTAAAAAGAATTAAAGAACTTGAAGTACTTTGACAGAGTGATTTTTCTGAGTAGTCAGATATATGGGTTCTTTCCAGGAATACATGTCTATTCTGGTTTTTTGGCTAAATTCCAGCTTTCAATAGTGACACAGTGTTCTCCTCCAGAGTTTTAAAATTCTGCTGTAATGCCTAAGGTAGTCTGTCCTACCACTGAGTGAGGAATGTCTGCATTTTAATGCCTGAAATCTCCTTCCTCTACATATATATATTGTAGAGAAATTAATCAGGTTCTGTAAAACTTTCACATAGAGCAATTATTCAATGCAGCATTTCTGAAAGGACCATAGATCTACTCACACCTACTGCCCTTCACTCCTTTCCCGAGTTACTTTGCCCTAAAAAATATGTTCCTGTTACAGAATAAATCCACAAAGACTGGAGCTGAGGGAAGAAACTGTGGTGACCTCAAGACACACAAGAAAAAAAAAAGCCAACAAAACCCACCAAGAAAACAAATTCCAAAGTCTGAGAAGGAATATATTATGTTCATGTCTCTTGCAGTAGGGACAAGAAGTGGACACAGTACCACCTAGAACAAAGAGATTTTCATGTTAAAGAAAATTATTGCAGTGATTATTCAAAACCACGAGACTTCTGCCTGTCAGAGTTCAAGGAATGTGTGGCTGATGCTCTCAGTCGCATGGTTTATTTTATGTAGTGCTGTGAGCAGCATTTGGACTCGACAATCCTTATGGGTCCCTTCCAACTTGAGACATTTTGTCATTCTGTAAAATCCGATGGACAAGTTTATACGTTCATAGCTTTAACCATTTCCTGAAAAATTGTCTTCAAATTAATTTGCTTCCAATGTTGACTCCATCATTATTATATATTGGTTCATGCCAGATACTGTTAAATTAACATCTGAGTGAAAATTCATCATTAAAATAATCAATAATATTTAAACTATTTACATGCCAGTGAAATTTGGATAGCAGGGTAATTGAGCTCCTTCTGATTCTAAAGAGTCTATCTGGGGTTTCTGGGCACTGACAGAGCATAAATACTCACTCTGGAAGGAATCTTCTTGTTCAGTTTGACAGTTTGTTGCAGGTGAAGATATTCAAAGGATTAAAAGAAAAAAGTAATGTTCATGATATTATGCTGATAAATGGTTATGTGATTTGGATAAAAAAGGAAAAAAAGTCTCTGGAAAGGAAAAAAAAAACCTATAAATGCTACTGAAAAAAAATACATTTATTGTTGCACAGACCCCTTAATTTAAACACTGATTTTGTCCAGTCATTTTATAAAAATGTACTGTGTTAATATTTCTGGTGAATATGAATTTTACTCTAATTATTCTTACATAAACTATATGTGGCAAGACCCCATAATCCAGAAAAATAATATCAAATATTTTCAGTGTATACAAAATATCTTCAAAATAACTTCCAGTGAAAGATAATACAGCCCCACTATTTGTACTAGATACTTTTATGTTAAATGCAAAACTGAAAGTGCCTATTTGATTTATTAACCTCTTAGAACTACTACTAATGCTGAAATAAAATAATTTTGGTTATTATTACCATATGTCAATCTACAATATTGTTGCTGAAGGAACTCAAGTCATTGTCATAAAACTTCCATTATGGTAGAAATTTATTAGCAATGATTGACTGAAGAAAAAGCAGCTCAATTTTTAGCAAACAACATAATTTACTTTAAAGTACATTGAAAATATGACATCACCGTAAAGACTGGAGTTATTTTCCTTCATCTGTCATAGTTGATTATAGGAAATAAATTCCAGCCAAGCAAAGCTAGTGCTTTTATATATATACTAACACTTAAATGGCTACTGTGCATTTTCTAACTCTTCTCATCAGAAGATGGATTGGCAGACAGGGAAAATGTGAAGCTAACATCTCCTGACTTTTGACATACAACTTGCATTTCTTCCCCCCGCCCACCCCCAAATTCTTAGTTCCATTCAGTTTGGCAGAAAAAACATGTCTTTTTAAGGTAACTGGTCTGATTTTCAAGTCAACAAGTAATGGTATCTGATAGTATTTTCCAAAACTTCATTTGATGCATGCTAGGGAAAAAAAACCAGTTAAATTTGGGCAAATTATAACTTGGATACTTTGTGGCCTTTATCTGAAAGACGGAGAAAGACACAGCAGTCTGTCACTGGGTAAACAGAGATAAAAGGACATTTTCCACCTCATAAAATACCAGGACTGCTTATGACCGTTTTGGTTGGGATTTTTAAGCCACTATACCTGTATTGTCTATCTGACCACACAGTGGACTCTCAGACTGTTCTTCCTTGAGAGTCACAAATGCTGTTTTTACCAAGTTTCTGAATTATGCCATCAGACCCTGGATCCATTCCAGTATGCTCTCATTCTTCTTGAAGTGGGCCACCAAACCTATATCCAGTATTAAGATTATTAAGGTTTGATTTCAAGCTTATTAATGCAGAGTGGATAGAGAGGATCAAATTTCCACAGCAAATTTTAGATATAATTTCTTAGTTAAAAACAAACAAACAAACACACACAAACCAAAAAACCATCAAATAAACCACAAAAAAAACCCCCAACCTAACAAACAAACAGAAAGACCACCATTCACTTCCATTAGCCTTTTTAACCATAGTATTTCTATAAAAGTTACAAATAAATCTTAAGGAAGAGGTGTTTTTTGACTGGCTGGCTGGGTTTTGGGCAGAGATGGATGAGGTTCCCTGTTGTGATGGTCTATGTTTTCCTCTGCAGTCTTTCTGAAAACAGCATCCCTTACTTTCATTCTTTGCTCCTGGACGCTCAAATCAGCAGTGCTGCAATATGTATTGCACCTTATAAAATGCAAATAATTTCATGAAATTGTAAAATTACAAAGAAATTACATTAATTTTCACACTTTCTATGGAAATAATACTGAAACACTACAAAATAATGTGGAAATACAAAGAAAAGTTATCATAAATCAATGCTAAGTATTTGTGAATAAAAATTGATTCAGAAAACTTCATACATATCTTGGTTCAGGTAGTGTAAACATGAGAATATTATTACACTTGCCAGATTTGTTACAAAATCGTCCTGGAATGATTATGTGGCCTGCTTTTTTAAAAATACGGTAAGAAGGAAAAAGATATATAACCAGATATGACTTTTTTTTGAGAAGATTTCAGGTATTTCACTATTTCATACCCATAAATCAGAAACTTAATTGTTAATAAGGGAATGGATTTGCCCAAAACAGAAGCCTCCAGAGCTTACTTAAAAGGCAGGCATTCTTAAAAGACTAGAGTGTTTGAATTGGAGTAGATGATCACTGTAGGTCTTTTCCTACTGAAATATTCCACACTGTTCTATTCTCCAAAGAATTCAATGAAGCTCCACTCTGCCCAGACCATAAATTATCCCTCTTTGTATCAACCACTCAATTTATCCAAACTAAGAAAAGAGCATTTGAAACAACACCTGATTTCAATAGCTTCTTCTTCTAAGTCAAGGGTAAAAGTACCAACCATTTCTACCATTCAAGTTAAAACAACATCTAAGTCTGCAAAATTTAATTTAATCAAGCATCTCCAAAAATGTGACAATTTCTCTGGGGCTTTCAGTTTGTTTTCATACATTTATTTCCTGCAGAGACAAAACAATCAATTTTAAAATATTCAAATGAAGCAACACAGGTTTTTTAACAGGGAATATTCAGATTTTAGTTAGTATAAAAACTCACTTCAGCAAAAAAAAAAAATTGATACATTTTGTAAGTCATCAATAAGTAATCAATGGTTAAGACTCACAGTTTTTTTGAGGATAAAATTAAGTTGCTGTCTACCATATGCTGGCCTTTTTTAGCTTCCATAAATAATTTAAAAAGTGTAATAGAAAGGGTGTAAAATTAAAAATACATACCATCATTTTTCACAAAATGCTTTCCTCTAATTTCAGATTCCTAAGGTGATACTTTAATTTTCAGTTGTATATTAATTATTCTAAGGAACAAAATTAGCCTAAAATCACCGCTGTAATTCCATATAACAGGAAGCAACATATTACAAATAGAGTGTAGAATTACTGTAAATCCTTTTAATAGGCCTATATGAAAAGAACAAAGGCTAAAAATGTCACTTACTTTAGGAGAGATGCCATTGCTAGAGGTACAACACTGGACAAGCTGTCAGAATAAGATAAATGGAGCTCAGTTGTACCATTAACCTGTGACATTTTTGACAGTGCAAGGCACTGTGCACTGTGAGAAAAGCAGAATATGTGTCTTTTGACTTTTTTCCTCTCAGTGAGTAATAGAACTAAGAAAAAAGATGTAATGGTCTAAGGAAAAAAAAAAAGACAAACCAGCTTTTTTCTAGCTCTCAAAAATGTAACAGCTCAAACAAAGAGACCCATGTCTTCAGGATATATGCAAATGTATTCCCGATAACATATAGAAAATTAAATTATACTAAGTAAATTAAGTAAATTGTATTAAAACCTAGAACACCAGAACTAATCTTCCATAAATTTTGACATTTTAAGAACACCAAATTATAAAAAAAATCCATACTTCCAATTTGATTTCTACTTTAAGTAACCAGAAAGAGATAAAGGAATACAGCATTATTAAATGACAATCAGCATACACAGACAGCAGTCAATCATTTTGTTAGAGTCTAGTTTTAGCCTTACAAATTCCAGTAGTTTTTCCTTAAGAAAACATGGTCTTACTAATAACACAAAAAACCAGTTCTGTAAGTTTTTTTACAATTATTTTACAGTTAATACATGCTAAGAAACAGGGAGATACATGGTGTAAGAATTTTAGATTGTTCATCGCATACAGACAGCAATACTGCATGTTATTCTCTCAAACTCCTTGAAGAGTCTAATCCCATGGAATAATATTATCGAAATGAAATAGAAATAAAATAGCAAACAATACATACTGTCATAAATAGTACCTTAGGAAAGAGAAATATAAGGATTGTGTGGCTCAGTTACTGTGATGGCAGGTAGGGAGCCAAGTCACCTCAATTCAGAGAACAGAAACAGCAGCCTTAGAAAGGAGAGCAGTAGACACTTCGAATACTGAAAATCTTTGATGGAATAACTAGGCTCTACAGCAATAAGACGGTGTGCAAACTCATTATCCAAGTACTAGCCCTTTGAAAAAACAAGGATACTCCTGCTACATTCCAACAGATTGACTGGGGAGTGGTCAGGAGAAGTACATTGCAGAATAAAGGGTCAAATATTGTTGTGCTTCCAGTACAACTTCAGAATATGAGGTTGGTATTTTGCATTTGGAGTTAAGTTGCTGCAGTAAAGCTACATTTTCATCAGTCAGATGGATACCATGTCTTTGATGAAGGCCACAAAACCTCATCCAACTTCTGAGCTTCAGGGGTTCAGAAGGCCTGCAAGAAGCTTTATGGAATGGGGAACAAAGAAGAGGAAATGTCTCCCAAGTCAGTCCTCACCATCAACATGACCCACAAGGAGGGGTGTTTCAGGAACAGCCCCTGCTCTCCACCTTGTCAAAGCAGGTTGGGTGGCTATACCCAGAGTACAAGCTGCTGCTCTACAAAACAGAACTAAAGAGCTCGTGTGCTCTGAGGTTTGGAAGGCTGCACGTGGACCTTTGACCTAAGCCTTCCCACAAAGATACACCCTGGAGATAAATCTGAGGCTGGGCTTCCTTTCACAGACACAACAAACCCAGGGACATGGGATTTTCAGGCTCTTGTTCATGAGACTTTGGTTGCAGGAGACAAATACTCTGACAGGTATACATAGTTGTGAGGCAGTTTTGAAAATCAAGAGTTTTCCAGATCAAAACAGTATTAGTGATTATTAGCGATACAGAAAATAATGATAATTTACTAAAAGGGCAAAGAAATATAGGTTTCATAAATGTAGGCAATAAGAAATTACATTTTGAGGCAAGAAATAGTTGAGAGAAAAGTTAAGTACA
Organism: Cyanoderma ruficeps; assembly: GCA_008694505.1. NCBI lineage: Eukaryota > Metazoa > Chordata > Aves > Passeriformes > Timaliidae > Cyanoderma > Cyanoderma ruficeps. The sequence continues at coordinate 248,056 of VZDJ01000173.1, forward strand.
GCTGCTGGACTTCTCTCTGCAAAGCACTAGGTTTGCTGTGCCAGAAACCCTGGGCTCAAGCAGTGAGATACACACCAGCAGTGGAATGAGTGTATGGGCAATCATTTGAATGAAACACAGATCACTGAAGATGGTGGAAAGCACAGATGTGTAAAAATAAATTTACTTAAGACAGAATCCCACTCTAGGAAGCAATGAGGATTTTCACAGCAGACCTGCTTTCCCTAAGTGTATGAGCCTGCAACTACATTCTGTACCTCAAAAATACCACTGTATAAAAAATTAAGTGCTCTAAGTGCTTTACAGAAATAATTAATTCAATCTTGCACATTCAAATCTACCATATCTCTTGTGGAATAAATCTGAAGGCTGTCTGGCACTGAAGCTCATGTAATCAGACTGCTTTCGTTTAATTTTAGTACTCCACACAGTTTTGAAACTGAAATACATTTCATACCAAAAGATTTAGAAATACATCCCATTTTTTATTTTATCTTTTAAAATAGGAATCCAGTCTAGGTTCAAAAAGATATGGAGAATTTTTATTAGTTTTTCTGTATATCGACCAGAACATCTTCCAAAACACTATCAGATTATTCTGGGACTCACTTACTGGCATTTTAAGGCTAATGTAGGCCTTACTAACTATCCTTAATTGTCTACACCACCATAATATTCTTGGAGGGGTAAGCAAACAAAAGCACTTTAGAAAAGATTAGGAAAAAAAAATTGGAAAAAACATTCTGAACCTTAATCCAGTCTTTGAACAGGAGTATCTTCCCTACCTCTGTATGGTATAGTGGAAAAAAATTGCCCAGGAAAAGGTATCACAAGAGTGCCTAGGCATTCTTTCTTGTAGACCAAACACTCAACATTGGTCCCTTTAGAGTAATGCAAAAGTCCACAGTATTGCATTTTTGCTATCACATATTGTCTATATATTTATTTAAGAATTTAATCTTATTTAAATCCTGAAAAAAAAATGGCTCCTTCTTCCAGATGAGCATCTGACAATACAAAAGATGAGCCTGGTTTTTTCAAGATTAATCCTGACAAAGAGAAAAATACTAATATAGCCTTATCCATAAGACTGTCTACCTGAGCCTGTCTAGAAAATGTAACTGCCTCAAAAATTTTCCAAAATTGGAAGTCAGTCTGTAGTACAATACCATCCATTTTAAACCCTAGAATAAAAAAAATAGCACTTATATTTAAATTAATCCATAATTATTGCTAAGAGAATTTACCAGATGTGATAAAAAATGTCCCAGACACCTTTTTGCAAAATACGACATAGTTGACTTTTCCACAAGCAACTATCAGATACTAACACAAAAGAGATTTTATGTATTGAGAAATTCAGCAGGTAGCATCGTCTTTCCTCAATGTTTCTCTAAAGACTGCATTGAATGTGTTTTCTTATTGCATTATACAACACTTATTATGGCTTTCGTACTTTGAAAATGGGACCTTATCTTTTTCAAGAAATGTTCTTGTATTGACTTGCCACAAAAGATTCATACATCCCTTTAATCTGCAAGAAAGTCACAAACTCTCTGAAACAAAAAATCCACATTAGTCTTCTTATTTCAGAAACAGGATTTAGAGCACTACTTTATTATCACACACAAAGTAATAAATTCTGGCAAAGATTTAATGGGCAATCACTTGCAGAATCATGGCTCTTAGGAGAAGCAAAACACATGGGTTATGCAGAAGGAGCAGGACAAACTTATGATTTAAAATGATCTACACATTTCATGAAAACAGAAGGCAGGCAACATAAATAAAATCTTTGCAATGGAAGCTTGACATCTAGAAGAGTTCTTTTTTTTTTTGAGTCAAATTGCAATTTTAAATTATTTTAGCTTCAAATCAATTGCTTTCTGGTGGAAAATGGAGGACATAAGAATCTGAAATTCATTTTTGGGAGAAGTGTGGAGAAGAAATTTAACAGCATCTTATGAACACATTTGTCCTGAGTATCCCTCAAATTAATCCAATGCCCTTTCTATCAATGTTACAAATTATTGCTATGGAAATTTAAATAGTATCATTTTAGAATGATAAAATGATATCATACAACCAAAGATCTTCAGACAGGACTGAGATGTAGAAGTTACAAAATAATTTCATGCAAATACGCTTCGCAATTAAAAAAGCAAAAGAAAGAAAGAAAGAAAGAAAAAATTTTAAAAGGCACCAATACAGACTACAGTTAAAGAGCATCTAAATCTCGTGGATATTTTGAAAACACTTTTGTTTCCATGAGGTGGAACTAGAGCTAGCTGGAAACCCATTTTATTTTAAATCATTCCATATACTGCCATTTTTCTACAAATTGGCAGAGACAACCATGTTCTATCTGAATTTTATTATTTCATATTCACCCATACAAACAGCAAATATAAATGGAAAATACTACATAAATGTTTTCACACTGTTTTCCTCCTTACAGACATGAGTTACTCCCAAGTGCCTTACATCTACCTTCTAAGGAAAGAGTTTAAAGCATTCTTATCTTTTTCCATTTCATTATCTCTTTGACTACATGACCTTTTGTGTTTTGGGATGTAACTGATCATGGGAAAAGTCAGCAGATTAATATTGGAAACAAATGAAAGTCAGCTTTCAAAAGATTATATGTTCTTCAACAAGGCATCCTAAAATGAGGCACAAAAGCAAAGCATATTTTCCTGAGTGCTTTGTACATAATGCTATGTTGTGTCAAAGAGGTAAAATCTCTGAAGTCTTTCAGTCTGAAAGCAATTGCCTTTTTTTCTTCTGCATTCCCCTCTACACTTTAATAGGGGTAGAAAAATATTTTTCAAGGACCAAGTTATGAATATTGAATGCAGCTCTTCTTTATCCTTTTGTTTCATGGTTCATTTTCATCAAAATGTGAAAGCTGGCATGGTACTGAGAAGCTGCAGATGCCCTTTCTTTAAAAGAAATTATTAAGTTCACCAGATAATAAGTTCACCACTCCTTCCCTCACTGATTTTCTCTTCTCTTGATTCAGGTCTAAACAATGAAATACATCAACTTCTTCCATCCTCAAAAAATTAAAAGTAATAAATTATGAAAGTGACTTCGCTTTATCCTCCATTACAAAACAGCACAAATTCATACTGAAGGAAAACCATTTGTTTTCCACTTTAAGACTTGGTCTTTTTATTTACAAATTAATAAAATAAGTTTTTTAAATTTTGTAGGGGAAAAAAATCTCTTACCCATTAACTTCTTTCACACTCTAGAATTTTCAGCTATTTTCTAGTGACAAGGAGACTACGTTTTACACATACATGAAAATACTGTATCCTCCTTTGGCCTTTTAGTCTAAGAAAACAAGCTTCTTGTTAAAAAGAAGAGCTCAGCAGTACAACAAACCATCCAGGATACCTGAAAAGGTTTCATGAAACATTCTAATTGAGAAAATTCAGGAACAGGTTGTTTAAATTATTCTCATTTGACTCCCGTGCACATTAAACCCACACTCAGTTTATTCTAGAGTTAATAAAGAACAAGTCTTTGCTCTAACAGGGTCTACCTCCTTTTGAGGGTGCACCCCAAGGGGTACGGCACTGAGAGCCCAATAAAAACCATTGTCTGCACAAAATACAACAATACTGTAAAAGTGGTGCAGCAATATTAGCATGACACTTCACCTCAACTAAGGTTATCTCCCAACAGTGGTTACACCATTATGGTATCCCAGGAAGGAAAACTGCCACCAGCTCCAGCAACTCTTTGCCATTTCCTTGGTGAGCATAGACAGGGCTTTAATAAATTATGGGTATGACTCATTTGTAAAATACAACTCTACCCATGTAACATCACAGCTAATCCAAAATGAGCTCTGTCAGGGTACTGCTGACAGCACAGTTTAGCAGTTGTTCTTTACAGTAAGCAGTCATAGGGCAGTACTCATTAACAATCCTGAGCACAGGAAATTAATTGCAGGACTCCTCTTTTCTAGGTAAGTCCTGTGATCACAGAATCTTGTTCCTATTTTCACAGTCTCTTTTCTGGCACTGTTTTTGAACTTTTTTGTCTCATCCTTAGCAGAATGCATAAGGAGGCTTGAAGTCACCACCAATTTGGAGATTGCTCAGAGAGAATCTGGCCAGATCTTTCACTTTATCAGCAAAGACTACAATTACTCAGCCATTAGAGAAAATACGCAACATGTTTACCCCCCTCTACAAAATCCTCTAGAATCCATTACTAGATTTAGATGTAAAGATGTTGTTTAAAGGTTAAGCCTCAGTAAAAAGCTTTATGTTCAGCTGCGCCTACCCAAGAAAAGAGAAATTTTCTATCCCTACCACACCAACAACTTGATTTTTTAAGCATGAATGTAGAAAGGACCGCTGAGCAAGAACCAAGTCTGTGTCACACAGCTGCCATAGTTGGCATTAGCATGAATCCAACAATGACAAAACCAAGGAATTATTATTTCCACTTTTAGAGGGCTTGGTTTGCTATTTCTTTAAAAGAATGTGACTGTCTCTGATGAGGAACCAAACAATTGATGCAAATAGTCTGAAGCACAATGTTACACTTTGCTCAGCAAAGTACTCTAAAAAACAAGGACACACAAGGTTTATCTGCTATAAACCTGCTACTTTCACATATAAAGTGTTTAAATCCTACTTGCTTGAGGACAGGGGGTTGATATAATACATTTTGTCTCAGTGCACAGGGGCACAAGGCCAATGGCACATAAATCCAAACAATTGAGTCAGTCCTGTGGTATTTATTCCACCCTCTAAAGACACTAGGTGAACGTGAACCCTTCACAGAAGCCCTAAGTGATACAGTTCTGCACCATCCTCATCTCTAGAGCACCTCAAATGTTAAGTAAATCGACACCTTAGTGCTACAGAAAGTGTCTAGTTTTGCTCAAGAGAGATATCTCTTAGGTTTTTTAACCTTGCTGGATCTTTGGTAGAAGCTCTTCATTCATTTCAAATTCCCTGTAATCCACACCCTACATACCAGAAAAGTATTTGGTTTCTCTAGGGCAAACTGTTTTCACTAAAAACTTTTAACACAAACACAGACATTAAGAGAAAATTGTTGTGTATTTTCCCAGGGGACTTGTACACTGATTTATTTCAATTCCTAGTAATTTCCTGCAAGATCCCACAGTTAACAGCAGTCAAAGAAGCTCCCACCAACTATAGACAAGAAAAAAAGTTTAAAATTCACCAAATTGATTAAATAAGTGTCTGCTGATGGAAAGTCTGCATATTACCTGAGCTGTAACTTTAACAGTCAAGAATCTCTTGTCCTACTTAATACGAACTTTCAAGTTCATCCTTTCAAGATGGAGAAATTCAGGCCACTTATCTAACGTAAAATATCATCTCAACTTACTTTAGATTTCATTATTGAAAACTTTTACCACAGCCTTTTATATTGGCATACACCAAGACAGTCTAAATGACAGCTGAGAGCATTTTCCTGAGAAAGTAAGACTTTGAGAAGTGTGTTTTAGATGTGCAAACTCAATGATTATCTTTTCATAAAGATGCTGCATTGGCTCTAGCTGTAATCCACTTATTTGGATAAAAGCACTTATCATCTTTTGGGAGTACATCCTATCCAAAGTGAGACATGATCACACACCTGGTGAAGCTCCATGAACAATTATTAACTACAAATACAAGCTGATCCAACAGCTTCACGATATTGCTTCAGGACAAACAAAGCTATGCTAAAATGTTGCTTGTCAAGTCCTCATGCCATTAGCTAAATATCAGAACAGGACTACACATCTTCACAGAAAAGATTGGCTGCTGATAAGAAAACAAATACATCCAGAATAGACGCTTGTAAAATTCATATTTAACTATGTGAATAGACTAGATTATTAAATCTTCAGTTCCCTTTAGGGAATTTTAAAACCATGACTGAATGTGTGAATTTAAAAACAACATCAGTAGCTTAATGACTAAGGCCCAAGAAGAATAAACAATGAAGTGGAGCTGATGGACTTTTCCTCCTTAAATTCTCATCTGAGTCATTTATTCACTCAGATCAAACCTCTTTGGTAAGCCAGATACACAGCTTTGTCTTTCCATACTTAGAAGATGGAGGTTTCTGGAATCAGTCAAGGTCTAAGACACAAATGGATGTTGACCACTGCAGAGCATTATGCTCAAAATCTTGTTTATAGGGAGAGGAAAAAAGCCAAGAATTTAACATTAGTATAATAACCTAATTTGTCATTATTGTTGAAATCTTGAGCCAAGATCCATTATAAGTACATATGCAATTACTACCAGAAAAAGAGAAAAATTCTTTAATTCAAGGAAGTTTTAACAGAAACTATTACAGAATTCTTAGTTTCTTTCCCTGCTATTAAGTTCACACTTCCTATGGGTCAAAAGGCAAGTGGTGTTGTTCTGGTGTTGGCAGTGGAGGATGCTACAAGTTAACTCATCATCATCTGTCAATGGCTTCTGTCTAAAACTCACTTGAGGTCATTTCTATACATTTGGTACATTTGTTTTTACACCTTGCTTTCTCGTCATTAACCTGCAGCAATACAGGACACTGAACATAGGTGGTGGGGGTTATGGTGTTGAGATACAGTTTATTTGTTCTCTTAACTGAACTGAACTCAGTTTCCAGATCTACATATCTTTAGCTGGCCATAAGTCATTCATTCCTGCGGGGTCTGCAGTGCCTCTCTGTGCCCCATCTCCAATCATCCCACAGCAGTGGTCCTCTGCAGTGCACTCTCGACACTTGTAGAGTTTATCCTTCCCCAGACATCTGCTACCATTCCAGGACTGTACTTCTCTACACTACATCATTATGTTAGATAAGAAATATCTTGTTTCACATAAAATGTTTCCTTGTTATAGATATCTATAAGAAGCTATTGCCATACTGTACATTTTCTTTTCAATAAACAAATTAGCCACAGACACCTGGTCAGTTAGAGAAATAGCTGCCACAGCTGAATGAAGTACAGCAAAGTACAAGGAGGTCAAGAAAAGTTAAGAGAAAGGAAGTCTGACACGCCTCAGTCCTGAAGCCTTCAAACTCAGTGCAAAATTTATGGCCAGCTGCAGTAGAGAAACTGCAGGAGAGTGTGGCAGGGCTGCCACAAGTGGTGGCAAGAGAGAGTTCTGGCATCTAAACCAGCAGAAGAATCTGATGACGACTACATTAGCCAAGGTATGAGTTGAGCGAGAGAGCTTACTGAGGACTATCCATGTTTGTGACAAAAAGGCATTGACATGACTGAGGCATAATGATAAATATAAGCTCATATAAATAAAAAAATAATTTTTGCTTAAATGAAGAACATGATAAAAGTTATTTTCTTATACAACTAATGAACTATGAGGCTTAAAGCAAACAAGCAGTTCTAGAATTCAGAGAAGAAAGGATCTTAGAAGTTAGTGAGACAGCTATTTTTATTAAAGACCCTTTAATGCAATATTTCTGCTTTAAAGGATGGATAGAACAAAAAAAGCAGCCTTCATTGAAAGAAAAACAGCCTAGCAGTGATAAAAGCAGAATAATATAGAGATGAGGAGGACTTGAACATGTCATTTCAAGTGATAATAATTTTATAATGGTTTCTGTTCTTTAAAAGCGGAAACAATACTGAATGTTGAACAAAAACAAAGTTGAAATAAGCCTTTCCAAATGTGAGACAAAGTTACTTTCTTTTTCAAATATCATAGCAGGTACAAATATTTCCATTATGTTAAATGAAATTCTAAAAGAAGAGGCTATCAAGCTGGAACAACCTTGGAAGTATTTAAAGATGTGCAGAGTTGGTGCTTTCGAACATGATTTTAGTGGTGGTCTTGGCAGTGTTTAGTTAATGATTAGAGTGAATGATCTTCAAGGTCTTTTCCAACTTAAATTATTTTATGGTTCTATCTGATTCTTCTATTGACAAAAATAAGTTGTTCTCACTTTTTAATAAGTGCTAGGCCTACATAACATCAAAATCAAGACTAGGTAAATTGTAGTCTACTTCATCTTGTGCATTAACAAACATGCATACTGTTGCTACCAGGACTGAAAACATTGCAAACCTACTTTGCATGTTTGAAAGAATAAACACATAAATTAATTCTCAATAGGAGTTGCAAGTTTCTCTGGTTTCAGATTAATTTGACATCTAATATGGTAGAAACATATTGCAGAAAATACCTTCTATTAGGAGCCTTTTCCTCAGTGGAACAGTGACTGCCTCAATATTATTGGAGAAGGTTAAGGTCTTACAAGAAAATAATCTGCTATTTCTCCTTAAAGATACCTAGGTATAATACAGCTGAGTTATTCAACATAATTCTGAGTAGGCTGTTTCTCACCTTCTATTTTCTCCTTTTCATGCCAACACCTATTAACATTTCTTAACACGTTAATGTTTGAAGCTGAGACTTTTGAGGCTGAAATCATTCTTCTTTGGTTCCGTAGCTTCTAGCATATACAGCTGATACATAAATGAAATGCATTACATTAAAACGTGTGTATTAAGAAATAGCTTTTGTCTTTGTAAATGAAATTTTGCTAGACCGTTATTTGCATGAATTGTGCTTTGAAGACAGATCAAAGAGGTCATGACAGGGAATAGCAGAGGCTTTTTTACTTATATGATAAATAAAAGGTTTACGCATGAACATGTACAGAATATTACCTACTCCATTAAATACAAAACAGTAGGAACAGAGTGATGCATACATTCAAACCAAAAATGCACATGCTCAGCTATTTCAGTAGCACATCTGTAGGCACAAAAACTGACAAAAGATCTGACAGCTATACAGCTGTACATATTTTTAAATTTTTAATTCTTTCCAGCCTTAGGAGGTATCTGTAGAAATATCCCATTGTTTTCTCAAGATCTAAGAGAAATTCCTTTGCCTTTTTTCTTTAATAAAATTATTGGGGTATAGCAAGAACAAAACTGGATGTTCTGGTAAAGTTAAGCAAATCTTATTTAGCTACATTTGACCTCTGTTCTTCTAAAGATTCCTGCTTCAGAGAGTGATTTCAAATGAAATTTTTATTTACTCCTGAAGAAAGGCATCTCTTATTCCAGGGACACAGACAAAATTTTCAGGCCCAATATTGGAAACTACTGCAGCCAGTGCCTGACAGGACATTCATCCTATGATATATCAAATTTTATCAGTCACTAAGATGTGGATTTATTCAATGTTTAAAATTACAATCAAAATTCCTTTGCCTGAAGAAAGAAATACTACAAACTCAAAAAGAAAAATTTTTAAAAAAATAAATAAATTAATGTTGGATCTGTCTTGTAACTGACTTTAAGGGCTTAGAATAACACTTACTGTAAGAGTCAGAAACATATTAATTTTGATGACTAAAGTTCCTAGCAGCTCCTATCAGAAGAAGTGCAATGTTAAAAAAATTCTGCCTACTGCCTCTGCATTTGTGTCCCATCCAGGAAGACTGGCAAGTATATTTTTGGTAAACGTACTGTAATTTAATGGCTTTTGTAGGTTTCAGTTTCCCCACTAAAACTAATTGGAGCAAAAGGAGATGAAAGAATCAGAAAACAGATACATTAAAGCAGATTATTCCAGTAAACCATCCAGGAGGATGTTCTTTTCATGTTGTTTTCTTTGCTTAAATTTGTAATCTGAAAAGTGATTATAAGCCCAAGCTACTAACCTATTGCTAGTTTTCTGCCATCTTTACTTATTCCCATGGAACTCAGCTCCATCCTCTTTTTCATCTCCTCTCCTAAAGTATTGTGCAGCATTTATGAAATTAGGAAGTCCTAAGTTTCAAGAGAGAGATGACATAACTTTTAAAAGAAATATTATAACAGACACCATATGGCATTTATTTTCTTCCTCACACACATGAGCTTCCAGAGAAAATATAATCAACAGTCAGGAGAACAAATTATATTTTAAATATTTAAAACAGTAAGATTTTTAGATTTCTCACATGTCAGAAAAAATACTTTAGTTATCCAAAGAATCTCAGTTTAGCTTTATCAAACCACACCCTAAAAAAAATTAAAATCCATAGGTTATATTTATATATCTCTCCATGACAAACAGGAATTTCCATTTCTATCATCAAAGATAGAATGTGAAAGTACCTTACTGAATACGGTTGAGATTTCTGATTCAAGTAGGTGAAGACGTGACAAGGTCTAAAGGCCAGAAATAAACTAAACAAATTAGAAAGAAAGTGAATTAACAGTGATGATAATGAACAATGAGAACAGCTTATCTAAAGATGTACTTGAACTGTTCATCATGACAGACTTCAAATCCAGAGGCTCATTTTCCTTGGCCAGAAGTTAAGAGCAGGGTGTGAGAATTATTGCAAAGCTCTGTGGCCTGGGTTGTAGAAGAGGTCAATGAGCATCATTACATTGGTTTCTACTGAAAACAATCACTCTACATTTTAATTAAAGCTAAAGAATATGCCTTCCAGGAACATGCCTTGATGGCTGTGCTACTGAAACATATTAAGTGTCCTCATTCCTCAGAAAGCTCAAAAATTATAGCTCTCTTTAAAGATCAGTGTGTGGGGAAGAGAAGAGTTCAAAAGGGAATTTTTAATCCCCACAGCATGTCCATATAATGACTTTCTTACAAAAACAGTAGTCATTGCTTCCTGGTACAAGAAAGCACAAGACCTCCAAAAGAAAAAAAACCCCACAATATCAGAAGTGGGAGTCATTTTCCAAGTCTACTGGAAAAAAACAGGAATGCACTGGATATGCCAACAAATTTTAAAAGATGTACCAACCAAGAAAGCTTCTGGCGCTTGGGACAATCAATTTGTGACAGTTTCAGTGCAGGCTGAACAACACTGCTAAAAGGTTTGGAGAAAAATCTCCTCTTGACAATGACAACCACTTTTAAATTACATGATTCCCTTTCTAACTTGAGCCATTCCTGCTTCGACATTAAAATTTTTAAACATTTTCAAAACTCAAATTCTCTTAATTTGTTTTTAAATTCTTTTGTTTCTGTGCATGGCTTTTAATTTAAAATTATTTTTTGCTGTGATTACACGATGGCAACATGATGGCAATATTTTTTCCATCAGGTAAAAGATTTTCATGGATAAGATTTCAAGAAGCTGTAAAGAGGCATGATTTTAATATTAGATTTTTGTACTGCTTATATTATTGCAAATTTCAGCAGTGTATACAAAATAAAACTCATTTAATGCAGTAAGTGTGGATGGAAAAGTATTTACTAAAATCATCTTTATGTAACTGTCTTTTCCATCAACAGAATAGCTTTGGTAATGCATCAGCAACACCACCTTGAAAAGTAGCTGGGGGAGTTTAATGACCAATATTGATTTTGTTTGTAATCTATCACTCAGCAAATGCACAAGCTCATTGTTGAAGAGTGTCTCTTACCATCCCAGAAGAGGGTCTCACCTCAGCATACACAGTGCCTGAACTTGCTCTAGGACGTGGTAAGGTTGCCACACGCTTGCAGACACAGTTTTGGCTGAAGTCAAAAGAAACCCATTTGTGAGCATAAACATAACACATACTGTGTTGTTGAAACACTGAGGGACAGAATAGACTAGAACTATTTCAGTGGTCATGTAGTCCTACTGCCTGACCTCTTCAGGGAAGACCAAAAGTGAAAGCAGATTATTATGAGCACTATCCGAATGTTCCTCATACACAGACAGAATTGCTGGACATCAATGATCTCTCTAGGGAGCCTGTTGCCATGTTCGACCACCCTCTCCATAAAGAAATGCTTCCTAATGTCCAGTCTAAACCTCTGCTGGTGAAGTTTTGAATCATTCCCATGCACCCTGCTGGGGTGAGGGGAACTGGGAACAGGGAACTGGGCAACAGGGAGAAGACTCCAGCACCTCCATGTCTCTTCCTCAGGAAGCCGTGGAGAGCAATGAGGTCACCCCGCAGACTCCTTCTTATCAAACCAGACAAAGCTAGAGTGCTCAGCTGCCCCTCACAGGACAGGCTTCCAGCCCATTCACCAGTTCACTTGCCCTCTTCTAGAGGCATTCAAGAACGACCTTATCCTTCTTAGATTGCACACAGCACTCACCAACACAGAACACACCAGGATAATCACCAGGTTTGAGCAGATGCTGCTGCTGTCACTCTTGCACCCCAGGATGCCATTTGCCCTCTTGGCAGCCAAGGCCTGATGTCCCACTCTGAGCTGGCTGCAGCTTCCCCCTGGTGACACCTCTGAAGGAAGAAGCCTTTTCAGTATCTCCCCTATAATACAAAGATGACCTCATCTGACAAGTTTGTGGTTACATATGGAAAAAGATTACAGCTTTTAAACAGGGGCATGGGAATTGTCTTTATCAATGCCATCAGCATCAATGCCAAATATGTTTGGTTTTATCCCGTTCTAGACACATTTTGATATCTCTGTTTACGCTCCAAGCATCATATAAATACTGTAAGCATGCCACAGATTTTTATCAATAATACTGGCAGCCAAACTCTACACATTGGTAAGCAGCTTTGATGGAAAGACCAATAAAAATGTTTGTATTTTAATGAAATTTAAAATATTCATCTCAGGCTGTAATAATCAAAAAACATAAAAAATTATAGATATGCAGTATTATGAAGTCCCAGTGTCCTATTTATTAACAGACATGCCTTCATTGGGAATTTTTTTTTGCTAACTTTATCCTTATGTTAAATACAAATTAATTTTTCACTAATTCATTAATTACACAATTAGTTTTGTGTTTATTATTTGAATTCACTTTCCACACCCAACAAGATCTAAGGTACATAGTAAAAAAATCCATATTCATTTATGGTAGTCTTCTACCACAGTGTCAAGCAAATAGTATCTATTTAAATTGGTTTCAGCAATGACAGGTATCTGAATATTATTTTGAAATTTTAGAGAAGTATAATAGTAAGGTTGTGATATTAAGATGTGATATAAAGGTTTTCAAATTTTCTGTTTACTTCCCACTGACTATAAAAAATTAAAAAATAAAGTCAAGTCACTTTAGCTAGCATGTTTGACTGCTGAGAACAAAGAAGTCAGAGTCTAAAAGAAAATGTGATTATTACTTCTGAACAGTAATTATCCAAAATCAGAACTATAACTGCAAAACCCACAACTGTGCTTTTGAGGCAGGAAAGTAAGCAAGTGCCTTATAGCACATTGTAACTGCTCCCAAGGAATAGTATGCCATTGGGTTAAACACGGTGGCATTCAGCTCAGACTCAACAAGTAATTACAAACAGTTTTAGTTTTCAGATGATGATAGCAAACACATACTACATGTTTTCCTAAGGGAAATTCTTAGTAGCTAACATGTTTGGGGTTTTCTCATTTATTTATTTATTATTGACTAAATAGCTTAATTCTGTTCAGTGCAAAAATACAAGAAAATAAAAAGGAGACTCTATAAAAGTCTTCTGTGTGGCTTTTGAGTTCAAAGCAAATTTTCCAGCTGAGTTGTAAAGTCCCAGAATGAATTTCCAATGAAAATGCTAACAGGCATTAGTTTCAGTTGTGCTAGCGGGTGTTGCTAAAACAAATAGAAAACCTTGTGAGTGCCAGAAAAGCAGCCCATCATTAGAGGCACTTTTCTAAAAGCTTTTTATTATATCTGGGTGATGATAATCTTCCCACCAGTGGGCCTGCTGGGTTTTGGCACATATCAAGCTTGTCAGAATCATTTTACACATTCCAAACAGCGGGCAGAATAGACAATAACAAAGAGAAAAGAAACTTTCTCAACACGGTGTGTATCTTTGTTCTCAGGAGTTGCTATTGCCTTTTGATGGAGCAAACAAAGAACCATTTAACCAAACCACTACGGGTATTAGAGCCATTGACTCAAGTCCCAGAGGGGATACCAGGGGTTTGGGTCCACCCTCCGCTCTGACAGTAGAGGGCAGAGGCAGGTCTTTGTGTGAAAGCGGAAAACAGCTTTAAGACACTTTTCTTCCCAACCACAAGCCCAGAAGGGTTTTGGTGCTTTCCAGGCCCTAAACCAGTCACCTACAGCTATGTGCCCAGAAAACTCTAAGCAAAAACCAGGTTCATCCTAACATTAGGCTATAAATGTGTATAAATTCAGTCTTGCAGAGAAGACAGCACAGGACGCAATTACTCTGAGTCACCCACGCAGATCATCCTTTTCAGCAAAATCAGCAGTTGCCACTCTCATTGTCAAAACAAGGAGGATTGTTACTCAGTTTTCCCAGTTTTACCCAGAGCAGCCAAAACATTACATTTTAAAACACTTAAACACTGTATCACAGTGGAGAAAAGGAAATAGAACAAGGCAGCCATGGGAACTGTGACTTGATCCAGCAAAAACCCAAAAAGGATGCTCACAGTAAAACGCAGGAGTCCCCAGAGAGGTATTGCAAGGGTTGGATCAAACTAGAAGCAAAATTAGGAATGACAATGGACTTTACTGACCATGTTTGCCACCCTAGTTGATGCACAGCTCTGTGTTACATCACTTTTTGGGTGATGTTAAGGACACAAGGTCAGACTGCAAGCAATAATGAGATTGTTCACCCACAGAATGGGAGGAGAGAAAGTCAAGCTGAAACCAGACCTGCAGAACTTCCATCACCTGTTCTTAAATTAAGTTTATCATATTCACTCTGGAACTGACCCAGAAATAGCCAACACAGGCCCTCACAACACTACTGTCAATTACTTTAAATTTCTCAAAATGCAACAAACAAACAGATATTTGGAACAAAATAACACAGACACCAAAAAAGGCTCTGTGTCATGGGTGCCACATCTATGAAGAGTATCTTGCATCTAGAAACTATGTAGAGTTCTCCTTCGTTTTGCAAAACAATCCCCAACATACTGACATCCTCATACTGAAATGTACATTATTCATAATGGCTAATTAATGTAAAAGACACTATGAAGTATGAATCTGATTTCTGATTTCAAAATTTGCACATATGATTTCACAAAATTATACATATATGTGAAATATGTGAACTCATTCACTGCGTTTCCTGAATTAAAATCCCCTGAGGTGTGTAACATGTTTCTGTTCTAGGATATAGGTTAAAAAGTTGCAACAATTGACAGAATTAGGCATTTACCCTTTTCTTTGTCATACAAAACTCAGTATGGATTATTTGTTTCAAATGTGGCATCACATTACAGTTTTTTGTGCTGTTTTTTATTCACACATGTTCCTTCCCACACTTTTCATTAACAATGTCTGCCCAGACACTGAGTTTTTAAATGTCAATATACCTTCAGGCCTTCGGATTCAGTTTTTCAGATGACAGTACAGGGAGGAAGCTTAAATTCCACAACCCTGAGTCTGTCATGATCCTTTTTGAAAGACCATAACAAAACGTATATCTTAGGGATTGAAATTAAGATAATATTTCCTCCTTTCAAAGCAGAAAACTTTTTTCTCAACTCCATACATCCAAGCACACTTTGTTAGCATTTTTCTTCCAGGCTTTCTGCTCACCTTTCAGAAATAATGGGAGGAAGAAAATAGAAAGAAAAAGAAAGAAAAAGTAGCTAGATTAAGTCTTCTAAAATTTCTCCCAGCTATATACATTGCTTCTACTTTATATATGAAGACTTAGCTTGGAGCAAGTTTCTAATGCTAATTTATAAATCCTTGAAATACAGGGTTTAGAACAGAATGCTAATATATCTAACTACAGATATGCTTGCAGGCACTGCTATAATGAAAGAAATAATTACATCAATAAAATTATATTAGTCTGACATTAACAATTTGCCCAAGCAAACAATTCCAAATGACTAACAAGCACTATAAGTATGACTGCTGTCATAAATCAAAGCTATCCATGACCTGAGTTCATGCAGCTCCTTGGAAAAATATAAAGAAAGTATCATTAGGAATATTAGGAATTTCATTAAATAGGCAATTAAAAACTTTGTCTGGCTCTGACAATTTAGTCAACTATCATGCTTGTAAGAGTAAAAGCAAAAAATAAATTAAGAAACCCCTAAAAACCAAAAAACAATCTAATATCTCTTTGATTGTAGTTATTTCTAAACATAGGAAATTATAGTAGCATTGTTAGCTTTGTGGAAAATTTCATCTACACACTACAACATCCAGTTTCTCACATCAACTAATACAGTTTTTTGTGATAGAAGTTTTCTGTCTCTTAAAGATATTTTTCTCTCCATATTCTTTAAGGGATTCCAAAAAATAGTTGAAAAACCTTGAGTAACTTTAGCATGTGAATATTTTTGTCAAATCAGAAATACAGATTCAAAATCCACAGATTCTTCTGTCCACGCTAATTAAAAAGTCTACCTTCTACATTGATACGGGATTTTCTTTTGTCTGGCTTAAACTACAAACAAAACTCTTAGAGCTAAATGCACACTATCTCTGTGGTGTTGCAGGATTGTTTAAAAGTTTTATATTAAGTTTAGTTTAGCTTTATGTGCCTAAGATGGGCCCCTTTGTTGTTTTTAGAGTGTTTTTTTATCAGAAGTTAGTATGTGGTTTTTTTTCTCTTTGCCTAGAGACGGTTTTTAAT
Organism: Cyanoderma ruficeps; assembly: GCA_008694505.1. Classification (NCBI taxonomy): domain Eukaryota; kingdom Metazoa; phylum Chordata; class Aves; order Passeriformes; family Timaliidae; genus Cyanoderma; species Cyanoderma ruficeps. The sequence continues at coordinate 264,590 of VZDJ01000173.1, forward strand.
NTGAAAAACCTTGAGTAACTTTAGCATGTGAATATTTTTGTGAAATCAGAAATACAGATTCAAAATCCACAGATTCTTCTGTCCACACCGATTAAAAAGTCTACCTTCTACATTGATACGGGATTTTCTTTTGTCTGGCTTAAACTATGAACAAAACTCTTAGAGCTAAATCCACACTATCTCATCTGTAAATTTGCTTAGAGCATGTCCCAGGAATAGGAATACAGAAAACTCCTTGCACATTTAGAAACTGATGTGCTGAGTGTAAGTTTGTGAACAAGTCTCAGCATGGGTTAAATGGTCACCTTTCCCCAAAAAAGTCGTGGCTACCAATAAGCTAGTGAGCTAAGAGGGCATTTCTTTTCCAGCTTAACCTAAGAAAGCAAGCACCATCACATTAAAAAAGGTAGCAAACATAATAAATCTCAAATCAAAAGCTGAATACATTTTCATAAATATTTGTAGCTGCCAGTAACACCTGCTAAGGTAGGAGAATATTTTGTTGAGTGAAGAGGACAGTTTCTGTTGGAAAATACGGCAACATTCTGTGGACACTACCAAACAATTTACAATATTTCTCTTGGAGTATTCCCAAATGTGCTGTATTGATAAGATGATGAGCTGCTATAAAGAAAAGCTTAAAAATATAATTAAATTCATAAGTATTTCTCAATAGTTTCTGAAGGACTCAATATTTTCCAAGCAATTATTAGAATGGAAGCACAATGAGTTTTTCATAATCTAGCCCTTCTGTTATGGATTGCTCTCAATTCCAATGCACTTAATTTGTGTAATGCATGGTGATGATCTATGATGGGGAGCATCATCTCAAGCAGAACTAGTGAACTCTCTTTTTTCATTTTGAGTAGTGCATCCAGAGGGAAACATACAAGCAAAATAAAGAGCTTTAGCATGCAAAGTATGTTGCTACAGTAAATTGATGTGTTAAATTATATTGACAATCCTCTTCACCCTGATAAATATCTTGCTGACCTGCACCACTATTACGTAACAGACCACTGCCATGCACAGCCATTAATGCAGCTATATAACCTAAATATTACCTTCTTCTTTTACAAGTACATCAAATTTTCTGCCAGTACAAGGGTAGCAGAGCTTGAACTAGAAAGGCCAATGTGTTGAAGTGGTAGACAACTATATCCTGTTGAAAAGCTCTAAGGACAAGTTCAAGAAAGAGAAAAATTTCAAAACAGGTCTTATGTCAGGTAATAATTCACAGCACTGTCATACTAATGGCTACAGAAAAACAGGGGAGCAGTGACAATAGGTGCATTCATCTTGCTACAATGCTGGAAAAGCTCCACCTGTATCCCCCTGCACTCTGTCTCCTGCTGTCCCCTGACAAGTGCATCCCATGACAGTGGATCTGATAGTGGGGACATTACCAATCTGTCATCCCTTCTTCCTGAAAGGCACCTTGACTGCAAATAATGACTAAAGGAGAGCAAGAAACTACCTCTGGCCTCCAGCCACATACAGGTTTCTTTCTTATGATGCTAAATTCACAGTCAGCTACTGAATGGCTCTAAGGAAAAGATAAAGCATCTTAAAACTCATTTTGCCACCTATGCAGATATATATGTATATATATGTAAATATGTATAAAATACATTTGCACTTCCACAATAGTTTAGTAAATATTTGCAATCTTAAACTCTCATGGTAATTCACGGTAGCAAGACAACTCTTGTTGCTAATGACCCTCATAACTAATATGGCCAAAAATTAATGTGGCAAAAAGGAGGTTTCTCACATCCTTTTAAATTTCATGACAGTCATGGGACTACTACAGTTAAAAGCTATTCATACCTGTTTTCTGCCAAAGACCGTAAGCAGATTTTCAGGATTGTGTCATTCCACTTTGTCTGTATCCAAAATGAAGCAGAATCATGAAAGCTTGCCATTGTCATATGACAAATCTGTCCAAAAATACTGAAGCAAAACAACAACCAGATCTACCTTGGGCTGAAAACACTGAGAAGAGTGACAATCAGCTGAAAAATCTGGGTCTTAATCCTTTTTTCTTTGTTAAGAAAGGTGGCAATACCTGCACTTTTATCCTCTTTTAAAAAAAGGCCATTGCTAAGTTTTCCACTTTTCCTGTAATTTTGAGACCCTTTTGCACCAATTATTTCAGTATGAGTGATATAATAATTTTTGATAAGATTTGGAAAATTTACTCCTCCCTATCTTTGTGATTTTTTTTTTAACAATATATCTTTTGTTGTGCTTTTGCAATCCCATAAAATTTTATGGACAAGTTATTTATTGCAGCAAAGTTTTGCTTGGGGATTTCTATTGGTATGAGGTTTACAAATGGATACAAGATGAGGGAGAATGTTCATTGTCATGATAGTGTATTTTCCCCATAATGATAATAATAATCTGTCCCATCTGTCTAAATCTAATCTAATAGTGTTTATGAGTGGTTGAAGGCACATTTTAATTAAGTCTTGTAGTTGCACTGGTATATATTTTAGTCCCTACAGGGATCATTTAAATTTCCAATTTTCAATATAGGGTATGTAACCACTACATCATGTGGGAAGCAGCCTGGGCTTGAAGCAGTTAATTTTGCATCAGGATGTAGATCTATAAATCAATTAAAACAAATTTCTGGAATAACAGAGGTTCATTGTTCATACCCAGAAGATGTTTCAATCTGCCAAGAGTCAAATAGCCAAGGCAAAATTTGAACATTTATATACTGTTTCTGTTTCAACAGGGAAGTTATTTCATAGAGCTGTATTTTACAAAAATGAATTTTTAAGCAGATCCTTTTATTTTCTAAATCCATGGAAGCTCCTTACCTAAAACATACTGTCATAATGTTTCTCATAGTCCTTGCAACCTTCAGGTGTAATCCTAACAGGATAGGCTGTATTCTAACAATACAGATTAAATCTACTAGATTAAACTACATGAAAGCAAGGCAGTTACCTTAAGAGTTTTAGCTTTTGAAGGAAATTCCTAATCTTTAGACTGCCTAGGCAAATATATAGATAAACAGCATTCTGAGGGCACTCTCAAAACTGAGATGATATTTCTCATGTCCAACCCGCTCACTCAAGCTTACAATGAATCTTTACATTTGCACTTCCATCAATGATAGCAATTTAAAAACTGCTGACTCTTTCAGTCACGAGTTACCTTCATAAGGACATATGGACTGGTTGCTCAAGGTCCACATTTCAAAAAGGACACTGATTACACATGAACAGAACTTAGGTTTAAGTCCTAAACTTGTACACAGGGAAATCTCTATTGAGGTGACCTCAGCTTTACTCACATGCAGGCACTTCACACGTACCATGCAAAACCATAACCCTACTCTTCAGCCATTCCTTTTTGTCAATCCCAAAATTTAGGGGGGTGTGTATGTATATGCATACACAAGTACAATAAGTGCATATATATTATTTAATTCTAGTAATTTTGGAGGTCACACAGTCTGTGGAGATAGGAGTAGCTTACAACTTTTATGTTAAAAATAATATTCTACTGAAATCACTGAGAGACACAGTGTGACTATTTAATCGAACCTTGCCTCTGCAATTATAAATTGGATGTCTGGCCCAAACCAGTTATTACACTGGTTCTGCAGTCACTAGAGACACTTGTGCCCCTGCAAAGGATGTCTCATGCCAGCTGAAATAAATGCTCATATGGGATAGACTGGCCTCTTAGATACATCTACAGCTCTGCTGACTTTCTAGTAAGTCTCTGAAGTGAATTTAAATGGGGAAATCAAGTTGGATAGAACAGTCAAAGACTAGGTTTGACTGCATTTAGAAGGAATGATGGATGTATGCAAACTAATAAATCACTCCTTCTGAAGTCCATAGGAACTTTCCTACAGACCTGAGCAAGAGTTGGATGTCCCTTCCACTATGTCTGCTGATGTCCTTTTATATGCCTGTTTACCTATGCATGCTTTTACACCCTTTAAGAACATTCAAAACATGGAAAATTTGTGCTATATGCAGTCAAATAAAGTACTAAAGCACAGATTTACTGACAGCTAAATGCTGTCTTTCAAGCTTTTTTCATTTGCTTATTTTGTTGCCCTCACTTTAAGGCATAGGAAACACTGTCATGAAACAACATCTAGTTAGTGTGCAAGTGCAAAAATTATTGAAAAATAAAGGCTTTGTTTCCAGTCCCTAGTTCCACCAGAGATGGATCTGTTTCTTTCATGCTTTTCTGTTTTGTTTTGGGTTTTTTGAGGCACTAAAAGTCAAACGAGAATTGGAGACTGTAAATGCTGCTACTTCAGCATAAGGTACAGTGGGTTAGCAAAGTTAAAACAATTTAAAAATTCACAGAGAAAAAGGATGAAAAAGGGACAAAGCAACCTAAATTTTCTAATTGGATCATGTGCTAGTTTTACCACTAGAATATTTTGAGGATGTCAAACAAATCATGGACTTAGGAGAACCAGTGGACACCTTTTATCCAGATCTTTCAAAAGCTTTTAACGAGATTAATAGGAGATATAATGAGATTTTATTCTTTTTACAAGGTTATCAGGAAAGTCAGTACACAGGAGTAGGTGTTAGCATTGATGGACCAGATATAACTCTCTAACACTGCCAAAAACATTCAGAAATATTAACAGTCTTTATTAATTTTTGAGGGCCCTCAAAGCTTTCATACAAGGAATATTATTAATGCTCATGTTTCATGCTTTGCAGTCACAAGACCAGACAAAATAAACCAGCGGGTCATTGCAGTAGGTTCCAACAGTACAAAACATCAGAAAGTCAAAAATATACTACATTAAGTAGTATTATATTATCTGGTAATTTTATATGTAGCAGACTGATGATTTCCTTTTAGAACTGTATATGCAAAGATTTACTACAGTAGAAGATAAAAAACCCCAATGTTCAATAATTAACGATAAAAACAGCATATTTATTATTTTACTGTATAACCACCCCACTACAAATCCAGGGGGAGCCACCTATTTTCCAAAGTAATGCTTTTCATTTTGTCTAAGGATGTCTAAATAACTAGTCACTGGAGGTAAATTAAAAAAAACAAAAAAGAATCTGGAGAATGGGATTTCCTACCAAGATAGTTTAAAACATAAATAGTTCAACATGTTAAATTATTGGACTAAGTGACAAGGCTTTTATTGTTTTTTAATAACACTACTGTTTTCTTAGGAGATGATGCAGAACCAGTTATAGTTATGAGACCAATTTAATTACAGAAAACAACAAATGATGATTTGAGTATAATACTACTGTGGTTGATTTTGTTCCATTTATAAATTACGGTATCATTTCAACAGTCATCCTCCAGTACTTGTTACAGGCAGTGCTTTTTCCACAAAAAGATAGCTGGAAAATGCAATAATTAAGTGTTCCAAAACCAAAAAACCCAAACAAAATCCCCCAAGCGGACTCTGTAAACATTTCTCCAGAACCCTGATGACACTGTTTCTCTTTTATTGCTATTTTCTAAATTAGAAACCAAGTGAATTTTATATAAATGTTTTCTTCTCACATCAGCAACAGTTGCATGTCCCAGTCCAACACATGGAAAGAGCACAGATTTGCAAAGCAGTCCTTCCTCTGCTTTTGCAGTAGCAGATCCATCAAAGTCTTGCTATGACACTCTCAACCCTGAAAATTACACACAATTGTCTGAAGCTAGTGCTGAAAGTGGTTGGTGCTGTAGAGACAGATGTCCAGAAAAATTTCCAAGCACAGCTTGCCAACAGCAATACCACATGGCCTAAAACACTAAATATATGACCACACTTCACAGAAGGAGAAATTCTGGACTGTTTTATTTCCCATCATTTTTCAGTACTACTGACACACAAAACTGTAAGAATTTCAGAGAAAGGCAGGAAGGGTGACGAAAAGCATGTAACACCCACCACTAAATGTTCTAGGACTCTTCTGAATAAAGAAGGATAAGGAATGATGGAAAGGAATAAAGGGAAAAAGAAGTGGGGGATACTGCTATAGTAGAATTCTGGAAAACCATGAGAGGCATGCAGAGATTGGGTAAGGAGCAGAAACTTATTGCTTCTTCCAATAAAGGGCCTAAGGAGCAGCAACTGGACTTAAGGAATTTCAAAGCTATTAAAGAAAAGAATTGTTCATATAACATCATTACACTGCAGAACTCCCTTCTTCCAGATTGATGTAGCTTTAAGAAGCTCACACAGGTTCCAAAGCAAGAAGCCTAATGTAGGAGAAAAAAAATAAATAAAAATACATGTCGAATCTCCTTGACATGTAAATTATTAGAGAGATAGGGAGATTCATACAAGTACTGTTCTTTACTTGTCCCAATTTTGCATGCTTCCTTAGATTATCTGCTTTGAACTCCTGCTAGAGAAGGGATTCTGAGCTACAAACCTTTGGCCTAACCCAGCACAACTATTCTTAGAGAGGATATGAAAGTGCACATATCAGCAGAAGTTCATTGTAGTTTCAGATTCATGAATAACACCGAGCAGCACCACTCACCACACATGAATTACAACCCTCACAGCATATCCATGTGACAGTAACTTGCACAACACGTGGACTCTCAGGTGGTTTGTATGATCTGCCAGTTGTGTTTTCCTCACTCTAAGCAACCTCCTCAAGTACTTATATTCAAAGTCTGGATACAGAGAAATATCATCAGTTATATTGTTATAATCCTTACTGAAACTAATTTGAAGCCAAAATCAATGGTCCATAGTAGCATGATTACATCATTTCCATAAAAAGAGGGAAAAAAGTCACAGCCCTTCACTGAAGCAACCTGATTTTTCAGAAGTACAAAATCTAAAATGCCACCAGTTCAAGGAGTTTATCTGTTGTGGAAACAAAGGTTTTAAAATTGTGCTTTTTGATAGCTGCAGATAATGTTGTGGTGCCATTATGCAGGAATTCAAACTTGAACTCAAACCTTTCATCTAAGTGTTGCAAAAAATATAATTCACATCAGTTTTCTGTCCCCTTCTGATTCAGCCTGAAGCAGAACTATAGCCCAGTATACTGAGAGATAAACCACATAGTTTATGGCTCCAATGAGATGAACAATAATGCATTAGAATCGGATTTACTATACCTCCCTATTTAATCCAATTGCATGCATTTGGAAAGATATGAGCTGGTACTAAAGGCTCTCCCAATGGTAAGCATCCCCTAGAATAAGTAAGTCCAGATTTGTCAAGCAAATTCAATTGTATTATTTACAAACATTATGTAAAATAGTTAATAATGGGAAAAGAGTTCACTCAATACCATTTTGCTATTTTGTTTGGGGTGTTTGTGTTTGCTTTCTTTAAACACAGCTTGAGAAATATAAACACCTATAAATATATTTTCTTTCTTATTCATTAAGGACATGATACAAACACATACATTTCTTAGAACAGGATAAAAAAGTTGTGCACACTATCAAATCAAGGGGAAAGTCTAACTATGGTACTTTCATTAAAGCAAATTCCCAACCTCCTATAAACTTACTCAATACTATTCTTCACTTAAAAGAGGGAAAACTCTCATTGACTTTTTTTTTGCTCCCACTTAAATAAAAGCAAAGCACTCTTTGTTCTCAAAATACAAACCGATGCAAAGTGATTGAATTACTGTTGCTGGTTAGCTCTCTAAATGTTATGAATGCTGCTGTAAAAGCTTAAAGGTCCTCTTGATTTGTAGAAAGAGCATTAATGGTTTCTATGGGGGATAATTAGGCTAAATATATTCTTCCCTCAGGTCAACAAAAATAAATACCAAATTTCCAAGAGGAACTTCCCGTTGCTCCTTCTGTTAAAAATATGCTGCACTTCTACTTTATTTGCTTACTTTATAAAATAGTGCCATATCCTTGTGGCAAGGCCACCTTTAAAATATTCAGAAAATAAAATTCTCCTTTTCCAATAGCTCTTAATATGTTCCTCTGCCTCAGATAATTGACTTCTAAGATTACAAGGGGAGAAATTAGGAAATGGTTAACTAAATTTCAAGGAGGAACTTGAATTCTGCTTTATTCTTTACGTTTTTACATCTGTATTGCAATTACTACAGCTATCACTTAGTTGTCTATAGTATCTGAAAAAAATTATGAAATTATGAACAGAGAATGAAAGATGACTATTTTTGGTTTACACTACAACACACCATTACATTCCTCCAAGTCAGTGATGCTGACCAGTCAATGCAGAAGAATCAATCAGAACATACTGATGAACTTTTCTAGACTGGTGAATAACATGAACACACTAAGGCAAATCATTCAGTAAGTTAGACAAAGGAATTACTTCATTTAAATTGCCATAAAAAGCTATGAAAGTTTTTTTCTAATGAAAGATAAAATGTTTACAAATTTGGATTAAAAAATATTTGAATGTGTGCATTCTGTAACCATTTGCTTTTACATGGCAAGGGAAGGAGCACTCAGATTAAAAACTAAAATCAGAAGCGAATCAGGTTTTGCTATCTTCTAAGACATTTAAAACACAAGCATGAGGCATCTAGTTAGAATAAAAGATAGCTTTGCTGAAGTCAGCAACACTACAGGATTGATTTGTGTTCAAAAGCCACTCATTACATTCTGTCCAGCACTCTTCAAGGGAAATAAAAATTTGTGTTTTCCTGATTATGTTCTTTTCCATCAGCAGAAAACCTTTGACTATTGGAAAAATAACATTTATCCATTGTACACTAGGAAAACCCTGGAACACACAAAATTCTTGTCCTGCCCGGAATCCAGCATGATCAAAGACATTGAAAGGATCACCACATTCAGCACTAAAACAGTCATTCAGCCTACAATTCATCACTTAGATGCTTATTGCTGCACCATGTAAACAAACAAATTTCTTTTCCTTAAATAAACTGAAACATTCTGCTTCTCTTAGCAGTTCACACAAGTTTTCCCTCTTAAATGGCCTCAGTTAAGGAGCTGTTAAGCTGACTGTCATGACTGTCAGCCTGTCTTAAATAGCACTTGTGCAGAAACAGCAAGAAACTGAGTCTGTGGATACACGGGGTGATGCAAAGATCTGCAGAGAGAGACTACAGGCTGGGAAAGGAGAAGGGTAACAAGGTAAGTATGAGTTTCAAGACCAGGCACTGGTGAGCGTATAGAAAAAAATATACATGGGAACCCACACTAAAAAGCCTAAAATGTCCATTGTAATCACAAATCATCTGCTTATTATTTAACCCACAAGCAAAAGAGTAGTTACAGAATGCCTGAACTGCAAAGAGTATGTCAGTAAGGTTAAAAATAGATCAGAATTTCTTCTTATCTGGAAACTAAACAAGAGCCCTTTTCACAGGCCCTTTTTCTCTTCATTTCTCTTATTGCAGGTACTCCACTGCCTTTCAGCTTCTGAGAAATATTAAATATGTTTATGACAACACCTTTATAAATTTTGTGTCATACCATCCTTTTCTAATTCAAATACTATGTTGCTTACCGCTTCATGCTACATTACCAAATGAATGTTTCTATCTTTAATGTGGAATTGGTATTTTTTTCTTACATTGTGTAGTTAATGAAGGACAGAAGCTTCATGATTAATTTAATTTTAACCATAAAAGTAGGAGATGACTACACAAGGATGACTAGATAGGAAATCATCCTTTTATACTTGTCAGTTTGTCACTATTAGTCTGGAATTTCACTGTGAATTTATTTTCCATTTTATTCTCTGATCTACACCCAAGCCAGGCATGTAATACTCCTCAGTGATCTTTACGTTGTGTATTTATATAGCAACTTGCACAACAGAGCCTTGATGAGGGCTCCCAGGCACTGCTGTGATAAAAGTTAAGTGACTGTTGTTCCCAGTGTCAGGAAATGAACGCATGTAGCATTCCGTTAAACAACGAGGTCTATTGCAAAAGGATTGAAACCCCATCTTTTAGGAACCGTGTGTCAAGACCATGGTTAATCTAAATAGAAAGAAAACCATCTTATGATCAAGTTCTGCTTAGGTTCATAGAACATGGACACATTTTCTAGCGAACAAGTTTTGAAAATTATTCATCCATGGTTTGAGACCCAACAAGCATCCTGCTCTTATAATTTGTCATGACCTTACTTTAGAAATCTAAAACAAGCAAACAAACCCACAAAACCCAAGAACAAACAACCTTTTCCAAAGCCTGTGCATAACTTTTAATACTATAAAAAACATTTTAATTATCTATTTTAATCATTAACTTTATTATTTTTAAACTACTCTCACTGTTTGAATAATTAAAAAAGACAGAATTTGACATGCTGCTTGAGGTAATCTTTTTTTCTATTCCTGTATTGTACTTGTTTAAAAACACAAAGCATTACCTGTACTACACAGTTTTTATCATAAAATAAATTCTAAATTATGTTGTGACTCACATGAAACAGATCAAAGACTTGCATAGCTTATCAAGCATAACTTCCAAGCTAAATTATGTCAAAAGTATCTTCCATTTATTTATTAAAATGCCACAGTTTAATCACAGGTCAATGAAGAATAAAAACTTCTCATTAGAAATTAAATACCTATGAAAAATATGTCTGCATTACGACTGGTATGTAATGGAAAAAATCAGAAAAGTGGGTGATCCTTGTAATTATATAATTTCCAGCCCTATGGTAGCTGACTCTCTATGAAATGTCAACCAATGCTACAGGGCAAAGAAAAAAAAGCAGAAAACATGAGGAATGGGTAATTTCAAATGAAAATCTGTGTTTCTCGTTTCACACTCTGAGCATTCTAATACATTAGAAGAGGTCTGGAGAATCGTTACTTTTGCAAATAAGAGATTTAAAATACAAACTAGCGCAGAAGCATGAATTTTTCTTTGCAATGAGAAAAGAATTTGTTATCCACATATTATTCACTTGTTAAACTATATTACTGGTAGCTACTTTTACAACATTTTATACAAAAATTTACTGTGAATAAATTCTGAGGCATAAAAATGTGTATTAGAAGACATACAATAAAGTGCAATTTCATAGGGGACTTTTCAAAAGTGGTGTTTCTGATATATTCTCATCTTCCTTTCTCCAAACTCTGATGCAGCAGCAAGAAATGGGAAAATGAATGTATAATGGAGATAATATATTCATATCTAAGAGGCAGGAGGTTTATTCTTCTAATACTCTGTCAGTGATGTACTGGATAAAAAACAAGATTCAAAATAACAAAGACTTTATAGTAACTAATCTACATTTTAATAAAACATGAAGAAGTAAAGTGAATATTGCATAGGAACATATACAAAACAGATTGTATCAGACCATACTGAATGAGTATGATCCGATTTTTGTTTATGATAAGAAGACTACAACAATATTTTCAGGACTATAAAAAAGTATTACAGGAAAAACTGATGAATATTTTAAGTACAATGGATATCAAACAATTCCAAATAACAAAAATCTTTACCAAAAAACCCCCAATATATCTCAATATGTTGTCTTACCAGGAGAACTAAGCAAAAAATAATTTTAAATATTTCAATCTTAAGCCTTTCTTTTTAGGATGTAGTTGGGGCTCCGATCATCCCTTCAACACAGCAGATAATTTGTGCAAAAAATGTTACTGGACAATAATGATATGAACGGCTTCTGTTAAGTAAACATGAGGGATTTGAGCAGATCATCTCTTCTCAGAGACTGCCTTAGTCCCTACATCTGTACACATCACCTACATCTTTTCCAATGTATAATCAGGCAAATTCTTGCTGCACTCAGTGTCATAAATCCTTTCCTTAAAGATGCATATATCAAAGTTGTCTCCTGTTCCAGTATTCTCTCCCTCAGGTTTCTATCAGTGACACTGTTCTGCACACTGCTACTCAAATCCCCCCTTCTGAGAGGGTTCCATATAGGGTCCAACACACCAGCAGCACACCAACTCTCACCATTGTGAGAGGGTCCTTTCCTCTCTCACACCTGTGAGATTATGGGATACTCAGGGAAAAGATGAAGGTGAGGGAACTGTGGTGGCCTCAGGTTGTAACTGGGCAGAAACACCAATTCAGTGTAGAGGTTTTGGTTGGCTAATTTTGGTATATCTGCTGCCGAAGTGAGCAGCACAGGAACTTTTATCTACCCACAAATATGGGTAGGTATGGTATGCAGAAAATGAGCGCGAGTTTTCTTTCCCCATCTGGGCAAGGACTCTACAAAAATTATTTGTGTGCTTGTCATGTCAAGATTAATTTTTTTAAGATTTTCTACTGATAAGTGAAAGACTGTAAATGAGCTGTTCTCTTTTACAAAGAATAATTCTGTAATTTATAGCTATACCAAATAATCTTCCTCATTTCAAGGTTAAAACTTTATTCACTTGTTTAAGGGATCCATTTGTAGTTTATGAGAATATCCTAGGTTAAGAACATCTGAGGCATACAAGAACAAGATGCTGAAGAACTATTTTTTACTAGTCTTGACTTGACAGTCTTCTAAACATGCTGCAAAGCACATCTTTTACAGTTCTCTGCTTAGGCTGTGAGAGTAAATAGATACTGGTTACTCAAATTATGTCATAATTATAAATGCCCAGGAGAGGCATTCCTAAATTGTAGATGAATGCAGACAAAAATACTGGGGAAAGGTAGAAATAAAAATAAATTTTTTAAAGTATAGTTTTCTAAACAGCAGTAGGAAAGTGGTTTTATATAATCTTTTCAAGAAACATAGTAACAAGTAAATTTTGCTCACACGGTAAGGTTTTGCAAGCAGTGGGAGAAATATTCCTGAAGCTGAAGGGTGATATGCACTTAACCACAACACTCTCTCTGTAAACCAGTTAAGCTCATTGACTACTTAAGCACTGGGACAGTTAGGGGTGCCATTACAGCCCCTTTGTATCCAGAGTGTGAAAGGGTAGAAAAAGGAAAACCAGACTTAAAAATCTAAAAAGCTCTGGAATCCCTGGTGGAAAACACTTAAAGAAAGTAAAATATTTCATTGTTTTAATTTTAGGGTCTGGAACATGTTAAAGTATCATATAGAGTTAGTTCTTTCAGTGTGTGGAAATGTAGCTAGACACAACTAAACATATACATCGATCAATATAATTTTATGGGCCTAGTCTGACTGAAACTGTTACTATTTTGCATTTTTTATGTAAATTATTTGTATGTTCACCAAAAACAAAAAGGATGCAAGAAGAAAGGATACAGAGTCACATATAAAAGAAAAAGAAATTGTTTCAATAGTAAAAAAATGGAAAAATTCTTGCTATAATCTACTTAGAAATGCAAAAGATGCTGGTTTGCCAGTAACCACAGTATTCTGAACACAATCCTAGCCCACTCACATGCTAACTTCCAAACCTTTAATCCCTTTCTTTTAACTCTTCTCTGGAATGCCTAAACTGTTGTTGATACATGCATGTATTTGTATATATAGTCTGAAATAGGAATTAAATCCCGTATTTCCCACTTAACTCCTCAAAAACTACATTTCTGTTTCTTTGAATATCAGATGCATTCACCAGATACAGAGGAGTACAAAGATATACTATTTTGATTCTTAACATTTCATCCTTTACAACTGGTTGCAGTTTTAAAAATTTTGAACACTATAACCAAGACATCCAAGCAAAACAGGCAATAGGACAAAAGAAGAGAAAACAAGTTCTCTTACCTGTAGCAAGCTCTTTCACAGACCTTTTATGGCTTTTCCTTAAATTTTAAATGAAATAGAAGGTAACTCTTAATACTAGATGCTTCTTTTAACATTCAGAAGTTGTTCACATTGGATAAAGATACAAGTTATAGGAAAACAAGACACATAGATAAAAGCTTATTAGTTTTATTCCTTACCTCCTTAATTTTTCAACTCAACTGTCTATGAGCTTAAAAATCTGTGGGCTCCTGTGAATGTCCCAAAGTAATCACTTAGATTTTAGCCTCCAATCACTTGGATTTAAAGAAAAAAGAACAGAAAAAGTAGCACCGATAACACCGAAATAATTTTTCTAATAGTTCACCTAGAGATCATACAATATTCTGATGTCAAATGGTTTGAGAAACCCCTTCAGAATGACATAAACAATCATCTAACCAGTCATACTGGTGTATTAAAAGCCCTATACATTTTTTTTTGAGCTAGATGATAATGGAGCTTTAGTTGGCGGACTAAGAACTGGACACATTTTCCAATTGGCCTCCAGGAAAGACATGCCATATTTAAAACATTCATGACAACTGGAATATACTACAGCCCTGATTCTTCATTTTTATTTTTATTTTGATTATGTCTTTAAAGGAAATTCTATTTTAAAAAGTGAATGCAACAGCAACATCAGTTTCTACTTTTATCACCTTTCAACTACTTTCATTCAGTTCAAAAATATCCAAGTCCCTGAGCTCTGACAGCATGATAGGCATTTTCTGCTTGCTCATCATTATCAAATAAAAAAAGATCCTGCCATGTACCCTTTCGTCACAGCAGGCTACATTTCATTCTCAGTCTCACTGCACAACTCACTGTATTCATATTACATGGGGAATAGATCCTCCTTCTCAAAAAAACTGACTTAAAACAAGTAACAGGAATGAAATTTATTTAAAAAAACATTCATAACTAAAAGTGCTAGATATTAAATATACACAACAAGAAAATCTGTTAAAAGAACAGCATTTACAGAGTCATCAGGTAGAGGCAAAAAAGAAAAGCATGTAATACAATAAATTCTAGGTGACCATTACTACTTACTGGCCTTTAACAAAACAGTTAATAAACATGATTGATCAGACTTTGTTCAAAAAGCTAGGGTAACACACAGAAAGCTACCTCTTTGTGGTAAAGCAATACATGAAATAAAGTTTGCATATTTATTGTGTTGGTTTATAAATCTTAGTAGAATTCACTACCCTTATACAGCCCAACATTTTACTGACCACGTTCCCACATGCATCACTGTAAGACTACAAGTTTCTAATAGGCTGATCTTAAATTCTCAGTATACAAAGCAACAAAGATTCGAAGGAAAGGAACAGCAAGTATAGGTAGCCTGGGTGCTTTGGAAGATGTGCTTTTCAATATGCATCTCACGGGTCATAATGAAGTTCCTGTCTCCCTTAAAAGATGAAGCAATTGTTCACTTTACCCTGAGTGACCTCTGCTGGCAAAATAACTCGCAGGCACACGGGTTAAAGCCACTAAAAGCACCTTCATGGTTAAGTCATGAACATACACACGCAGAGAGAACTCATTCATTTTTCGTGGTGAAAGGTAGATGACACTGAAAATTAAAACGTTTGCATGCTCAGGAAGTTATTGCCCAAGAAGCATTGGCTAATTTTGTTGAATCACTCAGTTTATCTTTCTCTTAGAGCCTTTTAAGCTCTAAGCCAGGACTTCATTTAGAAGCAGCATTTTGAAGTAGCAGCTACTGGACAAGTAGTGGCATGTGAACTACAAACCTGGAGTTTACTCTTACAGGTCTGGGGTTATACTATGGTACAGAATAATTTCTTCCACTCTTGTTTTCCTGGAAGACACAACTGAATCTGGAATGCAGCCTTGTCAATTTTGAAAAGGATTTTTAGAATTCATGAACTGATTTAATCGGTCCTACTTGACTATTAATTTTAGTAAATAAAAATCAATCTTAGAGTTATCTCTGGTTTCGTACATCCTTAATGGAGTATAACTAAAATTTCTTTATTTTGAGGTATATCAGAACAGCACCATGAAATGTTTCTCTTCAATGCAACTCTCTAATTAAAAGAGAACTGGTTAAAACCATGAGATCACTACAATCCAGGGGGGGAAAAGACAACTACAGTATATTCATTTACAGTGGGATATTTCCATCATAAAAATATCCACATACTACTAAACTAGAAAACACATCAAGATATTAATTAAGAACAGGTACTCAGTTCTGGCCAGTTTTGGCATCTATCGGTAAGTATTTCTGAGACAGCATGACAAATACCTTTATAGAAGCAACAGGTGTATCACGGTTTTGGTAGTGTAAGTGATATCTAAACTCTGAGGTCTTCACAAAACTGAAGCACTCTAAGGAGTTTTGACCAAGAAAATTATTAAAATTCATGACTGCTGATCACTGCAATATTCTACCTTATTTTACAACGGGCAAGAAAAAAAAAGGGAAACGTATTAGGTATCTGCCTCAGCAAATAGTGAAATCTATTTATATGCAAATAAGCTATCCATTTTTAGTTTGAGGAAAGGCATAGACATAAAGGAAAAAATAAATTATCACCAGAAACCCTTAATGAAATCTATTTCAAAACATAACATTTTACAAGAACCCTCATTCATGTAATATTTGTTCAAGCCTAGGAGGGAATCAGCATGGTCTGAACTTAGATGAGGACTGATATCATGTTACTTCCCATGCCAATTTATTATATAAAATGCATTTATATCCTTGTGTAGAAATAACTTGATAATTGTAAACATACTGATATCATTGTTTAGAAATAACTTGATAATTGTAAACATACCGTTTCCCTATAAATAAGTGTATTCTCATGCTACAAAGTAATTTTTTGCTCATTTTATTACTGACAATTTTAAATTATTTCCTTTTATTTTTAAATTATGAACACAAGAAGATGTGAAAATATTAAGATTCTACATTTTTATTCTAAGATTATAAATTTTAGAGAATAAGGCTTCCTTCGTGAAAACTTTATTTCATGGCTGAAAATCCCAATTTTAATCCAGTGCCTGATTTTTATGTAGCAAAACAAAAATAACAAGAAAAAAGCGAGCAAAATAATAAAAAACAAACCCTTTCCTGCTATAAAGAAGATGCTAATAACCTAAAATCTGTTTCTCAGAAAGAAAAAGTGTTAGATAACTCAACTTAAGTGTTCAGTGAACACAACAAAGAAAAGCAGGAAATGGTTTAATGCCAACCCTTTACATTTAGAGCCTCAAACAGATGAAGGCAATAGCAAATGTCAAAACTCTAAATACCATCTCTCTTTACTCTTCTGAGTACATAGTTATTTTTCTTCCCCGAATTTGTGCTCGTGTGAACTATTCTTAAGTGGAGATAGGCACGGAAAGTTTGACGCTGCACTGTGACACTTTTGAAAAGGCAATATCTCTTTTATTATTCCATGTTTTCAGCCAACCAGCCCAAACCCCATTCGTTCTCTGAATATACCATTTCAAATAAATCCTGTTGCTGTGGAATTCTCTCAAGTACCTAGTGAACCTCATTCAGGAGAAGCAGAAAGCTCTCCCCACTACTACTTCCAGCCCCAGGCCAGTGCAAACCACATCCAGCAGCACTGAGTGTCCAGCATCCACTGGTGGGGCTGTAGCCGCACATCTCATGTGGGATGCTCGTTAAGGACCATCTGCTGGAATATCACTGAGTGATAATGATCCATAATGAGCAAGAGCTAACCATTAGCACAAACTGTATGGCTAATGAGCACCAGGCAAGCAAAGGGACACCCTGAAATTTGAAACTGATTAATCCACCTTCCGAAGGTGCCCACACAGCAGCTTTGCACTCTTCAGCTCATATACAGGTATTCACTTGCTCGGTTGCAACAGTGCACTCAGATATGGGGAATGATACCTAAAAAGTGAAGTTATTGAAAATTACTACTCACATGAAAGCTAGAAGATCTGAATGTCAATGTTATTTCTTGTGAAACTATAAAAACCTAGGGGTTTTTAAAGAAAACTACACAAAGGCAGTTCAATTTCATCATGTTATTTAAGCATATCTTTTTCTCTATCTCGATCCTGCATTTCCTAAGTAAAATTTAATATTTAGCACACGTTGTCACTGAAATTCTTCTAGATCTTCCTGAATTAATAATTCCAGACATACCTTATCCCAAATTACAGATTCGTTCTAACACAGGACAAGCAACTCAGTAGCTACTGTATTTTAAGAAGCACTGTAAGAAACATGGCTTCACTTTTAAGTTTTGGAATTCATTAATTCATAGCAACACGTTAAAAATGGGGCATTTGCCAGTAATGCTTTTGC
This sequence comes from Cyanoderma ruficeps, assembly GCA_008694505.1. NCBI lineage: Eukaryota > Metazoa > Chordata > Aves > Passeriformes > Timaliidae > Cyanoderma > Cyanoderma ruficeps. The sequence continues at coordinate 282,579 of VZDJ01000173.1, forward strand.
TCAAATTTTGAACTATCTCAACCTCTGGTTCCCATACCAGTGGAACAAAAAGAATATAAAGAACAGAAGAACAAGAATATTTCCTTAATGGGTATAATAAATCAAAATTACACCAGTAAGAAGCAATTACAGCATATTTAACTTCATAGCACTCTTACCACTCAAGTCAATCTCTAAAATTATGTGTTAATTTTCATTCAAGTGATACCAAAAAAAAGTCTAAAATTTTCCACCCAATGCACCTCTTCTTTGACCTTTTCATTGATCAAATTGTCTCATATTCCCTTAAAACCTTTCGACTACAGTGACACTATTAGAAAGGCCATAGCTATTTAACTTGCTGTCGAAATCTGCCAAGAATTGCATTCATAACATTACTAAAAGGATGCATTTTTCAAAGACTGTCGTTTCTTTATGCCTCAAACTAATGCCATACCTGTCAATTCCTAAGAACCTACAAGCTGCTCAATACCAATTACTTTTTCAACACTAATTTTACCTTTGAATATAAGGTGAAGAGGAGGGTGAAAACAAAGCCTTTCTGACTATTTCAGTACTTCTTGAAAGGAAAACTCTTCCTTTAAATCCACATTGATATGTGTTGGGGCTACCGCTTTATATCTTAGTATCCAATAGAAGTTGGTATTTTAAAACAATGCATATCAATACACAAGTATCAATAAAAAATAGAAAATACTCAGAAACACCTCCTTAACCTAACTAATTCTAGAGGATTTCAAGTAGAAGAAGAAATATAAATTCCCACAAATTCACAGAGAGCAAGCAATCCCAAGACTTGTAGAAACACTTCTATTTAGTCAATATCAGAATTATGCAGTATCAACCATTCAGCACCAGTCATCAAAGGCAATGCCAATAACAATCTCAACACCAAGATGACTGAGTGAGGAGAAACATCACTAACAAAACTATCACTGTTCTACAAAAGGATGGAGGCACCATTTAAGTCTTCCGTAATCAGCTAAACTAAATTACCACTATACAAGAACTCTGCATCCTCAAACGGGCGTCTAAGAAGCATCTAAACAACACATTGATGGATTAGATTTTTTTCATTGACTAGATTTTTTTGAAAAATCATTCCACCATTAGTTAAGCAGAACTGTCCATCATGACAATCCCCTCCACAAAAAAATAGTGGACACACAATAGACAAAGTAATCATATCTGGGTCCTTTGCATTAGGAAATGAACAGAAAAGTGTTCAAAAAAATACACAACCACTTATCTTTTCTCTCTCACCCAAAAGAAATCTATGCAGGTTTTAACACCCAAAACACAGCTATTAAACCTGCAAATAGAGTACAAGGTATAGTAACTGAACCACTAAAACTGCATTAACAATGCTGACATGCTACTCTCTGACAGTTCCTACTATGAACTTACTTCAAATAAGAAAGACCTACATAATTATTTAACTTCACTATCAGAATTAAATTACATGACAAAGAAGATATTTAAAACAGCTGGATCACCAAACCTTCACTAAGCCTGTGCAACACATTTCCAACATTTGTACCGTAAACCCATATTTTTTTTACTGATTTGCTCCCAACTAAGTATTATACTTCTACGAAGCTGATACATGCCTACACCGTCACAACTTTCAAAGACACCGCGATGAACATCTAGGGTGTCAACTTCAAAATTGTCACATACAGAAAATCCACAAACATAACTTGTTCCATTTAACCAGTCATCATCCAAAGTCAGCCTCAAACAAACTGCAACACACAGCTAGGTGCTCTTATATCACCATGTTTTCTTCAGGAAGAACACACAAGGCTCACCTAAATAACCCTTTACTCAAAAATTCCATTACTCTAAGAAATAGTTTTTGTAAACTATCAATTGCAATTATTTAATTTTATTTACTACAAAACCCAAACAGAAACCATGTAATACCAATTGTAACATACTACCCTACCAAAACATTCATACCATAAATCATTAATCATTTTGATCTGCACTGGCAGAAAGAAATCATATCAGAATGATGCCTCCTAGCATTCAAATGTTACCCAGATTAGCTAAACTCCTCATTAAATGCAAATTCCCCAAAGCCTGGAAAGTACCAAACTAAAGTAATTGTAATTGAATTAGAAATGTAGAGCTGCTATTATGCTTCGAAAATCTCATGGTAAATACTTGGAAAACTGACATTTTACTCTTGCATTTCCTGAAAAGTAGATGACTTAATGCAGTGCTAACCTATAGCTAAACAGTCAAAAATCAAATTCCACAAAACAAATTCAAATAATTCATAAAACTTAAAATATATCCAGTAATGCATGGGGAAATATCTTTGTAGATCAATTGCCTTCCCAAACTGAACCTAGAAAGAAAAATTGATAGCTTTACTGTATACCAAACACCAAAGACTCCATAGAGGAACTTCTGTTAGGACATCATTTTCACACTCCTCCATTAATTTATAATCTATCTTTTTTTTTCCCCTAGTAAATAACACTCATACCCCTTCTTTCTGTCTCTTCCACTTGTCAAAATTATCTTCATGACAGGTGACAGCTATCTTTCCTTTGGGATAATCTGATGCACAGTCAATTACATCCAAAGCAGTGGTCCATACATTGTATTCTGCATTTAAATCTGGTGCTTATCTGAGACCTGAGAATGACTGCTGGACACAGGTCCTTTCCCTTACATTTGAACATCAGAGCTACAGAACAGTATGATTTAAAATACTGCATATTCAGTTTCCTATTCGAGACTTGAATCCTCTGGGCAGGTGAAAAAAAAAGACTAAAAAGAAACATAAGGGAGAAAGGAAGAAGTAAAACAGGGCAATTAAAAGAGACTGGAGAGGTTTGCTGGAAGCACTGCTGCAGCTGTTCTTTCATACATACTAGAAACCACTGGAAGACCCTGAACACCATAAAAAGTGGAAAAGGACTACAACTACTTGTACAATTTGTACTTGGAGATTAGGGGACACAGAAACTTCGCCTCAGCAAGTTTTGCTTCTGTCTAGCCAGTTACTCCTAAGCAACACAACCAGATCAAAAATAAGCTTTGCCTGCGTTATTCTCAGTAGAGGTGAGGATTTGATACAGCATTTTCTGAGTGTAGTCCTATTGTTTGAATGCTCATTTTGCACATGTGAATGGCTCTATAATACCAAGTGAAAAAAAGGCATATAAGTTTATTTTTGAGAAATAAGTGAAAAATACTTGGAGTGGCAAAGGGACAATCACCATTACCTTTCACTAATTTTTTTTAAAAACATTTTCCATTCTATTATTGGACCAGGTTGATTATTGGATTTGCAAAGTCTTCTGCTATGTTAACTTCTTTATCAAAATAATCTGAGCAACTTCCTGACATATTCTGGTTTTGACAGATGTGGTATTTGAAGACTCTCAGATAATCTGAGAAAACATGAAATGGATTTTCTCAAATTGACCCCGGGTTAGAAACACTATTGTCAAAGTCAACAGTACTTTTCAGGTCTTTTTTCTTTTTTGTTTCTATGAGGGCTGTTTTATTTTCAAGATTGATAATATTTTTCAAAGAAAAAAAAACCACAAAAACTAAAGCTATATCTTCACCTTAGGGCAAAATATCTAGTCACACTTCTATGAATTTAATGGGACTGCTATATGAAAGTAGAAGAAAATTAAAAATTGTGAAAGACAACTCTGCTTTATAGGGAAGAAAATTAACAGTTTACATTTCACTTTAGTGTATAATGAGTGGATAATTGACACTCCAGGGACCTTTACTAGCTATAAAAATACACTTCTTAATAAAAAGAAAATTAAACACCACACCTTTTTTAGTGATCTTAAAATATTAGCGATCTTCATAAAACTAAACAGCTGGGGGGGAAAAAAGAAGATTCACAGTGTGCCGAGAAAAGTAAGAATTATATTTTATGTATACAAACTGTACTCCAGAAAACCTGAATGCCTCTGAAATTACAAAATGTCCTTGAATATGTTTACTTGAGTTACCTGCAGCATAAGATAACCAGTCCAAAAATGAATGAAAAAAATGATAGATTTCCTATGTGATTATCACACGAAGCAAGTATTACAGAATAGATTCTTTTTAAATTATAGAATCACTTTACATAGAATTCACAATCATCTGCAGTCACTACATCACACACAGCACTGACAAATGTACTGATAGCAAGAGCTGCATGACTTTCACCATGTGCCTTGAATACCTAGGCATAGTTGAAGATGGAGATAGAATCCTGACTATTCCATTTTCTGAAAAGCAGCCTACCAGATCTGGATTTTGACATGTGTAATAGCAAATTTATTTCATAAAATGTTGTAGATGGACTGCTCAAACATTTCAGAAAAACCTGTTTATTTTATCTGTTCACAGTATATAAATACTCAATCCTTTAGACCGAACATTATTCTCACAAATCTTTCTTTTTATATTATAGCAATTCTGCCAGTTCTACTGAAAAATCATAGAATCATGGAATGTTTAGAGATTGGAATGGACCTTAAAGGTCACCTAGTCCCAACCCCCTCTTCCATGGGTAGGGATACCTTCCACTTGGACCAGGTTGCTCAGAGCCCCATCCAACCTGGCCTTGAACACTTCCAGTGTTGGGATATCCACAACTTCTCTGGTTAGCCTGTTCCAGTGCTTCATCACCCTCACAGTAAAGAATTTCTTCCTAACATCTAACCTAAATGTCCCCTTTTTCAATTTATACCCATTATTCCTGGTCCTGCCACTGCAGTTCCTGATGAAGAGTGCCTCTCCAACTTCCCTACAAACCTTCTTCACATATCGGAAGGGAGCAGTGGGGTAATGCTGGTTCCAAGCAATCACGTGTGAATTATTTGCCCTCATTGTACAGTACATTGTACAGTAAATTGTTCTAATCTCAACCCGTGATTTTCACCTCCTGTGCCTCCAGTTCTCCTTTCCAGCCTGCCATAGCAGGAGGGGAAGGAGTAAGCAAGAGACAGCATGGTTTGGAGAGTCTCAGTGGAAGCACTAAACGGGGGAGTACCATTCCTAAATCAAAACATGGATGCAGCAACCCCTCTTTTCCTACATGACATACCATATCAATTTCATTGACATTTCTTGCCACTTTTGGTCAAAAGCAATCAATGTCTTACAAAATACTTCTTATTTCACTGCTTATTCTCTTTAAAAAGAGATTTTGTTAAACAATTGACTACTTTCAAATTAAGAGTCTACAAATACAAGCAATGATTTTATATCCATTTAGAACCAACCTGGATTTTCTGGGTTCTTTTCCTTCCACGTCTTTTTCTAAATCCAGAGTCAGCTGAGTTGCTTTCACCTTTTAGGCAACACTGTTTAACAGTATGTTTTAAGAAGGATGTCTCTTGTATATTTCTGGCTAAAACAACTTCCCTTTTCTGTTATCATTAAGGAACATGACTGACTCATTATAGCTATCTAGACACAGATGTCTAGAAGTACATAAAAGATAAGCTTGCAGGTAAAAAGAAGGGACATTATTGCAAGAATAGTTGATGTAAACTAGTCCAAATCCACTTACAAGAATTAAAATAATAATTCTTCGGACAAGTAGAATTGTTTTCTCCATATGAAAAAATGTTGTTATATTTATATAGTAAATACAAATGGTAAAACATTTATAATTCATAATCGCTAAACATATATAATTCATAATATGAAATTTGAGACTATGTGAGGCACTGTGATAGAGCTTTTATTACAGCACAATTGTTTGCATGCATGGTGATTTAAGAACTGCACTTCAGAAAGGTAGTAAATGTTACTGCACTAAAGTATAAAACCATAATATTCCCTCTACTACCAGCAAAAGCCAAATTCATTCTAGTAAATATTACAAGAATTACTGGCAGAAATAAATGTTTTCAACAAGGAGGATCTTCAATAGTTTATCCTTAACATACCAGTTTATAATTTTAGCACTAATTTGATGTCTGTATCTATTTTCAATTCAAATTATGTCATTCATGCTTTAGCAAAGGCCTTTCTAGGCATTTTCTCTATTTTTTCCTATTAAATATATCTTTATTTGTCATAAAAGAGTTGAACTTTCTGCAACTTTGACTATTTTCTTCCTTCTTTCTATTCTTTTTCACTTTCATAGGATAAGGATACTTTTTTGGTTTTTAGTCTGTGAAAAGCAGCAGATTTAGGAAATAGCAATAATGCCTTATTACTCTCACAGTGTGTTTTGTTTACATCCAGTTTCCAAGAACAGGATGCCAACCACTTCCAGAAACACTTAAAAACAACAAACAACAAAATCAAACAAAAATAAATTTTAAACTTTCAGAGTCAGGTAAACAAATTGTTTTCATCCTCAAATTGGAGAAATAGACAAACAGGAGAACTGTGTGTATTCCTAAATTCCTGTAAAAACTGAGATACTTCAGCATCCAACAGCTGACAAAGTAAATTCCAGCCCATTATTCCTCATATAACAAATCTTTTGTCTGTTGAAAGCAACAGGCCTCAGGAATTTTTGATGAGGCTGACACACCAAGAACATGATCCCATACATTATTATATCTAACAAAGTACTAAGGAATAGTTAGAGCAGTCTTAAAAGTAGAAAAAATAATGTGCTAAGTCATTTTCAGCACTGAAAAAAACCCCAACTATATAGAAGGGCACTAAATTATTCAGAGTCACTGTGAGATTAAGCCAAAAGACATTTGTATCACTTTTGGTCAAGTATTACACTGCATGTTTTTAAAAACTCGTCAGTGCTCTAGCTTTACAGAAAATTAGCAGGTGAAGGGAAAGCAACGCCCCTACAAAAGTAAGAGTTATGAGTTGGTTTAATTCTCTGCTTCTCTATGAAGTTTTGGGTAGATCAACCACCCTCATGGTCTCAATGTTTCCTATACGGGTGATTTTTTTCAGCCTACTGTTTGACACAGATGGATTTCCTCTTTTATTAATAAAGCAAAGGAAAAGAGCAGAAGGAAACAAAACAGGTTCTTAGAGCTCTCCAAGACAACAATCTTCTACCAGTAAGAGATAACCAAACTATTTAGAGAATCAGAAAAGTTATCTTCTTTGGACAGAAACACAATATTTAGTTGATGTTTGCCATGACATGACTCACACAGAAAAAATGTTGTATTTTCTAATTTGCTATTCTCTGTTATTAAATCAGTGTTTTTCCCCCTCACTACCATCAATCTCAGTCTCAGGTTTGTATGCTACATAGTTTTCATACATACACCTGAAAAAATTCCAAGGTAACATCAGATTCTCATGTTTCCTTTACAATTGTTGACTTTAAAGAATAATTAGTGGAACAAAAAAGATCCACTTACAGTAGAGTTATTTCAGCAGCAAAATTAGAAATATATTTTACCTGTTAAAAAAGTTAACAGTATGTTTTTGCTCATTATTTTAAAAGTGAAGACTAGAATTTAAATTTGAGTTGTTTACGACACTGACATCTTCATTCCATAATTCTGTCCTTGATAACAGTTTAATTCTATCTGAAGTAAAAGTGTTTCTTATTAAAGGAAGATTCCTTAAAAAAAAAAAATTGAACTTCCAACCCTGCTTTTAAAATGAAAGCATAATCAGTGTTCACAATTTCTTAACACTTTTACTGCTCTCTGACCATACTTAGAATTATTCCTTCCCAGCTTTCTGTTTTACCTGCCAACACTTCAGGGCAATGGAATCTCACTAACTTCTTAGAGCTTGGACTCCCTTTGTGGATTTTAAAGGGTGTGAGTATGTGCTTCACAGCTGAACGTATTGGACAACCTGAGAATTACATTAAAGACCCCCAGATATTCCAGCATAGGAAGGTGAAGCAGGGCTACAGAAGTCCTGTTGCATTCACATTAGACATGGGTATTCTCCCTAGCTAGATTCAGTCATTCTGGACTCTGGGATTCAACAGATGCTGGTGGCAGCTTGGAATTCTCCCTAGCTAGATTAAGACATTCTGGACTCTGGGATTCAACAGATGCTGGTGGCAGCTTGGAGCAGGTTCAGGGAACAAGTTGAAATACTGAAAAATAAATATTATGCCAAAACCTGAAGGGCTTAATATTAGAAAGAGTTAAATTATGACATGATCACATCCTATGAAGTGTGCTGGCTTCCTTAGATGGATTAGTAGAGGTTACTATACTTTAGATATAAACATGGGAAAGGGCAGGGACAGGACCAAAGAAACCTACAAAAGGTGGAAAAAAAAAAGCACTAAAGCAAGATACATTCAGTCTAAAGAGATAAGTATGACAGTAAATACAGAGGATCCCTGAAAAAAACTTATTGAAATCAAGATAAATCACTTGAAATTTTGTATCAGCACTGTGGAGTTTTTCCTAAGAAACAGGATCTACTCTGGAACCAGAAAAATAATCCCAGGAAACGCTGTTGTCTGTGACACTGTCACATTAAATCAATTACCGTGACAAAAAAAAAATATGGTAATGATTTTCTGAAGTTGGTATAATCCTTCTCCTATTGATCTTACTATATTTCACGTAAATAAAATAAGACTTTTACAGCGATTCTACATCTTTTGCAATACTGACAGAAACATTTTCTATTTCAAATTTATTTAGTAATTTTGGAATTCAATCACAAAAGGCCCATCTAATCCTGTTAAACAAGGAAAATTTGCTACTAGAGTCTAAATCCTCCTTATCAATTAGAAGTAATATATCTGTATACAATTTATTTTTCTGAATAGTGAAATGACAATCTGATATGGATTATGTAAAGAAAATAAGCTTTAAAACATGGGGAAATATCTTTAAGAGTTTCTTTCAAGTTTATCTTTTTTAAATTAAAGCTTGTCAGACTTCTAAATGCCACATGAGAAACATTTTCCTGATCTTAAATGATGTTAACATTTCTCTCTGTTCAGTAGGTCACAATATCCTTTCAATCCAATATGAAAACACATGTTCCTAACTCCTACTTTTCCTTCTAATGTATTAAATAACCCTAGTGTTATTTTCATACAAAGAAAATAAAAATCACTTATACGTATTCCTTGTTTCTTAGCTTTGATCTCACATTTAAATTCATCTCAAACAGTGCCATCTTGCTTTTCTCAGACCACAGAGAGCATCAAGCCTTGTTGCAGCAGCAATCTGATTACAGGAAGAAAGGCTTCACATTTAATGAACTCCTTATTTGATCTGCCAATGCAAATGGATTTTGATGTTATTTCTAACATTAACTTACAAATACTTTCACCATTAGTCTAAGCAAGGGTGGAAAACAGAATGGGAAAGCTAAACACCCACAGACACCATCTTATCTACATGTAGCAGTACAGAGTTTTCAAGGCAAAGCCTTCCATGCTAAATATGTTGATTAGTATAGGACACATAAATAATTTTCTTTGGTACAGCATAACTGACACAAAGTCAAATAAGTAACAACAGAGACATAAAATAAGAAAAGGTGAAAGAAATGCAAATCTGTTCATAAAACTTATGAGGAGCTGAAATTCAGATGGTGAAAAAGTTTATTCTGTATGATAAAAAGTTCAGAGAAGTACAGTCCAGAAACCACGGACAGACTGTGGACTCACAAGGGCGAAACTACACTGGATTTTGAAAGAGGGATAATATCAGACAGGAAAGATCTAATTTCCAATCCACATTAGTATAATCCCACAGAATCCATATGTTTGGAAAAAAAAGAAGTTGAGAAAACATAGGGCAAAACGTCAATTTTTTAACTCATGTATATTTCTAGATTCCAAAAGAGGTGTAGTAGAGATATTAAAGTGTCATATGTGGAAGCAATTCCAGAATGAGTGAATAACAGGGAATGTCAATAGAGTCAGCAAGCCCTCAGGTTTTTCTACTGTGATTTCCTGGTCAGGAGCTAATTATTGAAAGTAATGAATGATCCACAATATCAATTTTTTCAATTGTTCATTAATTTTCAATGTTGCACGGGAAAATTAGAGACTAGGTATTATATGATAGAACAATGGGAAATGCAGAGAAGCATTGAAATATAAATTTTAAGTTCATATGAAAATATCAAATGGTACTATATATATATCAGAGCTTTGACACAAATGCTTCCAGGCTTCCTAAATAGTCACCCAAAGACAATTAAAAAAAGGCTTCTAAATTCTTCTTTTGTTCCAAACCTGGCCCCCTCCCAGTGTTTTATACACATAAAGAATAAACCTCTTTCAGTAAATGAAAATACAATTTTCTACTGTTAGATCATTTTTTTACTTCACTCTAACATAAGTGGAAATAACCTTTTGAAAGGAATCAGCAACTCCACTATAAAGACATGTCAGGCTGAGTATCTAAAAAGCAGAGACCTAGTACTTTATCAACAAAATTATTGCAGAATATAGTGTCATATGTAATTACATATAGTGTATACATATACTCTGTGTAATATAATATATAATAACATATACTATGTTGTATTATATATAACATAAAGTGTTGATGACTGAAACATGTACACTACTGTCCTAAAAACTTAATCAGTCATATCTCGTATTCATTAGAAATTACACACAAACTGTGCATTGCCTTGCACATAAATTGAGCCTACATTTCTTCTGCCTAATTATCCTAATTTAGTGGAAAAGCTTAGTACAAACATACGTTCAGAAAATGTACATCAACAACTTAGTTCTGTTGGGGTATTTTATCTCCAGTTGATTGAAAGCTGTTCACTGATGTAACTTTTCTCCAAATTAAATAAGGACTTATCTTAGATGCTCATAGTTTTGTTTTGTTTCTACACTCTCCTGAAAGAAACTTTAATTACTTAGCTGATAACATATCTGTCATCAATCTTGTTAAAAAAAAAACAATAAGCTCCTTAGGAGATGGAAATTATCTTTATTCTGTCATTTCATGTAATCAGCTATGAGTACACCAATAAAGAAGCAAAAATAACCTTTCTGATTCTTTTTATTGCTATTGTTGTAAATAGCATCACTAACCAACAAAAAGGAAAATACATCGAAGTCTTCCATGCATAACATTATCAATTTTGGAGAATATATTTTCCTAATTCATTTTTCCTTTTGTTCTCTTGATAAAGAAAAAGGTTTCTGGAAATTAGGCTCTTGTAGGTTTATAGTCATGCTTTTCAACAGCTCAGAGGCTGCTCTGAGTTTTTGCCTGATGTTAGATTAAAAGATGTTTTTCAAAGAAGAAATAGATGAGCATTAAGAAGTGACATCAATGAGTAAGAAACTTTCCTCTAAGGAAAAACAAAATCCTGTTTCCACACTAATAAAAAATGCATAGAATTGTTTAAAGAGAATAATCATCACCTTTTTTTTTACTTAATTATATAGAATTAGGAAAAATAATTGACCATGGGATAAAGAATGCTTTACATTTAAATGCTTTACATTCATGCAAGAAACAAAAACTAATGCTCCTGCACTATTGTAAAGCAACATTGAAATGTCATGGGATTGGTATGAGGAGAGCAATTTAGTATCGTAAACATTTGAATAATTACTTAGGATAAATAGTGATGTTTTATTGTAATGTAAAAGGTTTGCTGATTTCTCTAACTAAACGCCATTACAAGAAATTCCTGTTACAAATACAGAATCTGGATGCATAACAAAGGCTGATAAAATCGACCTTTGGATTCATGCAATATTAATTAGGGAAAAAAATTAGAAGATTCTCATACAGATTAGGAATTCCAAAACAAGGGTTCTGATCCCATCATGAGCTTTGTCTTTTATTTATAGCGGCTGGAATTTATCACTTTCTAGCTACTCCTGCGAATTGAAACTAGATCCAAAGGAAACACAAAATTTGCTAAGTGATAATCTTGACCGTTAATATGACTGAGGTCTCTAGAAAAATTACAACAGAAAAATTATTTACAGACATGAGTGAATGCAAAAGGAGACCAAGAAAACTTTCTGCAATGTGAAAAGAAGACATCATTGTTGAGCTGCAATGACAAAGGGATTTGAAGCAACAGTCTGATCTGGAACCGAAATTCCTGTGTGGTTTCCAGCCCTTCTGTAGCCAGAGCAGCCAGAAAAGCTGAAGCCACAGCCACAGGTGTTTTTTTACAAGATTTTACATGGATTTCCACATATGATAAGTTAAATCCCCCCAGCAGAATCAGAGATAAGATGAAGAATGAGATCAGTTCATTTGGGTGGGAACTTTTTAAGGCAAATTAAATGTTGTGTTCTAAATGAGAAAAAAGAGGTCAATCCTGAAACTAAAATTTTCTAAGACATTCTCAAGGGCAATTGCCTCCATGTCTATCTAAATCTTTAGGGCAAGAGATACATGCAAGAAAAATAGACTATGAGGCTAAGACAAACATTGGAGACCTCACAGATCACTTATTTGGAAGTAACTGATGTTCAATATGATATAACCAGAGATTTTTAGTTCTAAATTTTCTTATATTTATAGACAAAAAAAAAAAAAACGAGGAATGGAAGAAGATAAGGAAGGCTTAACTGGCCCAACACCACCACCAACACACCACTCAAAGCAGTGGCAAATGCCATAAAAAATTGACATGTATTCAATGGGTTTTAAAAGTTCTAGATACCATTTTAGGGCCTGGAAGATGTTACATTTGGATACCAAAAAATTAAAAAACTTTTTAAAAGAAACAAAATGACTCTACTAAACTCCAGCTAATATTATGTGCTACTGCCTCATACACTTTTATCCATTGTAGGAAAAGGAAAATCTATTATATAAGTTTTCCAGAAATTATTTGCAAGATGAAACACAATGCTCTTCAGAGGAGCATTAAGATCCACAGATAATCAAAGATGAAAAAATCCTGTGATCATGCAGCCACTTCAACTCTGCATTCCAAAACACTAGGTAACATTTGGCTAAACCTGAGGAGAATTCGATGACTATATCAATATTTGGGAAAGTATTCTGAGGAGTGAAGAGTTGTCCAACACTCAAGAAAGACAGGCCTCAAAAGTTAAAAAGCATATCAGATTATTTATTAATTCTGTACTTTTCCAGGAATAAAATCCATTACTCTTCCCATCAACCACTGCAATAAATATCACATGGAAAATTTAAAAAGTAGTAAACATTACCTTACGATACATATACAGAAGAAATTTCAGTCTAAAGTGCAAGTTTCTCTGGGATCTGCCAAAGACAGGGTTTATTTCTGCCAGCAATAAAGGTTCTGAGATTCAAAAACTTTTTGTCTCTAATATTTTCCTATTGGAATTTAGCAAAATGAGAGTTATGTTACAAACTAAAAATATGCATGTACACATGAACAGTCTTGGATTTTTTCTTTATTTTTAAAAAAAAATTATAACAGCAAAAGTATTCACAGCATGGATCTTTTATCTTTTCTTCCAAAATACTGTTTACTGATCTTCAGAAAAGCATTGTGAAAAGGTTTTGTTTGGTTTGGTATTTTTAATTTAATGGTGCACATTAATTTTAGAAATAAAGATGAAAGTGCTTTACAATTGGTTTGAGTACCTTTTCAAACACTTTCCTGAGCTCTGCTCTGTACTTTCAGATAGGAATGACTGATGGTTCATTCTGATATTCCTTCTACTCTACATTGGAATAGATGTCTTCAAAATACTGGGAAAATTCCTGCAGACATCTGTGCCTTCAACCAATCAGTTAATACAATACTGGTATCCTGTGCTGTTTAGAATGAGCTAGCTCTTGAATGAAAGCAGTAAAATGAAATTCAAGTTGAAAGATCCTATTACTCTCTGGAGTATGTTACATAAGAGAAGGAAACAGAAACCCACTACCTCTAAGCATCCTTAGATGGCCTACAACAGTATTTATATTTATTTCCACTTCTCTTAGCAATGACACAAAGCAAATGTGTTTATCTGGTCATCTCTAGGACTAGGGAGCTAGAGATTTGCACCTTCCCAAAGCTTCCCATTTTTCCTGTGAAAGGTCAGATAGAATGTCACAACTGAGTCTGCTGCTTCTGCAGAAAGTAAAACTCATACACTGGAAAGGAGTTTTGTAGAGGAAGGACTATTCATCCGCATTACTTTAAATGCAGCTGTTACTCAAATCTCACAAGCCTTCTGCCTGAGTTCTCAGTAATCACAGTGGTGATGACATTTCTCCCCACTTGCAAAGAGCAAAGCACAGTACTACACGATTTTGCAATTTTCATTCTGACATACGTTCACTTCAATTTGTATTCAATAAAATCCCGCACTTGAAGTACGAGTACTTCTATGAAAAGAATCAATGAGGTGGAAAACTGTCTTTTGAACTCTTTCTTTCACTGTTAAGAAAGTCATGGTATATTTCAAACCAGGAACTGTTACAATCTCTAAAAGCATGTACCCTGGAATGAATTTAATTTAATCCTTACAAAATAACTTGAGTGGAAAACTCAGTTCAGAAAGAGATAGTGTACTGTGAATTTCATTTACAAAGAAATAAATTTATTTACTGTACATCTATAAGCTCTCCTCATAATCTACTCTGATGTTATGATTCTATGTAGTGCCATTTTCTCTCCTTGTAGTGAATACAATTTTTAACTTGTCAAAAATTATTTAGATTAACTTGAAATACATATAAACCCTTGACAAATATTTTGCATACTGTGAAATAAACCCAAGCTTTCAGTTTGCCTGGCTTCTTTAGAGAGGGAAATGTTAATCTTATCATGAACAGAAAAAGATTCCAGAATAATGGACAACAGCAAATAATACAGAGTTGTTGAATAACACATGATGGAATGAAAGATCAGCAATTACCTCCTCCGAGAAGTTTATTTCACTAGCAGGTAAGTTCCGATTAAAGATTACCTCAACCTTTTTTACTCTACTGAAATGCAACTCAAAAATTTGTCCCTTAGCTAAAGGTTGCAAGGCAGAGCAATCCAGTGAAATTCAAGTGAAGCTCTATGAGATCCACTGAATACAGAGACGCCTTTCCAAAATCTCCACCTATTTTTTAATTACATTGTGTAGGAAACTTTGCTCATCACTTAAAATAATTAAAGCGTTTGCAAAAAATTATATTATAAAATCCACCTTTGTAATTCCTTCCTTAAAAACAAACACACAAAGGCTTGAGTACCTAATGGAAGCCCCCAACAAGGAACTCGATGGTGTCCCTTTCTGAATTGGAAAATGGAGAAGAAAAAATGAGGAAAGCTATTTCTGAAAATAATAAAACAGTCTTACTTGAAAGCTTGAAGCGTATTCCAAAAAAGCTTCATATTTTGGCTGAAGTAATTCACTACTTTCTTGATATCTCTAACAGATCATATTTTTTTAAGTGTTAGAGAGATAAGTAGCATTAGAGTCTAGACAGATGCAACTCAGTGCACCCCTGTAAACCAACTCCGCTTTACACAGGTATCCCCTGGTCATCATGTGGCCAGTGGAAAGCATACTGCAGCAACATACTCTGGTGAAACAAACAACAACAACAAGCTACACAGGTAAATCCACAACACAGACAAAGCCTCACAAACACATGCCACCAAATCTTGGTAGTCCACACTAGACCTGCATTATATACAGTTTCAATTGAATAAAGACTGTGTGCCAGAAACACAGCATTGTATCTCTTACAAGCATATGGAAGAACAATGTGCAGATGTTTTTATAAGTATGCAATAAACAACCCTGCCAGGGAGTTGCCATTTGTTTCAAAAGATAATGCTAATGTTGAAATGAGAACAAGCAAGGACACAGGAGTGTCTCCTGACTTACTGCTGGCAGCTTCCACCATCACTCATGCAACGATCTAGAAGCCAAACAAATAAAACAAAAAAAAAAGGAATATTAATGATAGATACTACAGATGAGATGAGACACGGATTTGTTCAGGATTTTTTTCATCTTCGTCTTCCCTTTATTCCAGTCAATGGGATAGCGCAGCCCAACAGCAAACAAATATGAGCTTAGTTCAAATGAATCTGAAAAGATGATGCTTTGTTAACCTCATGTGCAAAACTTCCAAGACAAAATCGGATAATGTCAGGTAAGTCCATCCTTACATTATCTCAGTGATTAAAATTTACCATGGATTCAGATTTTCTTCTGCACCTAAGTCAGCAAAACCACAAAGTAAACATTAACAGAGTTCCAAGCCACCAGTGTACCCACATATCAATGGAAATGGATTTCAACAGAGGTGTATTTGATAACCCATCTAACAAAGATTTGGAAACCTCCAGATCCCAGAAGCCTGGAGAAAAATGAAATGTTGACATAGAGGGCTTCTGTAAAAACATCAAATGTACAACAGCGATCCCCATAGAGCAGTCCCGTACTCCCAAATAACATATGATGGAGAAATACAGGGATTTTTCCACCACAAACACAGACATAAGAGAATTATTGTCTCATATAAATTCAGTAACAAGGCCTCCTTAAGGGATGAAAAAAGTAAAGAATTTGCCTTTGAGTAACTGAATGCAGTATAGCTTTGAATGTACATTCAGATACTGAATAACAGATGATTAAAAATAAGGACATGGAAATACAATTATAAAAAAGATTATGCAGGGTCACAAGCTTTCAGCTTTAATCATAATTTGGAACAAATTTCACCATGAATAGCTCCAATTGCACTACTTACAGGAATTACTGCAGATGAAAGGGCATCACTAGAAGCATCAGGACAAAACATTTCCAATCTTAACATTTACAACACCCATTTAAGTAAATTTCCATTTGAAATGCAGCTACTCATCTACTGCAGATGGTCTTTTCCCGAGTTTAAAATGAGAAAGAATTAAAGAATTATCACCATTCATGCTTTGATTTTCCCATGAACTTCAGAACACAGAATTAAGCCTTTTCATAAGCCTGAATGTATCCCAAAGGAGATGGAAACAAATTGCAGGCACTGTCAAGACATGGAGCTAGTACGTCCAGTGAAGATCACCATCAATGTCACATAGTTCAGGCCCTGAGAGTATAAGCAAAGCAGTTTTGCAAAAGAACATATGGAATCAATGATTCTTTCAGAATATACAGAGATATTTTAATGCAGCACAGAGTTAACACAAGTACACTAATAATGAGAGGACAGTTTTACAAGGAATGCTAATTCTTTACTTGGCGAAAGAAAACTGATTCCACTACATATTAAAATAAAGATACATTAAATTTTAATTCAGCAGAAACATAAGATGCCATAGAAATTATTTGCAAAAATGTACCAGAATTTCTCACAACAGTATGGAAAAAGATGTTTTCATCATATGTGAACATAGCTACCCAAGAACAGGATGGTCAAAAGTAAACTGAAGGAGGGCCCCTACTAATTTGTGGAAAATATAGGGTAGACTCAGAATGGAAAATCTTGCAACTAATCTGCTGTAGTGAAGTAATATCATAAAGAACAAGAAATAAAGTGTATGCATAAAAGACAGGACATAGAAGTATTTTTCAGCTTCTGTGCTACCCTGAATATGTCTTAATTCAATCCTAGGACATGCTTGAGGATGATTATACCATCATCCACCCCACTGGCTTTCAAGGAACGTTGAGCCAATTGTACAAAGCGTGAGGAAGTAGAAGCCTTCCCTAGCCAGCTTTCTGACATGAATAATCAAAACCTCAGACAGCCGCAGCCAGAATAGAAGTACACCAAGACACTCAGGAAAGATTTACTTCACTGTGAAACATTCATGACATTTCATCATAGCTCAAACAGAACACGTAACTAAGAAAATAAATAGATACATTTAGTAACCAACACCAGGACGATCTAACAAAGGTTACTTTCTGAGCCAGAGGACACAGCAATACAGTGCTATAAACAGATTGATTTCTTCTGAAACCCCTTAAAGATAAAGTGTGAAAACATATCTGTGCTTGAATTCAAACAGCTACTTTTCTGCCTTTAAGAAACATATCCAAACATAACTAGAAGTTTTCCACACTTGGCAGTGTCACATACCTTAGCATTATTGGATGCCTGTTCTCATAGAAGTTAAACTTCCCCAAAAAGAGAAACTCTACCATAACGCAGAAAATAATCTCATCATAAGTATTTTGAAAGTTTGATATTCAGAATTTTTTTCAAATAACTAAGAGAAAGAATGCAGCTGTCCAGGGGAGCTGTCATATGCACTTCACTACCTCTAGCTAAAATGGTTTATCTCTTTGTCAAAGACTCTATACAGTTAAGTAACAATAGAAGTATCAAAATAATCAAAAATATATTCATAATCTCATTTTAAAGCATTCCCAGTATCTTCCAACAATAAAGGAAGAAAACCCATGTAAGTTCAACCTGAGGATCCACTCCAGAGTCCACTCATCAGTGAGAACCATTTACTTTATTCATCAGATACCAGATGCTACCTATTACAAATTAAATTCTAAATGTCAGTTAAGTATCATTTTATAAATCTGTATTCACTTAGAAAGACATGAGAAGCAGCCAAAGCAGTTCACCATTTATGTAGAGTCCTCAGGAAATAAAAATAGTGCTGCTTACAAAATAAATGTTTTATGGGGTTTTTCTCCTGATATTTGTTATGTCTCTTTGGGTTTTTGCCATAAAACCCTGAAAGTATCTAATAACACAAAATAATAGAAGGATATTCCACGGTACACGTCACAGCAGTTTTGCATGTATTTTATTCTTTTGTACGCATTTTCTCCTGAATTTTGGGAAAAAGCAAGACCACAGCATTACATTTTTCTATTACCTTGAAATTATTTGATCTGATTACAAGCTTCATTTCACATAAAATGCATCAAAATAATTCTAGAAGCTTTTATTCTGAAACAATACAAAGTATAGCAAGAACTCACAATCCAGAATATATAGGGTTTATGTTGTCCTTAGCCAGTGTAAACCTTTGAACAACATCCCATTTAGAAGTTAGTTTGCCTTCCAGTGAATAAATTGATTGCAATATGACTTTGAGATCTGATCTAATATCTATTTAATAATGATGAGACTAGAAAAAAGTATTAATTTTTTTTTGTACGGTGTTATTTCCTCGAGCTGATTAACATTTCCCTTCATCAAAGGTGAATAGTATTATATGAAAAAATTGTCTTTTAAACAATTTCAAATCTGCTGACCATCAATGTTGAAGATGTTGCTCACAGCAAATTATCATAAGAAATACCTTAACAACATTTCTTGCAATTTTAAGGTTACTAAGGTAATTAAGCTTTGTAAGAACTTCAGCAGTTCAGAATAAGCTAACCTTCAGCAATGCTTATTACACTTACAACATCTACACTAATCATCTTTTGAATGCAAATCAGGAGGAATTAGGATAAAAGTTTTATCTCTGCAGCACCAACAGTTGCAAAGCGCCTTCTAACAACGGAAATCCTTGTCAAGATGAAAAGGGCAAAATGACTCATATTTTTCATTATAAAATAATGCTAAAAATACGTTATTATAATTTACTAACAGATAGATGTTAATAACTATCCTAATCCCCTTACTTGTATATTCTGATTCCTTGATCTCTCCTCCCAATATTCATACTTTTAGGTTGCATGGTCTATAAATTGAGATGATACATTCAAAAAATCTGGCTCTTTTACTCAAAAATATCCATTCTTATCCAGGTGTTGTTCAAACTGCTTCATTTGCAGAAGAGACTTTTTCTGTTATACAACTGGGGTTGCCATTGTCCACCAAGAAAAAAAATCATTAAGGGTTGGATATTTTCAGAAATCATTGAACTTAGAAAGATTTTGGGTGGCAATTAGAACAGCAGCACTGTATTTTTTAAAAATGGATAAACAATACTTGTGAAGTTTATGCTCCAAATTTAAAAATTGTTCTCGGTTCCCTTCTACAGCATTTAAAAAGTCTGGTTTAAATGTCCAATATTAAAGAAAAAATAGAAGTTAAGCCAATTCTTTTAATGAGACAGCTCTAATACAGATGCCAGAAAGTGCAGTGTTTGGAATAAGTAGTTGTGAGATGTAAACTTGAGAAAACCCTTCAGCAATAATCACTGCATAAAGATAAGATTTCTGTGGTCTTTTTACATGAACAAATCCTGCTTAGCATGCCTACAAAACCCTGTAAGGACACTCATTGGCAAGCTGTTAATGATGCACATTTAGAATTTTCTCCTTTCATAAAGGAAGTGCTGAAATAGGAAAGCAAATTAAAAATAAGCACATGCATATGTCCATTACCAATATGTGAACCTGCATACCTATATTTCACAATTGCCTTGTAATAAGTTGCAGAAAAACTAATTTTTTAAGCCACTGGAGCTGGATAATGTCTTTTCATATCTGTTTTGCCCCATTACATTTAATTTGAATAAAAAAATAAATCACAGTCTTATGTTAAAATTGTATCACAAATACAACACAGTGCAATTAAATAGCTAACCTTCAATGTACTAAGCAATAGTTGGAAAATATAGGAAAAGCATTAGATGGGGTCTCTGGCTGTAGATCAGGGAAGGAAGTAAGAGTAGGATCATTACCTGTAACTCTAATAATACAGTTTAATTCTGAAAGAATTTTTGCTTAAAATACAGAAAATCTTACTTTCCCCCCCCCTCACTTGCTGTAGATGCTTTCTTTGGAACCACTTAAATAACAACAAATATTGTAACAAAGGTCTATTGGTTTTCCCACTACACAAACAATAATCAGAGCTGGTGTGTTTACTTCTCCTGCCTGGTTCTAGGCTGGGGAAAGGACACACACCTGGAGAGCCAGGCTGTGGATACACAGCCCCTTCCAGGCCAATCTCTTCCCGCTCAGTGCAGCAGTAGGTGGGAAAACATGAGTATTTTTTCCTGGAATAAAAGGATTTGCATCTAAAGATCCACTAGCACAGCTTACATTCACAGCATCCCATACAAAATATAGCTATTTTCATAGATAATAATTCCACTTGCAGAAGACTAAACCACAGGGCTGCACTTCAGAAATAGAGCAGGCACTCTGCAATTCAGGATGCTTATTAAGGAATGAGATTATTCCTTTCAATAGAGCAGAGAAAGGTAATACACATGAGAAAATGGCTCAAGACTTTGAGTAACACTTGTCACTTCCAATGTCTTTCCCCTTGATTTTTATACATTTGTAACACATTTATAAAACATCAATAAGCAACAGTTGATCAAACATTGGTTTTATTGTTTCAGTCTCCAGATATCGCCTTATACAGAATTAACTATATATTGAAATGTGCATGAAAATTTTTGTAGGGAATATCATACAGAACAGGCTCTTTAGCATTCATTTTGTTCTATTCAAATGGGACATCTATTGCAAGTTAGCATTTTCCAAACTGCAATGTGATTTAAAATTTCTTAATGCAATCAAGGTGTCTGGAAAATGCTGAAGTTGATGGAAGAGTAGTCAGCCGTCAAACTTCAAAAAAAGTACTGATATCAGAATAAACCTAAGAGACATCCTGTAGAAGTCTAAACATTTATGCTATTTAAATTATAACCACAATCACAGCACTTTTTATTTTCCAACAACTATTATGAAAAGAGTAACACTAGCCAGATATTGCAGTATGAAGACTTTGTGTTAATAACTACTGCTGCTTAAATCGAGTTCTTAACAATTGAAAACTACAAGAGAACTCTTGAACTGGCTTCATCCCCATCCTGCCAGAAGGGAAATGAAAGTATTCTTGGAGAAAAAAAATACTGGAGGAAAAATATATGAGGAAAAGGAGCATAGGGGAAAACCTGAACTGTAAATTTTAGATTTTCCACAAAATAACCTCGATCCTTGAGATTCAGAAAAAACAACAACAGTACTATTTGCCTATTTTAGCAGCTTGTGTTTCTAATTTGTATCATGCACATCTAATATATATTTCTGCAGTGTCACTCTGAGAATATAAGTAGAGCTATTTTTATATCTTCCTAAGATCAGAATAAAGCAGGGAAATCTTTTCCATTTTCTACATTTTAAACATGAAATTAAATCAAGAAGTACAGCATTCAAATATTGATCCTTGCCATATACAAGAAATTAACACTGCTACTGAAATCCTACTGCTGAATATGAGTTGAGCCATAAGTATTGCAGCAACACAAATTGCAGGTAAATGTCAGGATTTTAATGGCAGGCACAGTAACTTGGAACAATTTCCTCTTGTTTAACCCTCATTATTAATGCATTAGCAAACATTTTTATGTTCTTAAGAATGACTGCCCTATTACTTTAGGAATATTTGAGAAGGTATTAAACTTAGATTTACTGATAAGTAGTAACACTCTGAAGATTCCCATTGGAAAAACAGGTACTACACATTCACACTATGCTGCTATTCCATGATCTGTCCCATTCTGATGCTGTTTTTTAAAGTCTCTTCAGCAATTTTGAAAACCATCTCATGGATAATTTTAAGTTGATTGAATAAAATTAGTTGAGGCTCCAAACCTGCTCTGTAATAGCTATTATTTGGCTTCAGTTCAGTGAAATGTAGGATCTTCATTTCCTTTCCTGGACCCCTTAATTATCCCCTTCTCTGCTCCTTTTAATTTAAAAAATAAATTGTTTCCACTGACACATTCAAAGCCTTAAGGAAAAACGTTTACAACTTCAGTATAGCACAAAAGCTGTTAGAGATGAAATCTAATCTTTAGGCTTTATGGTGTCTTTGGTGTCTTTTTAATACACTTAATGATAACTGCTATGATTATTATTATCCAACCATATAAAAAAAATTAAACAGGAATACCTCCCAAGAACCGCTTCCCTTCAGTTCCTATATTACAGACAAATGGGGGGGGTGTTAATTTCCTTTTATAAGAATTCTTTTTGATAAGAATTACTTTTGAAAGACATGTAGAAGTATGGAAAGAGCTAACAAATTCAATAGAAAAATGAATCTCACATAGTTTTTATTATATTAATGCAAATTTTTTCCTTATTAGGGTATTTGCCATTGACTACACTTCAAAATTATGTTTTCAAGTTATTACTATCTTTATATCTGAAAAACAACTTTTATTTTCCAGACAGAATTATTTCAAATATCATAGTTGTTAACTGAAATTTCTGAAGGGGGAATAATTAGTATCCCCCCATCACTGAGACTTTTAATAAGCAACGGCGCAGCCTTCTTAGGGGTACTCAGAATAACTCTCACCCAGATTCTAGAAACTCCAAGTATGCCATACCCATTCCCATTATTGCATTACACACTCGAGACTTGAAATTAGCCTTTCACTTGAGCTAGACCAACACCCTTAATGTCATGAATTATATTTCACTGGGGAACAGTGAAACAGTGGAGGGAATTTGTTGCCAACAAACATGACAAGTTATCATTACTAAAGGTAACCGATTTCAAAAGTACTTTGGCAGGGGCCACAGCAGCAGCTCTACATACCAAAAGTATCTGTCAGTTCAAAGTCTGCAATTTACTTCACTTAGTAACACCTCCCTGTAGAAAATTCTTCACAAAAACCAAAAATATCTACTTAAAATTGATATGACCAGAATTAATATCTAGGTCTTTGCACAGCTGTAGATCAATATCAGTCTTAAAGCTGTTCAAACATACTGAGACTGTATTCTATGACATTTTGGAGCATGCCAACCTAGCAACAGCAAACGCAACTAGAGTTTTGCTTGCTGGTGGCTGCAGTGGCAAAGACAGCAGGAGCAGCAACACCAGGCAGCAGCTTGAAAAAAAGGCACCCTACAAAAGAACTCCCCTGAATCAGTGGAAGCAGCAGCTGCCTTTTGATATATTGCTCTTTTCTATTTCTTTTTCTTTCAAATATTGCCATTTTCCCAAAAGACAGCAGTGGAATTTGACATATAGGGACGCTAAACTCGAGACCAGCCTAAAAGAAGAACAGCAAGGCATACTTATCCAGTATATAAACAAAGAAAAGGAAGACAAGGAAAAAAGGAGAAAAGACAATAAAAGCACAAAATAGTCGTGCTGAGGAAATTGATAGTACCTTATGTAAAAGGGGCAAAAACAAGCAAGACCAAAACATTGTGCTGAGAGTGCATTAACTTTTTTCTGGTATCAGAAAAAAATGGAACTGGTGATGCTATTCTTGTTATTTCTTTCATAACAGACTTAAATAGGATTAGATCACCTTGCACCAGCTGTAATATCTGAAACTTCCAGCAGTTAAATTCAGATTTTCCATCTCTGTTATTTCTGCATAAAGCTTCAAAAGAAAAATGCTGTAGAGATACACATAATGCATGCTGAAAATCTAAATGACATTGCACAGAACACTCATTTTCATACCTACAAAGTGAACACCTGTTGTAGCTATGCCACATCAGTGCCATGCTGATGGCTCTAAAACTATTTTAAAGAAGCAGAAAAACAGAAAACAGTGGCATGCTTAATGTAAAATGAGTACAGAATATTTGCACAATACAACCTTCAAATAAAAAGTATCCCTGTAACATAGAACTGATTTGTTTAAAATACTTATCTGATTGTAATTTGCATTTACCCTGCATTTACCATCATGTTTGATTTTATCTGTATTTTTTTTTGCTCACACAAATCTTGTATGTTTTAGATGATATCCTGTAATCTACTTTTAAAGTGATACAGTATTTTAATAGACACCTTAACAGCCACTGCTCTCCAAAGAACAGGATAATATGTCAAAGCTTACTGAAAAATGCATTCTTTCATTGCAAAAATTATGCCTGTGATGTTACTCCACTCACTTTGACAAAACCCTCATAATTTTGACTTTGTTTCCCCTTAGAGAATTTCCCCCAATTATACCCACAGACCCCTGTGTATTTCCTAACACCTCTCTACCTAATTGGAGCACTCCTCCCATTTTTATTTCCTAAACATTTCTTCACTCCTCTCTACAATGATATCTTTCTTAGATGATTCTTAGAGCCATATCTTAAAGTAAGATTCACAGAATCTGTTAGAATGACTAAAATCAGGGACACTCACCCTTGCAAGGTGGATAGAAAATAAAGTACTTTTTATCAGAAGTATACCTTTATAGCAATGAAGGTTAACTGTATATTCAGCACCAGGAAAAGGACAGTGTAACTGTGAAGGCAGCTCTGCTTGGAGTCAGAGGTGGGAACAGGAGATCCCTTCCAACTTAATTTTTTCTATATAATATTTGTGCAAGGCCTTTAATCTTTACATTTTTCCTACATGCCTCGGAAAAACCTCAGAAGTGATATGATGCAAAAGGAAGAAGATGGCAGCTGAGATCTTTGGAGTATTGTGGGAGAAACTTTGTTCCATTACATTTCTGACAGCACCCATGGTCAAGAATAACCCTTCCTCAGCACTACTTAGTTTCACACTAAGGGGATAATCAGCCACATTTTTAGGTCTTTCAGGCAGATTCCAAGTGAAAACAAAATCCAAGAATCTAGCAAAACATATTTTCTAAAACTCGGGACAACAGCTCTTAAGAGTCTGTATACCAGTTTATGACCTGAAAATTGTGGTGATTTCTATATTCTCATAGAGAAAAAACACAATCCTTTATCAGCCTAAAATGTGCTTGATATGTGTCCTAGGTAAATAACACTGCCTTGCCATTTCCATAGTACTGGAAAAGTTTGACATTTTTAAGTAAATTGCTCACATTGCAGGTACTTTAGAAGTTCTAAGGCACTTTGAAGAGCTTAAGTAAGCACAGCATTATCTTCATAAATACTAGACAATAGACTACAATAATAATCTTGTTATGAAGCATCAGTATTATTAGTCCTGTTGGAATGGTTCATTTTACAATACATTGCTGGTGCTTTGCTCTAACAGTCAGAGACTTTTAGAATTCCTGATTACATTACTACACTCAAAAGCCTCATTATTTCAAAATGTTTTATCGTCAACTGATTGTTTTTAGATTACTGTGGGGACAATTCCATAAGCCTGTTCTTACAAGATTAGCACCACACTCCTTAACCATGTTTTGTTTATTTAACTCTACAGACTCCTAACATCTAGAAATTTGGGAGAGGTAGATAAAGAAGGAAACAGGTCAATAAAGAAACAGGTAAAGTACTTCATCTGGTAAAGTATCTTCCCAAATATAAAGGTTTATTTTTCTTTTCATTCTTAATGTGCAATTTAACTTCGTTTGTACATGCTGTTTTAAACAGTGTACAAACAAAGAACAGAGTACACTACAGCTGTATCACTCCATGATGTGTTCTAATTAGACTTCAGCAAGTAAATAGAAAAGGACTGAGTCAATATTTGAATGAAGGATTTCCAATGAACAAGAGCATCTGCAGTGACAGTTCTGTAGTGTTTTACATGCAAATCTGCCTTCTGAGCCAGTGTCAACAATCTGACCTACTGTTAACAGTGCAGGAATATTTCTGTACTCTTTAAGTTATTGGTAATTCTATACCCTCATCTTCTTAGTCAACAGCTGGGAGACAGAGCATTGGGCTGAATTTATAAGTTCTTCTTCCTTCACTGCAGTTTGCTGCAGCAGCAGACTTGCATTTGTGGATCCCAATCCTTTAAAGTTCTGCTAGGGCCTGGGACTCAGCAGAGAAAAGTGTTTGCCCTGGACCCAAGCAGGGCAGCTGGTGAGCTGAGCCTGAGAACAAGATACTCCTTCAACTGTACTGGTAATTCCCTGTCTCCTTCTCATCCCTATCTTCTCACAGCTTGAGGAGCCCAACAGTAGCGTGACACATTTCTAAAGCCTTATTCCTCTTTAGGTAACTTCACAGTAATTCACGGCCTTTCCTAGAGTTCCCGTCCAGGGCTGTCCTCGACCCACTTATCCTACACCACCTGCTCCTTCAATCCAGCCACTAACACTTTCTCTATACAGCCAAGTCTCTCTGGATCAGTCTAGAGCTCAAGAAAGGCAGGTCATGGCTTCCTATAATATCCTCAACTCAAGGAACTTCCAAAGTCATTTATCTGGGATGAGTTCACATGATTTTACTGAGCAGACTCCTACAGTTGACTGAAAAGCCACTGTTCCTGTTAAAAGCAGCAAGACATGGAACCTTGTCCACGTGAACCATGTCCAGAGTGTAAACCTATGACATTCTTTCAAGGTGCAGAAAAACTCTTCACTTATCTCTCTACTTTCAATCCACTGCTGGCAAAAATGTCAAGGCAACCTTTTTCTATCAGTTATTGAACAATTAAACAACACAAAATACTTTCTGCTATTTTTACAACCTCAGAAAAAAAAAGCTGAATAGCTTTTCTTATTCAACTGCCCAAGCACAGGTAAAATAACAAACCAACCTTGAGGTTTACTTAAGAATGCGGAAATGTTTCAGAGACCTTTCTAATAGGAAAAGAAAATTGCTGAAGTGCCACAAACAAGGACCTTCTATTTAAGCTTAGCACAATTATATAATTTGTTTTAACCCAGGACTGGGAAGAGATTATTCACTGTTGCCTGGAGAACCCTTGCAGTTCAGGGTTTCTTTAAAAAAGCATGCAAGATATTCTAGCACTCTGATCATACATTGTGCTCTGAACCAAAGTGAAGAAACTAGGGATAGTCAGCAGATTCACCTCAGAATGTGGTGCTCTTGAAATATTTCCAAACTGTACTGCAACAGTAAGTGTTGAGGGTATTCATGAGATGCAATGCTACTGGAAATGTGAGAAGATCATCATTATATATGAAAAGGAAATGTTGAGAACACTTAAATACACCAAATTTAAAATGAAATATTTATGGACTTCATGCTCTCGGAGAACAGGCTTATAACCTGAGATTCATTTTCATTGCAGTGTTTTTATACCAAAAGATAGAAGTAAGTAATAATTCAAAAACAAATAAAACTTTTTGAAAGTAAACATAATTCTTACGTATATGTTCCGTTTGCATATGATTTTGACTAATTTTCCTCTTCTTCCACTTTCCCTAATTTATATTATTCAATTTCGTATTTTAATACTTCATGGGCAAATTATTTCAATATATTATAAAGACAAATTGTTCCATAAGCAACAGAACTATTTTCCTATAGCTTCATGTTTCATGGTTGACTTATTTGATGTCTAATAAGCAATGCAATGGAAGTTATTTCTGTGCCTACAAATTCATAAAACCTCTCTGCTTTGTTGATTTTTCCTCTAGAAAGAAGTGAATTTGCACTGCATCCTGTACTACAGTGATAGACTAGGAGCCTTTGTCTATCTGGCTGCCAATATTCACTGGAGCAATGTATTTTGAGAGTAACACTTTTTTAAGTTGAGCAAAACATACAAAGGACAGAGATGGAGCATGCTGACACAGAACACACAAACTAAACCAAAGCCCTTAAGCTATACTAAAGGGAAAAAAAATATCAAAAGGTGTAATTATTTCTAGCAATTTTAGTGCAGCATTTTAGAGTGAGAGGCAAGTTAGAGGTAAAGCTTTTCTGTTAACACCCCCAGTCCCTTTTTTTGCAATTGACAGCACAGATTTTTCTAGAGTTTCATTTCATGTCAAAAATGTCACAATCTGAATGATGAAATTATGCATTCTCTCTAGCTTCTTTTTGTATGATTCACATTCCCTTAATAAATTTTGCACTAAACCCTGCTATTTAAAGAGTAAATATTTTAAAATATTTGAATACTGCTTAGTTTTCTCTCTCAGCATGGATACTACAGAAAAATCAACAGCCATTACAAGTGGGTTTGTATTACAGGGGAGATAAGTTACTTTATACAGATATATCCTAAGGATATAAGGGAAATTCCATACCATAGAATGTCAAGGTCAACATATAAAGAGGGAGGAAGAAGAAAGAAGGGGGCACATTCAGAGAAATAGCTTTTTGTCTTCCCAAGTAACTGTCACACATGATGGAGCCCTGCTTTCCTGGGGATGGGTGAACACCTGCCTGCCCATGGAAAGTGGGGAATTAGTTCCTTGCTTCGTTTGCTTGTGCGTGTGGTTTTGCTTTATCCATCACGCTGTCTATATTTCAACCCATGACTTCATCCACTTTTACCTCTTCCAATTTGTTCCCTCATCCCACTGCAGGGAAGTGAGGAAGCAGCTGTGTGGTACTTAACCAATGGCTGGGGTTAAAACCACCCCAACTGATTGGTTTTGGTGGCTTTTTTCCAGTACTATAAAAACAGAATAGCAGAAAAAGGAAACCAACAAGATTTAAAATAGAATTATACTTTAGTACAAAAGGAATTTCCCTCAACAAAAGGCCAATTCTAATTAGCTCACAGAAAATCCTAGTAAAAACTTTTGGATGCACACAATGTAATAATCAAAGAACTGAACTGTTTTAAAAACTTTTCAGTGTTTCTGGGTGAACACTATTACATTCCAACAGCAACAAGAAAAAATAATTAGTTTTCACAGAATACTGACTTTCATATCAAAGTTGCTGCTTGTAGTCATTGAAAAAAAAAAAGTGGACGAAACTACCTCGATGTGATATGTTCAATTACTTTCAAAGATAAATTCTGTTACCCAAAGTAATTTATTCTAGGATTGTCTCAAACATATTTTGCTGAGGATTCAATTTTTTTTTCTCTGTAACAAAGGGAGTGTGTGGTGCAGTACTTCTTTTTGTCTTTTCCACTCTGTATCTGCCACATATTCTGTGCTGTACAAGACATGTACAGAACAAAAGATAGAATACTTTTCATAATAGATTAATAATGCAATGACTTTCAAATCATTCATGTAAAATCATTTTCAAAGCTATGATGGAAAATTTAGTAGACTTGATATCACTTTCCATGATGAAATCTGCTAAGCACACACTCCCATTTTTCTAAACAATTACTGTAATAAGCATAAAAAGTAGGATCTTCCCAGAGAAGGAGACAAATATAAAATATTCTTTACCCTGGAATAAACTAAAGTTGGCCTAACTAGCATCAATAAACTGTCAGAAAAGGATCTGTCATGAAAGTATAAGAGCACTTTCAAGTTCCTCTTTTGTGATACCAGGAAAGGTGTGATCAAAAATAACACTCTAGACCAATATTTGGTTCTTACCACCAATTTCCAGGCTCTGAGTTTATAAACCAAATCCACATTTAAGCTTGTCAAAACAGTTTTCAAATATTAACTGGCAGGATGGAAGGAAAAGCATGGAGGACCATTCTCAAGGATGACTCTAGAGAGCCTCTGACTTCCATTTAAGGGAAAGCAAATGATGTAAGTAAATAATGGAGAAAAGCCAGAGGCTTTTTATAGCAGCTCTCTCCTCTCATTTTATTTTAGGAGTGTGGTGAAGCAGACTCCAAACACTAAAGAGATGGGGCAACTTGGTAAATTTCTCCCTTGAGGCAGAGTTCAAAGTAGTTAATTACAAGCAAAAGGAAATTCCTTAATTGAATTGTGCATCTTGAACCATGGTGAAGGACAAGCCTATGACAGAAAATATATTTTGTAGTGACCTAGAAGACAATAAGGTTTGACAGATGAGACAGAGAGCCATAGACCTGATGAGTAAGTGTGTCTCTTTTCCTCTTATGCCTAATAAAGCAGCTAACCTGGGACCCAGAATGAGTTAGCATAGTGACATCTGCACATACACACTCGCAACAGACAGAGTTTATGCCTTGATGTACACTGTTGAAATAAAGAAAGCAGGTAAACAATCTTGATCATTCTGACATGCTTCTACCCGGTGTCAGAATAACCTTGTAATACTTGCAGGCAGCAACAGCTTCCTACTCTACATGCAACATCTATTAAAAAAATGCCAGATTTAAGTGCTGTTGCTGGCAAAATGTTTAAGGGGTGACGCGTTCATTCTTCAGACTAATCACCCAACACGAAGCTGCAACTCACATGCTTCCTGAAACGCACCTGTGTACAGGGGCAGGAAGGCACACACACACACATTTGTAAAGAGGAATCTTCAAAAAGTGTCTGGGCAAGTCACAGTGGCCCAATGCTCTTTCTCCTGGCACAGCCAGAACAGGCATGTTGTGAAAGACTGGCATTAGGATCATCCTTACTTTTCTAAGTCTGCCTTTTTAAAAGCTGTAAAACTTTCATAAAATTCCGAAGTAAATATGTTTTCTCTACTGATTTCATAGCATTTAGGTAAACAGTTAATTTCATTCTTCTGTGGGAGTTGCATTTATTTCACAAGATAAGCCTGCCCTTCTTTAAGTTTGCATTGACCTTACTCTACATAAAGGCATAATGCCCTGTCTCTGACATTGCAGCTTCCACAGCAACCACTACTATCATCTTGAAGAAAACAATTTTGAGCAACTAAAAAAGGGAAGAAACAAACGCATTAAACAAGCTTAATCTGGACTCTTCAGCTGCAGAACCTCTTTACAGCTTCAAGGAGGAAAAGCTGTCTATCCTTCTCCACCCTGCGTGTCACAGAAGCCATAACAGTTATCAGCCTGATGTACTCTCACAAAGGAAACTATATATTTTTACTAAATCTGCAGGAACAAACTAGAAATTTACTCCATGTGTACAATAATTCTCTGTCTATAGATCTCCTTTCTGAGAGCAGATGTTCTCCGAAATGACATAATCATTCTCTGACTAGATGACAGTTGTCTCACAGTTCAGACATTTCAGCATCTGAGCGCTTAATGACAGAGATCAATCAGAGAAATAATAAAAGAATGCAAAGCCTAAAGGGCACGCCAGTTGCACTACTACTCAAAAAACCTGCAAGGCAAATGGAATTCCCATCAATATTTTCACATGAAAAGTGCAATGTTCGTATCAGTAAATGGATCCCAGTGAGGCACTCGCCAAATGATGTTTGCACACCTGCGCACTGCCAGGCTTCCTTTTTTACAGTAAGACAGGACGTAGCGCTTTCACACCTATGAATACATTGATCACCAAAGGCTGAAAGCTGGCTGAACTGCCAGGCTCAAAGGGTTGAGATCAGCAGGCCAAAAACTGACTGGTGGACAGTCACCAGTGGGGTTCCTCAGCATAAATACAGGGCCAGCGGTGTTGAACATCTTTTGTTAACAGCACAGAGCATGGGACAGAGTGCACCTGCAGCAAGTCTGCAGATAACACAACCAGGGGAGCAGTTGATGTATCTGGCAGCATGCTGCCACTCAGAAGAACTTGGACTGGCTGGAGAAAAGATATGACAGGATCTTTTAGTGCCAGACCCTTTTCAGTGATATAAAGTGACAGAAAGGAGGAAATAGATCTATGTTAAAATACAGGAAATTCCATTTAAATAAAAGAAATGGGGGAGCAGAAGAGGGAAGAGGTGTTTGGTTTTTCAGGGTGTTTTTGCTTTGTTGTTTTGCTTATCACTTTGGGTTGTTTTTTTTCCTTAGGGTGAGAGTGGTCAAACACAGGCTGCCCAAGGTAGTTGAGAAGTCCTCGTCCTCGGACATATTTAATACACAACCGTAGATGGCCCTGCACAACCTGATGCAGTTGACCCAAGTTTGAAACGAGGAGGGTTACACTGGATGACCTCCAGAGATGTCTTCCTTCCTCAGTGCTTCTGCAAAAGAGCAGCTACGTAAAGCATCCTTCCATGAGAACAGCAGCACTGATCACATTTCACATTGAACAATTCCTTGAGCATTATCCATGGTGGAGGCTGCCTACATCACTGGCATAAAGAAAACTGTTCTTTCCTCCACATTGCTCCCTGATCATACTTATTTCTAGCTTTTCACTTGTGCTAGCAATCATGAGGCCAAGGAGAGCATAATAAATGGGATATTAGACAGACAAAAACAAAAACATGAAACCAACTGAATTTTCAGTTGACGCAGCCAGCTGCCAGCTACATAATACACAATCTCTAGTAAATAGTAACAGACCATTATCAGCTTAAACCCTCGCGGTATCACCCTAGACAAATTTAGAAACTACACTCTCAAAAGTAGGACAGAATGCCATAACCAACTCAAAAAGTTTACTAAATAAAAATCAAGAATTGGTAGAACAGAAGACATAAGCAGAAATTTCAGCAAAAAAAGAAGACTGCAGCAAAAATAAATATGCTCCATTTCTGATTAAAAAAATGTATGGGAAGGGAAGACTCTAAAGAAACCAAAGAATACACAGAAGTAAAATATATATTAAAATGCATGCTAAAAATATCCATGTTTTGAACACCCCGATTTATATTGCTTGTCCTGCTCGAAACAAACTATAATGGGTTTGCCATCTTTTAAAAAGTCTATGTATACATGTGTGTTTTAAGCTGCAAATATGCCTTGTTTCTAGAGGTGTAAGTGGCCATTTCCTAGATTAGTTCCAAGACTAGAACTTTAGAGAAAAGGCAATTTCCTGCCCGGTCTGACACACTTTTACCTGGACTCTTAGCAGGTCTCATTAAGAGTGCTCGTTAATGGCACTCCTGATTCCCACGTGCCCACTGCTCCACACAATTTCACTCTCCACAAAGTATGGCCTCTTTTCCTGCCAAGAAGTGCAGTGTGCACCAAGCAGTGGAGGATAGTAAACAGATTCCCAGTTGGATACAATATAATATAACCAAAGCCTTCATCCCAGAGCACAGATGCTCAGCAAAGCAGCAGGCATAGAGCCCTGGTTTGGTAAATACTGTTCTTCCCTGCAAACAAACGTCGATTGCAGCAGGCTGGCAAAAAGAGGGCAATCATTATCTATAAACTAAATATTCTGTAAATGGATAAATGAAATATTTTCACTATCTCCTCTAAAATTCCGTGTTAACCTATGTGTATGAGAATTTAAAATCTCATTCAGAATATGCCAGCCAACAACATAACTCAGAAAAAAGCCCATTAATTTCTGTGCTCCAGCATGATATTTCACCAATATTACCTTAGACAAAATTGTAGGAGGGTTTCTAATTTGGGGTTTTTTTGCTACCATTTATATTTATAAATTCAGTAGAGAAGTTAAAAAAAAACTAAACAATACCACATTTTAAAAACATGTTAAAGGTAAATTATATATATTCTATGTACTACAAAACCAAGTTCACTTGTCATGGAGTGTAATTTTTATGTCTTGTATTTTGGGCACAGCAACTGACAGAGCATGTTAAATTTGTAAGTTATACAGACAGTGTGCGTTTTTAAGAATATAATCAGATTTGCTTCTGGAAATTTCTGTGCTCTCAGCTTATGACAGATCTAATCAAACCTTCTCCATGAGGTTTTCCTTAAATATTAACATCACAGTGAAATAAGATACGTAAGAGAATGAAGCACAGCTTTGGGCATTCCAAAAAAAATTTTTTTTCTGTGTTTTTTTATTTCCCAAGAGTTTGTTTGCTTGTTTGGTAGGGTTTTTTTTTTTTTTAATTGGTTTGCTCATTCTCAGAGACACTTGTTTCAGAAGCCTCTTTCCTAAATTTCACAAAGTTGTACATAAGATGAAATACAGAGAAAAGACTGGACTACGCACTCTTTCATCCCTTTCAATCTTTGCAACTTCTCCCCTCATTTGCTACATAAATAATTCCTTATCTATGCAACTTGTTTCTAAGCAGATGAGATCTAATGTCACAATTTCATCTATGTTAAATAAAAATGCCTGTTCTACACATAAAGCAAAGAAATTGCCATTACGTTACTGGCATATTGGAAAGTCAATGGCTTTAAATCCTTTGTAATTTGCATCATTCTTGTTTCACTACATGAAACATCACAGATATGGAAGGAAATCATCATAAGAGCTGAAAAACCATGTGTCCATCAGGAGGATGTCATACTGGGTGTACAACAGCCTGATCATAAAGGCTGCTAGACCTGTGTTTAGTTTTTCACTTCTCCAGGGAACAATAAACTGAACACAAATGTTCTGTTTCATAGCAGTCACTCAATAAACTATATCCTAAAGTTCCTTTTCTTAATCTCTCTCTTGAAAATTGTCTTTAAACCAATTAGAAATATTGTGCTGGGCCAGACTGGATGAAAGAGTTAGTAAAATACTGCTAGTCATAGAATTAATGCTTTAGTCACTATCTTATTAGCAAAGCCATAAGCATCTAAAAATCTTCACTTTTCTGACTTCCATTGAGAGTTAGAAGCTCTATCACACATGTAGTATTTCATTTCCTTTAAGGGGAAAAAAGTAAAAACAAAAAAAATGCACATAGCTTCTAACTTGCAGTTCTGGATCAGCATGATGTGTTCTTCCCCTACTACAAGCAAGAAATTTAATATTTGAATGAGTCTGGTTTGCACCTGTGGAATTTTTTCCCCCCTGCTTAGGAATTTTTCTCACAGGGTATATGAGTTTTTTTCAAGGTCAAAACAAAATGAAACAAAAAAACAGAAATACCAAAAGAAAAGCTGGAAACTCTCTTTATCTAGGAGTTGTATTTTTTTTCCATCGTTATTCCAAACTGTATATTGTTTGGGGGAAATAAAGTGAGGGAGAATACGAGAGCAGAAATTCTCTGAACAATGCTTCTTTCTTAAAAAACTTATCACTTGATTGAAAGACATTAACAATCTCAACTGCAACTGTCTTACCATAATTTTTCTTCATCAATTCTACCCACCTTACAAGAGAGATGACTCAAAATTCCTTCTCTGATTAGAACTGTAACAAAAGGACTTTGTTAAACTGGGTATTCCACCTAACCATCCAACAGTCTTATCACAAAGAGACTTTCAAACACATCTACAAAGCATAATACAGAAATGTCTGCTATATACATCATGTAACAGTTTGTTAATTTTTTTAAGTCTTTGAAATTCTATTTATGTGCTGATTACAGAGATGCAACAAAAGGTACACAACAGAAACAGCAAACAGGCCAGTTTCCTTCGCTTCAGTAACAGTACTTCTGCCCACTCGCACTAATGGCACATATAATGCTTTGTATTACAAGATGCACTGAGCTTCAGCAGAACTGATTTTTTATCTCTTCAAGCAAGAATAAATGCTCTTGTCCCATAAAACCCTCTAATGTCAAAGATATTCTTTTATCTGTCAACGTGCCATCTGGACACTCTGCCACTATAAAAGCTCCCCACTTCGAATGAACAGAGCTAGAAGCACTTAGATCTTTTCCCTTCCTGTGTGATGCTGCCAATGTAATTGTAGTTACTTTGAGTTTATGCTACCTGTGCTATCTCTCCACAGGCTGTGGAGGAAAAATGATGGCCTGAAAAAATCCTGAGGAGCAAAAGAAAGGCAGCTGGTGCAAAGTCAAGATCAGACCTCCAGTCCATTTTCAGGCATTCATTCAAACTTCCTTCCAGGTGGAAAAAAAAAAATTGAAAATTTTTAGAAAGCATCTCTCAGTGTCATGACAAGTGTGTAATAATCCACAGAGAACATTTAGAAACCACATTTTCAACTAATGTCACCAATTTCAGAATTGTCGTTTGGGTTTTCCCATTGAGTGCAAACCATGCTCAGACGCAATTTTAATATTCAGGAAGGTATTCCTGTGTTCCAGGAGAAGCAACCAAGCAATTCCTTCTCTCTTGAGTTCATATACAGCAAGTTTGGAGGAGTCAGTAGCAAAGCAGTGCTTCTAGGAAAGTGTTTTATCCTACAGGATATGTTCTGTTTTGTTTTAAAAGCTTTAACAAAACACAAACAAATTAAGAGATAAACTGATAAACTCATACAACACTCACTGTCCACCTCCTTTCTTTTTTACTCATCATTCTGTGTTTAGCACATTACTGGCTGCCAGAGAAGACTCTGATGTTGCATTCTGCTGCAAGTCATAAGCTATAAATTATCCTGGTGAGGAGCTGATCTCACGTTGCCTCTCTTAAAACTGTTCCACAGTGTCCAAAATGCAGTTTTTAGTGACCGTTCAGGTACAAGAAGGTACAGTTGATTTTGTTTTTATGCAAAGCACTTTCTCCCTACCTACATAAGTCCCAGGTGATCTGCTGCCTGAGTAGTCCTTTGAGATTAGAGACTTTTTAAGGCAGGCTCTGTGAGCTTCAGCTCAACAAATTCCAGTATTTGTGCCAGTTGCTGCCCTAAATACCTTTGAGGAGGCAATGCTGAGCTTCTGTTGGGCCTTTCTGGGTCACAGATTTCTGCTTTTCCCCACTGCCTTGGGTGTGTCATCCCTCCTGATCCATGCAGAGATGCTGCAGAGTGTATCTCTGTTCAATTTATGGATACACATTAAGCCTGGAAATTACAGCACCAGCTTTGGGACACACGGGCTCCAACCCCCACTCCAATGAGCAGACTTCTTCGCTTTCCATAAAAAGTAAGCAAAGTGTCTTGGGAAAAGAGCTAACAGTGTAAGTTTTTGAAATGGCAGAGTGAATGTGACATCAAAACCAATATAAACTAGTAATATTGACAACATAAATAAATAAATGGGCCATAAATAAGTACAAGTGAAACCTGACCTCATATAAAGCAGCTAATTTGCTTCACTGTAGTGGAACTGGAGCTAAGATTACATAAACTAGGATAACAGGAAGGCTTCAAAGGGGCAAATTTACAATTACTGTATATAGCAAAAAATGCTTTGTAAAATAAGGTTAAATGTTGCTGATCTGTATTTCAAGTCCTGCAACTTCAGCTCAGAAACACTCTGTCCTCAGAGTCTGCCATTTTTGCAACCTTCAAAGTCCTTAAATAAAGGTTGCACACTAACACAACACTTCCCATTTCCCTAGAGCTTGAAAAGCGAGATGACTAACAGCTTTTGACAACAGAAACGGAATGATCCCACTGAGGACTCTGAGCATAGACCATACAGGCGATGTGATGAGCTCCTAAGTGACTACATTACAATAAAAAATGAAGCATCCCTATGCCTTGCCTTTTGGAGCACTGGCTTTGAAACCTCTGTAAACACACCACACGCCAAGAGGACCAAGTCAAGAAAGCATCAAAGCACAAGTTAAAGGCTCTTTTATCTCAGTCCCATATGTTTCTACATTTTATTCTAATTTTTTGCTCCATACACAGCAGAGCTGAAAGTTGACAAATCCAATAAATGCTATCCTCTTTATTCACCTCAACACCAAGCACCTCATATTGCACTATTTGTATAACAAAAAAGAGATTTTCCATTCATGCCATAGGTGGCTGATAGTTCCTAGTTGCCTTCCATATTTTGATTTTGCTGTCCATTTCCACTGGACAATAGTCACAATAGATTGATTGGAACATCCATGATGTGCAATAACTATTGAGGGACAGAAATTGTTCAGTGAAAGATCCTTTAGAAATATAATTATATTCCCATGTACTTTTCTAATCAATTTCAAATATCTAAATGCATAAGGACTGTCATGTAATTGTAATTCAATTTGATTCAGCATATAATACAATTTTACTAATGTCCATATAAGACATAAAAAGATGAGGTACCTTATACAGGAGTGTATCATTCATTAATATTATTGAGGAACTGTCTTACTAAAAAGTTATTTCTGAATTTTACCATGTCTTTTGAGGGATCGAACTAAATTGTCTTTTGCATTATTTATTGCATAATTTTTGAATGTCTCTATCACACTCATTGTGAATCTATGGCTTCATACATCAAAAAGAAATGGGGAAAAAAATGGGTATAAGATATTTAGGACATGTAAGTAAAAAGTACAAATATTGTCAATTCTATCAACTACTCAGAGTCCATCAAAGTATGGCTACTTAATTTCAAAATCTATAAAAGTAATATTTTAATATTTCAAAGGTGCAAGAAAATGTTATATCTCAGTGGCTCAATTCCTATGTAAGTTACAGAACCATAACATAAATCAATAGAGCTCTGAATGTCATTACACAGATTAAACTACTGGTACACATGGGTAGGCAGCTGATATATTCACTTCTTAAAAATGTGGAAGTTTTCAGTATAGTTTGGGTTCTTCAATAAATAGCATATGCTAGTCTTTGAAAACTCTTCATGTAAGTCATATAATCAAAATACGCATCTACCCTTATTCTTCTTTCTGCTAAAAATCCTCAAATATCGCAGAGATGCATTTAGACTTTTTCATTAATGTACTCTGTTGCTTTATAAGGTTTAAGAACATTTCTGAAAGGAAAGAAAGATTTACTTGAGCTTGACAAAATGTTATTTGCTGTTATTTATTTCTTCTGAGGCATTACATATTGGGCACCTCTGTCTTTAGAAGGAATCCACACCAATATCTGAGCATGGGACTGTGAACAGGGAGAAATGTTGCAATTATCACAGACTCCTGGTAAACTTTGCTGTTCAAAATGCATTGAATTGAAACAAAGAAATAAAATTTTAATTAATTTAAAAATGCAAACTATGAAAAACAGTTGTGAAAAATATACTCAAAAAGAAGCTACTTTAGAGTATTCTGAGTCATAACATACACAGTGAAAATGTAAAGGCCAAAAGTAAGCTTATTAGAAGGACTTAATCTTCTTCATGAAAGAAAATAACAAAAAAAAATTATTTACCTTTGCATGGTCCTATAAAAGCAATTCTGCAGTGTTTTTTCAGCTCAGTATGTACTTTTATTTAAATGGTATGACTTCATTGAAAAACTGATATTTCTGATTCAAATATATAACCTTACTTTTAAGATAACTATCTCAAGCAGTCTTTTTTAATGCTTGTTTTTATGGGAGAAAATAAGATGGGGGAAAAAAACCCATGAAAAAAATTCATAGGTTGAGATAAAGTCAGGGAGACATCATTTGCCAATTACTGTCACAAGCAAAGTAGACTTGATGTGTAGAAAATTAACTTATTGTATTGCAAATTAAAATAGACCTTGGTAGTAAGCAAAAAAGACCAAATTACAACAATTATTACCCTCGACTCCCTTTTTTTCCCAGGCTCAACTTCAATCCTTCACTCCCACATCCTCCACAGTCTCTCCATCCCAAGTAGTGAAGAGTGATGGGGACTGAGGGGCTGCAGTGAGTCCTTGGCAGCTTCCCTCTGAAACTGTTACAGAAACATCCACTTGAGAGTAAATCTGCATCCGTAATATTTCAAAGCTATTTATATGATGAAATAAATATACTTGCACTTCGATTAGAAAGAAATGCAAGATCCTCAGACAGTCTGATGGGTTTGTTAAAAAAAAAATAAAATCCTTACTACCTTCTGAAGTCAGTAGAAGCTTCCCCATTACCCTAATACAAAACACAGTTGATAATTACAACTACCAATAAAAATTGTTATCAGCATCACCATCTTTGCCTTTTTGTTTTGTTCAGCTCATACTTGGCAACCACTGAATCGCAGCAGTTGTCTAGCACGTGGTCACTGCGCGCTGAAAACACAGCCATCCCACACCAATGCTAGCAAACTCCTCCTTACTTGAACTAGAAAAATACATCTGATTTCATCAATGCAAACTCTTATTAAGAAAAAAACAAAAACCCTCATCAAGCAAAGGAAAAAAAACAGCCAGACTACAATTGAAATAAAACCATCTGCATATCCTGAAAAAAGCAAAGACAGCTATGGTATGTTGCATTTGGCCTATTAATAATCTTTGCTGTCTCCCAATCCTCTTTCTTATCCTCTAGAAATCTTGGGGAGGGGGGAAAGGCTAGTCTATTTTGCTCACAAGTTCAAATAAATTTTTACCATAAAACCATGATTCAGCTTCATAACATATTTTACAGTTTATAGTTTTTTGCCTAGTTCAATACATTTTCACACTCATTTTAATAAAATTAATCAAGGCAGTATTTTTCAAATATGTGACAATTGTATAGGAACAGGATATGAACAACTGTATATGAACAGGAAATTTCATAAGGAAGTAAACATCATTTTCTCTAGTGTCTAAAGGGTAAAGAAATTAAAGGTAATTTTTTCCGCAAACAAAGATTCTATTTTAATTGAATATTAGAGGAAAATACATATACAGGCAGTGGCCATTCATGGATAGTTACTGCAGTAAATGCGTTTGCAAATCCTGTGCTGTAGCACCAACCAACAGGAATTTATTTCATTAAGTATGGAGTTTAAAAATTTTATATATATTTCACAAAGCAGCATCAACCCCCAAAAATCCATGTTTTATAAAAATAAACTGGAATTAACGAGCTTATATAAAAAACTTTAAAATGTCCAGTCTTTCCCACAATCTTTCCCATAGCCCTTCATGCTTGCAAAAATTAATGATAACTACACCACAGATGAGAAAGTCAGAGGGCTGTGCTGGAACAGAGAAGAGAAAGGAACTGGAGCCTGATACAGCATAGAAAAGTAAGGGAAATATTGTTAATTAATTTTATTATTTTATGTATATATTGTGGTACAGAAAAACTCTAGCTGGATTAGTTTTTCAGCTGAAGATTCTGTTAAAGACCAATTGGTTGGAAGAGACTGCCATGAAACATCTGCTCCAGTTCAGCCCCAAATCAGCAAAATTAACAGAGCAGCTAATGCAGAGGCCTGCAGGACTTGAGACCATTTTGGAGATCTGGTTGAAAGCGCAGGACAGGATTTTTGATAAATCGCAGTCTCAGTGTAAGGACCTTTGAGACCT
This sequence comes from Cyanoderma ruficeps, assembly GCA_008694505.1. NCBI lineage: Eukaryota > Metazoa > Chordata > Aves > Passeriformes > Timaliidae > Cyanoderma > Cyanoderma ruficeps. The sequence goes on from VZDJ01000173.1 coordinate 323,873, forward strand.
GCTGGGAAATATGACCAAACTATTGCTGAGCAGGAATCATGAACTGAAATGTAAAATACATAAATCAAGAAACTGGAGTTCCTGTACTTGAAAAAATAATTCACTACTGTTTACTTCTTAATTGTCTATAAGGCTGATGGGAGGCAACAAGTCTGTGTTCCTTCCCGGTCAAGGCCTGAGGGGTAGAAGATTCAAGTTAGTTTAAATCTTCCATTATTTGCTAAAGAAGAAACATCTAATTTAAAAATACGTTGTCTATGTACTTTATACACAGATAGTTTAAATATTCAACTGAATCACCTTGCTGTACAGCCAATATTTTTATTCTTTTAACCAGCAACAGCAGTTCCCAAATTTAAAAGGACTGATAACATAAGAGCACTTTACAGACACTGTGCCTTGAGTCCAAGATGAATTGAAGTTGGGCCAGGGGCCCAACAGCATACTAAGACTTCAGAAGAAACCACAAACACTACCTCTAAATTAATTTTTTAAAATGCAGTCGCCATTCTTTGTGCTTTTCTTTTCTATTATGCTCTTCAAACTTACTGGAAACCACAAAGTGTAAAAATAATTAAGTTTTAGAAAGTCCCCAGCAGCTGAACCTGTATTGAGCTCCCTTGAAACTGCATTGAGCTCCCTTGAAACTGCATAGTTCCTCAAGCACTATAATAAAGACTTTTAGGATTCTTGATCCTAAATGCAAAGACAAAAAAACCCAAAAGTGACAAGTGATTCATATTTGGTTAAGAAGGTTTTCTAAGTCTTGAATGTTACCTTGTCTTATAGCTATGGAAACCAATAGACAACAACATTGATAAAGGCATCTATTTTTCTCCTGCTCATCGAATAGAATTTCAGAAAGGTCCATTCAAATCAATAAATTTTCACAGTAGGCTGCAAATCAAATCATTACTTCCTGCTCAGAATGCCTCAGAGTAGCTCCACACTGACAATCATAATGAATAGGGAATAAAGCCACAAAAGTGCTATTTAGCAATTCCTAGTTCCTAGGCATAGTGACAATGAACAGAAACACAGGGGCACCCTCCAGAGGAGGAGGAATTGTATGCAATTGTGCCTCAGATGAGGAATGTAGAGCTGCTAATGTAGTTTATTAGATGCTATTTAAATCCCTCACACCATGAAACACAAGAAGATGGTAAAAGAATGCAATAGGAACTGCCACAACATCATGCTGATTTTCATTAAATTTGTTGAAAGGGGACTCAGCATGGAATTATTAAACTGCTTTCAAAGGCAAATGACTAAAATGCCTCATCTATTTATAGCCATTCTTCTCAATCACTATATTTTTATGGTGACACCTGCTAGCTCCTGCTATATTTAAGGTTCTGTCAGGCTTTTCTCAAAACCACCATTTTTTTCAGTCTTCTACATTGGTAACAAAATAAACTATCTTCCTTTAAAATTAGCAATAAAGATATTCAGGAATGGTTTTTAAAACAAAATATAAAGACACTTAGTAAGTCCTGTCTTCTATTTAAAGATCTAAAATTATCATCATGAACTTACAAGTTTCAAAATTATCTTTGCCTTTTAATGACTTAGAAACAAAATCAGTTTTACAATAGCAAATTTATAGAGCAGTAGTGTATCTATAAACTAGATACATCCTTAATGTATAGATACACACATGTATATAAGAAAGTATTTATATATATATATAAATTGTAGAACAATGTGCTTCTTGAAAATACTTATAAAGAAAAATGTTTCATTATCAGTGAACTTAATGATAAAAAGGAAACCCAGATATCATAGTTTTTATTACAAAAATCTCTGCATGCATGTATTTAAGTGACAGGGAAGATGCCTGTGATTTGGGCTCTAATTGGAAAAGGAAGTACCGCTGTGGCAATTTAATATATGCAAAATAGTCTGAAAAGGTAAAGCATCACAATACCAAATACATTCTCATTGCTCTACTGTCAGAGCATCTGCAGTGCGAAAAATAGTTTTGAAAATACCCAGGTTTTAGACTCACCCTAGGTTTAGGTCCATATAGCAAATTTTATCCTCTTATGAGGACCTACAGTTGTCTTTTACTTCATTCAAGGCATTATTGACATAATTTAGAAAAACAACAGTTACTTTTACATAGCCTTTAATCTACAAAGTCAGATAAATCATCAGCATTTTAGTCCCTTTTCTCTGATCACCCACACTTTCAAAAGATGGCCTTGCCTCCTTAAAAAATTCCCACTTGAGATGCTCAAAAATTGGTCTGTGCTTATAAAGAAAGATTGACTTATCAGCTGGCCCTACAGACCCATCTGAGCTACTTCTTGAGATACATCACATTATAAAGAAAAATAGCCCTTGCAAAGGGAAGAAGCTGCTTTTATGAAAAGGGTGTGGAAGGTCCAAGATCCCCAAGATCACTAAAAAACTGGCAGAGGCTGGATGCATCTAAAGAACAGACAACTACAAGTAATTTTCCGAGCATGAAAGCACCCAAAGAATGATTCTAGAATAAACCACTTCTTTCTTAATTTCATGGCAGAAACATACCCAAATACCCAGCATGGTTCATCTAATCTGCTAAAATGTGTTTTAGCAATTAAAAAATTAAATTAATAAAATCAATAAATTAATTTTAAAACTAAAATTAAAAAAATATTAATTTAATTAATAGTAATTTTTAAAAAACACTACAAATCCTTCATCAGATTTGAATTTTGACTAGGCAGGAGCAGCCATTGTGACTTTTTAGTCCTAAGAGTACTCAGGGTACTGAACCCAGCCTAAGTAAGCCTGTCTAATATCATTAGTACATGCAGTATCTAGACAATACCTTTGGTGTTAACAATCATCCCACCCTTTTGCTTAATTCAACTTCTTAAAGCCATTTGAGCATGAATGTAGCTTTATTTGTTTGAGGAATTGTTGTATTTTCATATTTAGATATCAAAACTGGATGGGATTTCTGAGGCTTCAAATTACAAAAATTAATTTTTAAAAAGTAACAGCAGATATAAAACCATTGAATCCTATGCATGCCCTTGCTGCAAAACAGTTGATAAAAACAAACTCTGCAAATTCAAATAAAAAAAGTACATCTTACAGTAAGTTTTAAGCAAACCATTGTTTAGGAGCTTTTTGAAATAATTCAAGATTAGGCTTACTTCTTTAATTCATTGCAGCACGTAGAAACAAGAGAGGATTAATAAGTAACAGATTTCCCTCAAGATGCAACTTGCAAACAACAAAAAAACACTTACAGGAGGCTTGTGAAGATACTAATTAGATTTGCATCTACAGAAGATAAGAGAAATACATCCATTTACCCTCACTACAGAGCTTGCTCATCTGAAAATAAATAAATAATAATTATAAATTGATTAAATTCAAACCCGTATGCAACCACCTGGAACATATGTTGTACCTGAGTTTTCGGATATATTCTTTTGATTCAACACGATCGTCCCACCCAGGGGTAGCACCTTGCACTTGGCTTTGGGGATCCTCAAGAGACTGGCACAGACTCACTCCTTGAGCTTCAGCCCAGCACTGAACTGAACCCTCGCCCAGGTGTTCACATGTTCACACGTGGGCTGAGGAGGAATGCAGCAGGCTTTGAAGTGATATGAACAAGAGGCAGAAAGCATTCCACAGGGACTTAGAGCTTTCATATTAATGAATATTTCGCCAAGGATTTGCTTTTGAAGATTTTTCCCCGATTTTCTTTCAAACCTATTCAAAACACTAAAAACAAAACCATAGAAGTTATATTCTTGTGGTTGAAGAGAGGATGAAAGATTTTTAGAAAGACGTAACATCTCACCTCTTCCTAGAACACCTGCTACAATCAGGAGAAAAGACAGTCAAGAGACAAATGGAAAAAATATATTTGTTCTGAATCCTAGTTCTATACTGATCTGCTGTTGAGTGGGAATAAATGACAATATATAAATGTCAGACAGATTATAGAGTCCAAGTGCTAGGATTTTGCTTCTTTGATCAAAATAATTTTCCTGAGTTCACCTGCAATTGCACTTATCCTTGGAAAAATTACAGTGAAGAGGTAACAACTCCTCAGACTGTCTTGTCTGCAAAGGCCTTAACCTACAATGCTTTTACCTTAGCAATGTTATTATTTTAATTATCTGTATGGGATCATACATATACATTCATATAGATAATGTCTTACCTTGATAACAAGCAATTAAAGAGTTGGGGTTTTCCATTTATCACGTTTTCTGAAATTCTTTCTTTGTGCCAACAAAATGCACGAGTGCTCCATACACTAACTCCAGAATAGGTGTTAATAGCAGAAATATACGAGTGTGTCTCGGTGATATCTCCAAATATGAGATTATGGAGGTAGGAACTGGATGGACCTTCTGTGGAGGATGCTAGGCATGAAGAAAGAACTCAAAAAGCCACAATAGCCATCATTATTGTTATTATTATCAGCTACTATTTTCAAAGGATAAACATAAGTGAAAACACATTAAAGATCACATCTTGGTCAAATTACCTTATTTTATTACAACTTCTTGCTCTATATTTTGTATTAAATATGCACACTATCTACAAATCCAGAGATATCTTCTCAGTCAGATTTCAAAAACACAATAATGAGTCTGTATTGAGGGGAAATCTTTAAAGGACTGTAAGATGCCTATCTGAGCAGGAATGCAAATTCTTATTGCCACATACAGAGTTCAAAACTTTTCTCCATATTAAAAAATATCTTTAACATTTTATGAATTGGTGCTATCATGAGCTTTGCATTTAAATGTGTGTAAATGGCAATTAATAGCAGGCAACTGCTGAGTTGAAATTGATTACTATGTCTTATTTCATGATAGTCTCAAATTTATCTGTGTAACATAAGTTCCGTAAAAAATAAATTGACTTCCTAAACAGCAAGATGTGAGGAACTTAAGCAGCTGGAGACACATGCCAAAACCTCAATTCTATAATGTTGAAGCAGATTTTTTTAACAAAGACTAGCATGTGTTTAACTACAGAATTAGATCATTATTTTTCACTTCCTCTTCATGTACTGATATTCAGATCAAAAGGTTCTTTATAAAGACAAAGAGAGCAAAATCAGATATCAGAGCAAGTACTGTCCAAAAATATAATGTCTGAACATTTTAAAAACATTGAAAAAAGGGTGATACAATTGATTACTATTTTTTTTAATTGCAGTCCATTTGTAAAGAATGATCCCAGTTTACATAACTACCATAGCCAGTAATGAACATTTCTTCCTTATAGCCCTCAATGAGCCCATGCTGTCAGGACTTGGCTTCTCAGCTTGATATGGAAAAAAGATGGACTAAACCTAACAGTTGACACACTCATGACCACTGATATGAGCATAAAGCATGGGGTGGGGTTTTTTAGAGTTGTTTTATTGCAATAATGAAGATTGCTCTTTTATTTTCTCATCTACTTAATTAAATTAAAATCACCTAAATAAATTCTAATTTTATCAAAAATCCATCCAATTATTTGTACATACAAGAATAATTGGCCAGTAGAAAGCTGCTGTATTACATTATTTCTTAAGAATTTTTTGTCAGGCAATACAGTAGGTTTGAAATTTCTGACTTCAGTGCAGTGACTTCACCACTTGCTATCTTTCAATTAATCAGCGTGACTCAAAACATTTTATGCTACTAAAGTTAGCCTTTAAACAGCAGGTATATATGAGAATCATAAAGCTGGCATTCAGGGCTGGCCATTGAGACAGTAGGTTAATTTTCTGAGGGCTGCACTGTAAAGACAGCAAGGGCCTTTTGAGACACTCTTGATGGAATGTGTCCATCACAATAAAGTATATTTGTTACTAAAATAATACAGAAGGTTAAAAAAAATCCCATGTCTCAATAAGAATTAACCCTTCAAATTAAAAAAAAATCACATTCCAAATCTGACAAGTTAACACCTCATAAGTCAATTTTATAAAACAAAATCTGTCAAACACAAATTTAAACTAAAAAAGGACCTTGGACATCAAGTAATTTCATAAAAATACTCAAATCCAGAGCTTGTCTCTTTTAATCCTCAATGCAAACAAAAACTGCATTTTTGCAGAGGACCATCACCAAAGATGCTACTGTAAGAAGTAACGCATAAAACAAAAAGCGACCTTCCAACATTTCTACCCTAAAGTCAGCATATACAAAAAATTAAGCCACCAATAGCCCTAAGAACATTCCTTGTTCATGACACACTGACTGCCTGGGAGAACAGACACTATTTTTGCATTGCAGGGTTAGCACACACAATTTCCCAAACACAAATAGAGCATGGATTTTTCAAAAAACAAGTTTGGAAAGTAATGACAATATCTAAATACCATCACAGTAGCTACATAAAAAGCACTCCAGAAATACAATTTACTACAAAATGACAAAAGTAAATGTAAAGCATTTAGAGGCTCACAGATCTCCACTGCCATATGGTATCACAGCATTAGATGAGCATAAAATAATAGCTACCTATTGTAAAGTTAATGGAGTAATTTATCTCATAAAATGAATTTTAAAATCCCACATGAAATCATGCAAAAATTTCCAGTAGCTAAATACCTCAGTAAGCAGAAAACCTCCATTGCATTTGGCTTTAGTATTGTTTTAGTTTTTATACACCATGTGTTTTCAAAGCACCATAGTCCCAGGAAATTACCAGTATCATAAACGCTAGACAATGGAAATTTTTATTAACCCTACCTCACAAAATTTTAAACTTCAAACAGTCAGTTTAAATGTTTAAATAGGTCTGCTTCCCTTGAAGGGAGAAGGGATATAGCTCTTATACAAAATAAGAAGTATAGTAGATAATGAAGTTGAACTGTGCACTCCTGTGACTGCAGAGCACGCGGCTGTGAACTCAGAACATTCCCTGAGGCAGAGCACACCAGCCAGGTGGAGTACTTGCTCTCAAGTGAAAAGTGATAGTTAAGAAGAGCAGAAGAAAGAAAAGTAACCTACGTTGATAATTCAGCCTCAGCTAGAGATATTGCTTTCCTGGAGACCCATTTTTCAAAAACATAGGGAAGGAAAACCAAGGAAAATGCCTGAAAGGAATGGCCTGTCTTTTGCTTTGCTGCTTTTCAATCCCTGCTCAATGCTTAGGCCGTAAACACTTAGACCACTTTTAGCACATCTCGTGATGTAGGTCAGTTTTAGTCCTGCATTTACCCTGAACACATCCCCTGTTACTGCCCCAGGGTCATAATTCAGTTAGGGGGGTTCTTTTCCATTCTAGCTCTACCTGCACCTGCTCCAGCTGGAGACATTTGTATTAAGATTTTCTGTGTGAACGGACATCTCCAAGCAAATTTTCCCATCTGTCAGCCATAAACTCCTGTCCATCTCCAACTTGTTGTTTTTTTTTTTAAAGTAAAAGGTATTTCATTTAGCATCTCTAGTTTCTCTGCGCTTGTGACTTTCAGAGAAAATCAAATGACTGCTTTTCCTTAGCAGGCCCTCTCTTCTCTGAGTTCCCTAATTCACTACAACAAATCTCCTACAAATTTCTCTGGACAAGAAAGAAAAAGCACTCTTCCTTTGCACATTCCAGAAACAAGTCCAGGAGCAGAATGTCATACCATAGAGTCCGCATGTCATAGAGTATGACACCTCAGCTATTAGTTATATTATATTTATTTCAGCTGCCAACAAGCTAGTTCCCTAAAAAGAATATTTTAGCCACTGTGCCACCTTTTCTCTTAATAATCACCCTTGGAATTTCTATCTTTAATACTAAATTGGTAAAAAGTATGCATACATTAAATAAAATGTTTATAAAAATGAGCAAACACTTACTCTGTGTATTGATTTTGAAACATGCATTATAGTTGCTGCTATTCAAACCAGTACTTGAATAATTATAAATTTATTCTGTTTGCTTTCTTATCTATTAGGCCAAAGTGTTGTGTTATGTGTTTTTCAATTAAAAAAATTGTTCTGTAAAAACAGGAAATAGACTGCAAATTCAATGTACACTAAGAAAATGCTTAAACAGAAGCAAAAAATGGGACAATTGTTAACTATAATAAATGTTTTACTTTTCACAGTATAGCAGACTACTTTAGGAAATGAAAACATCCATATCCTATTTCGAGGCAGAGATGTCACAGAAAAGTCTGAACTGGGTCATTGTATTACGAATCTACATTGTAAATTAACAATTTTGGTCAGCAACCAAGAATTACACACAATAACTCACTAAGTCTTGTGTCTCCCATTAAGTGGGGCACGTGGTTTTGTAGTTTTAGTACGGCTCCAAAGTGGCTCTATTAGTGATTCAGTATGAAGGCTATAATTCTGACAATATATTTAAAATTTTCTACCTTTGAATAGAAGCCACTTAACTGTATGGGCAAGATATTTTTACAGAGGGAACAGAGCTAGAAGCAATCCAGTTACTAAATCACTCAAAATGCTATATGATTTCTGTTTACTCTGGATATAGTACTTCAGCTTTTTTTTTCACATTCACAACTTGATAATGTCATAAAGTTCAAGTTACTGAATTGTTATTTTTAATAAAAAAAAGATACTACTAATTTGAAAAAAAAAAGAATAACAATGTTAAAAAGACTTAGTCTTTTCAGAATTGTATGTAATCCTATTTTGGACATTTCACACACTGAATGGTTAAAGTCTTCCGATATAGGCAACAAAAAAAAAACCCCAAACCAGTGTTTGGTACTCTATCACTCCATTAGTAACAAAGACAAAATTCTAAATGGGGAAAAAAAAAAAAAAGAACAATCCTTTAGATTCCACCTAATTATAGAGAATATCATTATTAGCACATTCCTACACTTTTCTTTGCCATTCATTGCTAAATATAAAACTGCTACTTAAACCACATAACCTTTTGTTTGGTTTTCTCATTCTTCATTTTCTTCCCTTTTTTCAGTAAATCAAGTCCAATTTTTTTCCTGACTTCTTTTTGTGTCTTTTCCTCCAATCTCACTTCATCACTATCACCCTGTCCTTATTGTCTCCCCTCTCCCTCTAAGACTGAGACTCACATCAAGCTAGTCTACACATCCAGAATATTTGCTCATTCGAGAAACTTCTTCTCCTTCAATACCCTCAGTCACCCTTTGTTTCCCTTCTGATAATTTCTTTTGACTTTTTTAGTCCCTTATTTACCTGCCACAGGGTTTAGAGTGCCTGATTAAATCAAGAAGCATGTTAAATTCAGAGTTCTGCAGCTCTATGTTTTACATTTTCATGGACTTTAAACTATGCTAATAATTCAGAGAATATTCTCTAGAGTGCTTCTGTTTCTACTGTTACTTAATTAAATAGCTTTGCTACCTTCATAAAGTGGTATCCAGAAAGTTATTCTTCCACCACCTTAAAAAAAAGCGTTGACAGTATTTTCAAATATTAATTAATTTTTTTGTTACATCATTCACTTTCATAATTAACCTTGTTGAGGTTTATACCTAAAGTAATTCTAAGATAGACATACCAGAAATCTTAGAAAAGAATTTCTCAAAATGAGAAAACAAAGCTTCAAGACATTTCTCAGCAGCTGCATTCCCAACTTCACTTATCTGGAGTTATAGTTGGCTCTCTCTGGAAAATATCTTGGCATTAAAGAAAAGCTGTTTTAGGACTGACGTACACATTTGATTGTGATCAATCTAACCATACCCCTTACAGTTAGATAATTTGGATGTTTATTTCACAGTTCCCTGAAGGGAGATGTCCAGCACTGAGACGCAACACTTGAATACAATAAGAGAAAGTTCTCAGTGTTGATGAAAATATAAAATTGTGTGTTATTAAAGTATGAATGCCATGCAAGGTATTTACTATTAGGGGACAATACAAAAAGCAGATTTTATCATTCAGTTTATAGGGCCTTCTAAAAAACATTAAAAGTTTTTAGTTTTTTTAACAAGGTATAACAGCTTGTAAATTATTTTAGTGTTTACTAATGTTACTATCTAAAACATATATAAAGAGTCGCTATTAATTATTTTACTTTTTTCCATTTCCTCTAAGTTCTAGAATGAGAGGATGGATTTTAGCTTGAATTTTTTGTTGTTGTTTTCAAAGAAAAGGAATCAAGGACAATACTGTAAAAGATAAGCAAGAGACATTTTCCCTACCTCCTGGAAATACGAGTATCTCCAAAAGCATCAGCTACTTTTAAAACACAAAAAATGTAAATACATATCTTCAGACTACTAATAGATCCTCATACTGTGTGTTAAGTAGACTCGACAGATATTTAGAGGCATAAGCAATAAAATTTTTCCCTGTCATTGAAATGAAAATGACTTTATGGAGGTACATCTTTAAACATTTCTGAAGAATTTATTTTACTTCTTTTCTAATTCAAGCAAATTATGTTCATCAATCGCAGTAGATTTCAGGTGCATAGAAATGGAAAGAGCAGGTAAAGGGCAGAACCAGCAGTACACTATACTGGGGTATTGGTGGCCATAAAAGACTGTATTTAATTAGGTACTCTCTGGCAGTACTGCAGACTATGAATATCTCAATGGCAGCCTACCAGCAGTTTGCAAGATTACAGCTTCAGAGGGGATTAAACCTGCCAACTTCTTTTTATAGCTCCTACTTTACAGAGACTTTCTTCTTTTCCATGGTAGATTTCAATAACTGGATTAATTTTTAGTTTGCTGGAAGCATTGTAAAGAGAACTGTCCCTTCTAAACAGTTCCGAAATGGACACAGAGCGAATAAATACACACACGTGTTGCCATGGACGCAGGTGTACGTTACGCACTAAACAGTCCCAAATCTATTCTCTTCCTACAAGTTATTTCCAGTTCTAAGCTAGACTAGAATTACCTAACTCATCCTTATCAAACAGTGGATGCAAGTCCACTCTGACAGAACCAGGAATGATGTGATTCTGTTTCACAAGCCAAAATCATTTGCAAAAAAAAAAAAAAGAAAGA